>CM031240.1:442672668-443047668 GCA_018340775.1 Taxus wallichiana var. yunnanensis
ATGGACTAGAATACTAGAGTAATGTTTCCAATGGTAAAGAATAGTTCAATTCATTCCCGCTTGGCACAAAATGCAAGAGTTTTAAAACTAAGAGAGATATTTCACAACTAGCGTTATTTTATTAAAATATTTAACTCATATCAATGAAAAATGTTTCCTTCCCAATTTTATGATCACACTTAACATTAATTTATTTTCAAAACAACAAGCACACCTCCAGAATTTTAGAAACAAGGTTCAACATAAATCCTAATACAAGAAGTATGAGACTTCCATGATGGTAGAAATCCAAACCTACTAATTTTCTATTTGCAAGTGGATTAACTGAATAATAAATAATGCAAATAAAATTTCCTTTTTTGAGATGAATCCATACCAAATTTTATCATCATTTCACCTTTTTTTTACTAACTTATACCGAGGAATGCAACTTATGAATTTGTTCTTTTATTTCCATTTTGAAATGATTTACTATAGAAAACACAAGGCAAGGATAACATAAATATCTTTCCTATAGAAAAATAGAGAACATTATAACTATGATCCTAAAACAAAAGTTCAAGTTTACTTTAATATGGAAGGACCAAGATCTTTAACACAACAAAATTGCTTCTCAAGAAGTGGATCCAACAAACTAACCCTTCCATTTTCCACTTGTTTATATTGCATTTTCAAGAGTAAAAGAGGAGAGATTTTACAACATAATGGAGAAGGAATACAACATTCTCTAAGGCATGATTAAAAACCATACAACTTGAATACATACCCACACTTCCATTGAAATTATATTTACAAATAGTTACAAGAAAAGAGTGGGAAACCCACACAATATGATAGAAATAAAGTTTCAACACAATTAAATTTTTTCTCATGAAGAGTAGTAGGATTTAACCCATTACATAAGACGTTGAAGCTACGTTCAAAGGAAGGAATAAGACAAATTTTGAAGAAATACTTGCTTGGACATGATACACATACATCCCAAAATGGGAGACTTATCAAGGAGGTTACAACCATAGTTTTGCAAGAATCAAGAGACAAAGCTCTCCAAATTTCTCCACCAATATTCACGCTAAAAATTCATGTTTTCAGCTTCATAAAATCTTAAAATAAAATGGAGATAGGGCCCAGTTTTCTCCCAACCTATTGGCATCAATGCATGCCATATCCAAAGAGTGGAGGACATATTGTCCTTCCTCCAAGCCCATGGGAGAGAAAACCAATCCTCAAGTATGCACAAGTAGGTAGGGAAATGAACAATAAACAAGAACACAATATAACAACTTTCAAAACACAAAACACAAACAAACATAACCACCAAACACAAGGGAAGAAAACTCCATGTTTTCCCTCTAATGGGGAAGATTGGATGAGAAATCCAAGTATACCAAAAGTGTTATCTAAACATAGGAAAAACATACAAAAATTAACTCCATAAGCCCTCCTTATCCCTCCATGAAAACACACCCTCCTTATTTCTCCTCCCAACCACCAAAATTCCTCCAGTGGAGGATTTTCAACCCTCATTTGGTTTCCTTTCCAAGGATGGGGAAGGAGGTTAATAACATATGATCAACCTTCACAACCTCAAAACCATATGAGGGGACAAATATAAAGAATTCCAAGATGTCTTGTCCATCAAGTGATATGGTAAAGAGTGAAATTCCATCCCTATTCCTCCACACTACTAAAAAATCCACCACACCACATAATGGATGGAGAAAATGAAATAAAAAAATTAAATCATAATCATACAACAACACTTAAAAAAAATAGCCTCACACAACATCCATTTTTTCTTAAAATAAAAGCAATAAAAATAATGGAGGCACAAGAATTATACCTAAAATTTCTCTTTAAGTCTCTAAGATATCCAATCCACTCTAAAGACAAAGCTCGAGCTTAACTCGCAAATCCAAAAATGTAAAAAAATGTCAATCTAAAGCCCTGTTTTCCTCCTACATGAGGAGGTATATGAAGATAAGAAAGGAATATATCCTCCCAAATGAGAGGGTTACATGTGTCACCCATACTTTTTCCCTAACCAAAGATTTCAAAAATAAAAGAGAGTAAAATAAAATTATTTTAAGAACAAATCACCCAAATTCCCTTAAATGTTAATAGGTCATACACCATCCTACTTTTTAGAAACACACCACCCAACCATTCTTACAATAATAGTGACTTATGAGATGTCAAATGGGAGGAAAAATCCCATTTGACAAAGAGATTAAGACCCCTACCTACAGGTAGGGCCCAAGGGATCTTTTAAACGAAAAGAGAACCCCAAAGATGAAAGGGGTCCCCAAATTTTCCATTTTTACCCCACTTACGGGTTTTCCTAAATGGCACAAGTATGGAGGTTTTGGGGCCCACCAAAATGGTTTTTACATGCCCGTAACCTCCCAAAAACTAAATTAATTAATATAATAAACTTTTAATACAAAAGGGGACCATTTGGTCCCCAAAACTAGTTTACAAAACACTAATTACAACTTTTGGAGTCAACCATGGTGCCCCTATACAACATGCAACAATGAAATAAGGCTTCATACAACCAACACGGCTAGGACTTGGCCTAATTGACCACTTCGCATCTTGATTTTCTTCCTTAAAACCCATGTTCTATTATGCCCTATAATCTACACACTCATTGCAAACATTAAACATACCTGCCATATATATATTATAAATAATGACAATAAGTAATCATGGTTAGCATGATAACAACGCAATAATAAATATCAACCTATGATTATCATATAATATCAATGTGGATTCATAATTAAGTAACATATAAGCTCCAACTACAATGATCATGATAATATGCTATAGCCAAAATAAACCAATGATATCAAAGTATGAAATGATAACATACATCCATCATAGGTCAAATATGATCACGTTTATCATGTATCTGCTGGAAAACCAAAATCATGTGCTGAAATGAAACTATGATAATAATCACAAATAGATTCGCACTTCATGCCGTAACAATCACATCAGCCATCAAAAGATCCAAATGAAATCACATAATATCCAAATAGAGCTATAAACCATGTCCAATCTACTAGAATCAAAGAGACACTAATTGAACTAAAGCAAGATAAATGTGGGCACTACATCCCCCTGTCCTAAAATTTGAGTTCATCTTTAGAGTATTTAGGTGAGATAGGAACAAGTGTTAGTAAAAGAAAAGATAAACAATGATGAATAAGATGAATTGTAAGCTAAGAATACAATGCGTAAGATAAAACGTAAGTAGAAGAAAATGTAGACCATGAAAAGTGGGTAGTAAGCATGGGACATAACTCACGATGTCGCAATATAATCAAGGCCATAGTGGTCACAAGAAGAAATGTGTGCACACAAGACAAAGGGAGAAGCCGGAAAACAAGTGCAAATAAAGTGAAAAGTAATGACAAATAATGTAACATAAAATAATGGAAGTAGGTATCCCTACATAACAAATGTTGCACATGAAGCACTTTTTAGCATGTTAGAAAGATAAAAAGTTTTTCAAGGCGTGTATAATCTGATAAAGTAGTATGTTATGAATCAAAATGAAATAATGAAACTTGTAATGTAGGAAAGTGGATGCCCCTATGAGCCTCTATGGGACTTGTAATAGGTATTGCACCAAGCATCCATGTTGTGTGTAATAGATCTATAGAATATGTTATCACAATTAGAAAGGAAAGTGAACGCACATGTGTGTATGATAAAGATAATGACATACAATATATCTAGCTAGCATGTGTAATAATATGTGCATGTATAAGTAAATTTAATCAAGAGTAAATGTAACCAAGATATGCGGTATACTTTGGATGAGGTGAAATGGAATGCATAATGACCTGATAGGGAAAGTATGCCCCATGATTGGATGTGTATGCAATGAGGTTCATTTATTTATTCCCCATAAGTATTCAAAAATAAACTATAAACGAGAGTGCGTCATCGGGAAATGGTTTAAAATGTGTCCCCAAGAAAAATGTTAATGGTAGGTTGTCATGTCAAGTGTAGGATTGAATGCGACAAAATAATAATTGATATTGAAGTTTGTAGAAATGAGGTGGGAGAAATAAAGATGATTTATCCTAAAGCATATATCACTATACATATGAGGAAGATGCTAGAAAGCGTGATCATGATTTAGCATAATGTGTATATCATGAAATGAGTGGAGGGAATTATATCATGGATCAATTGTGAAATTTGGAAAATAGTGTTGCATGAGGTGATATAAGGGTTGATTGATTGATGTTGGGAGATCAAGTGGAGAAAATGATGTAAGCATGATGAGGAATTGAGATCAATTTCAGAAACATATCCTCTCGTAATTGAGTATGAACCATGATACTAGAGTACGTTATAGGGTAATGCGTGATGTATAAGTTTGATATAGGATTTTTAAAATGTAGAATAGGAGGATGTATCAAAAAGAAGTATAGTGTAGAATGTGGTTTGAAATTATGACATTAGAAAGATAAGTGTTGAATGCTTTGAGTGTGATGATATATAATATGAAGCATAAGATGTATAGATTGTATGATGTATGGTATATGTAAAAATATAATGTTAAAAAAGTGTATAGTGTGTAGCCCAAAGTGCATATGATGCATAAAAGAAAGTATGAATATAATAATTTATAAAGCATGGAATATGCATAATGTGTAGGAAGAGGATGATATTGTATAAACGTAAGGTGTGTAATGAGTAGAAAGTGCAATGCATGTAAGATTTAAAGTAGGTGTAAGAAGAAGATATCAAAGATGTGCGGGATATGTAATGTGGAGAAGTATGTGCCGTAGATTTAATACATGTAGTGTGAAATGTGTGATATGTAATGTGTAGTGTAGTGTGTATTGTGTGAGGTTCATGTGTATAGGATGCCTTCAACAATCAAGTTTGAACCGAAGTACAAGAGTGCATCATTAGGTAATGGTGATATGAGTGTGTGAAGATGTACATGCTAGAAGTTAAAGGTGTGTAATAACGTGAATGTACGACACATGTTGATGAGCGGGGGGATAAGTGTAATGCCCCTAAGTGTGTGATGAGAAAAGAGATTAAGTAATGTGATCTAAGCAGTCATCATTTTCACTATGAAAAGCGAGTGAGGAAGCATCTAAACCCGATAGGAGATAATTTTGGGTTTATCAAGTAAGGAAACATTGTGGCGTAAGTTATACATTCCCATAACATATTCCTCATTAGTGAAAGGAGGTAATGGGAATCCATGTTAATACCAGCGAGTGAGATTCTATGTATAGCAAAGAAAATAACTATTGCAAATGAACACATGACCAAAGGGCATAGGAAATGAGATATCAATATGATCAGGGTCTAATGTGCCCCTAATGTAAGAAATCCAAGATTTTCCTAATATGAGTGGAGAGAGAGAGAGGCGGGGTGTATCATTCACGATGACTTGGGTGAAATTGTAGTTGCAGGTTCTTTTCATCTACAGGATGGAACGTGTAATCAGGTAGAAATCCAGGTTTTTTTATATGGTGTTAAGCTTGCTTTCGAGAGTGGTAGCACCCATCTTAAAATTGAAGGGGACTCCCAGGTAGTAATCAATGCAATTAAAAAGGGGAAAGCTCAAAATTGGGTGATAGATTCTTATTTGCCAAATATCTAGTATTGGCTTGATAAGCTTGATGATTGGACCGTCACCCATGTCTACCGGGAGGCCAACTCAGCGGCTGATTTTCTTGCTAATGTGGGGATAGAACAAGTGGATGAGGTGGCAAAGGAAATCGATCACTCTAAGTGGGCAGGGTTAATGAAAATAGTTAGGAGGGATGTCACATTAACATCTAATCCTTCCTTCCGCGTGTGAAGTCTTGTTAAATCGTGTTAATGGTCTGTTCTTTCCCATCCCCCTTCGTTTTCATTTCATGCGCTGGTTAGCAAAGTTGCGGCCTTACTTTTGATAGTGGTGATCCCTCCTATCGCTTCCCTCTATCCGCAGGGGGAAGCAAGAGAAATATATTTCTACGGGCACGTATCGTAGTTCAAATTGAATAAAATTTTTAGTATCAGCTCGGGTTCTATTGGTCTAGCGATAGAGAAGATTTTTGGGGATGAATACTTGCAGGGGTGTGATCGGGCAAGGGAAAATGCGGAGATTGCGTCCACGTTCATTTACCATTTGTTTTTTATAGGTCACAATAAAGAGGATTCTCTGCAGATTGCGCATCATTTCATCCTCTCCAAAAATTCTGTAGGGTTCGAGGAGGCAGTAGCAAGTTTTAACCCTTCTCTGGCCTTCTCTGGCCTTCTCTAGAACGAAAGTGTCAAGTATCACAGAATAAGTGCCTAAGGAATATTTAAGGGAGCAAAAGCGGATAAATTCGAAGCTTTGGCACTTTGTTGTTAATTTTCATCGCATTTGCAGGTTGAAGGAAAGAGACCCTTGCTACTTTGATCCTCTGAATTTGGATGCTTTGGCTTCTCCTATCGGTCTGATCCCTGATAAAATCAGTCAATTGATCAAGAGGGGAAAATCTTCCTACTCCCTCTTGCTGAGGGTAGCAAATGCAAATACTGGCATGGTGGAGCGCCGCTCCTCCAAGAGACTGAAAATGGAAGAAGCTACAGCAAGGGTTATCAAGGAAGAGGTGTTTGATGTTTCTATCTAAGCTCTCTCTCAGTCCTATTTAGTATAGATGTTATAGTATAGTTCTGTTTTGCTTATTTTTTGTGGTCGTGGTTATCAAGAAGCTATATTGTGTGCCCAAATTCGTAGTTTAGATATATAGTTTTTTGGTAGCAGGGTGGTTTCTAAATGGCTCTATCTTTAGCCCTTACTTTCTTGGGCCTTTAAATTGTAGGGGTGGGGACCCCATCAAAACCCTCTGGTTCATAGATCTGGTCAAAAGCATATTTTGTAAGAAAAATAATCATTTTGTGATATAGATGACAAATATCTATCTACACATGATGTGGATGCAATCTGAAACTTAATTGGAAGTGAAAGAATCACATCCGTTTCTAAAGGTAATGGATTTTTAAACGATGGGATCCACTTCATAGGGTATCTAGTGATCGGATATAACCATCGCATGCAATCATTTGGAGGTTGTCAAGGAAATGGTACCAATAATAATCTTGAATACCCCAAACATTTAAATAAAAATGATATTATTTGTACTTGGGACCGTCGAGTGCATACCACTATGACCTTTGATTTGCAGCTGAGAGTACCCATGTCTCGTATCATCAATGTAATTGAAGATATAAAAAAGCTTAGGGATTTGAATCCCCAAAAGTTGTGTGATGTAGCTAGCATACTAATGCGCTCTATTAAACAATCTAAGGCATATTTGGGACCTAGTGAGGATGTGGTAACGATAGAATTGATGACCTATCGAGCAAAGGAACCGAATACACCTAGGTGGAATGAAGACGTATTGAGGAGATTGAGCAAATGGTTATTGAAAAGCATGGAGGGGTATTACATTGGGGGAAATCGGGAGGTTATTTGTTTGAAAAGTTGGAAAAAGATTTGTTAACTTTAAAAAGTTTCTAAAAGTGAAGGAGAGATTTGATCCACATGGAATTTTTTCTAATGAATGGACAAATGGTTTGTTTGGGAAAGGAGTGGAGGAGTTTAGGGAAGGTTGTGCACTAGATAAAATGTGTAAGTGAAAAGTAGACACTCATTGCGCTCCTCAAAAGGGATATTTATGTAAACAAGGGATAATATGGAAAAATGCTCATGTTTGTAGAAAAATCAATGGACTTTTTTCCTCTTTGAAAAAGTCACAATAATTATAGATTTCCAAATCTATGTATCACAATAAAGACAAAATAATTCATTTACATCGTTCCACATTTAAAAATGTGAACTAATAAGGGTTCCATGATATTTTCATGAAATTTTACTTATTTATCGTATTATTATCTATTGCATAATTTTTTACATAAATAATTATATACTTTTTAGATTTTAGTTTTAAATTTTTTCATAAAAAATGCTCATAGTATGTATAATTGTTAATATATCGTGGAAACAAACTTGAAAGGTGAGTCGGTGCCATGGAAGCTACTATCTGCGGAAGTTTTGAAGAAGGACAAGACTAAAAGACAGTGGGTGGAGAGGTGAAGGGATCTTTAGGAGTATCCTCATGGGCTCGAGGTTGTTTGGTGCCTGCCTCTATAATGCCCGCCTGGACATTGGAGCTTTTTCTTTTTCTACCTGCCACCGTGGCCTCCTCCCAACCACCCGGCCTGCAGATTTGACCGCAACGTCTTTTCTGTCCCTTGCGTGCGGGAGACGGGAGTCGATGGAGGCATTTTTCTTCACCAGGATCCTATTTTTGATTTCCTCCTTCAATGCTTTGGATGTAGTTTCAATTGACGTGATAGCTGGTAGAGTAGGCGTGTTACCTCCACCTTCGTGAGTGCTGCGTGGCGTGTTCTATTACCTTGTGTTCTTTTTGTGCTGTGAAAAAATGGACAGAGGAGTATTGCTGTTAGCACAAGTATAGAGGCATGGAGATTGGTGTTTTCAGGAAGGTTTCGGTTGCTAGATCAGTGGTGTGAAGCTTGCGTTGGAGAGCAGAGAGTTGTAGGGTGGAGTCTCTGCCGTGGCTTTGTTCAGCCTGTCCAACAATCTCATCCGTTTCCCTTCGTGCCCATGGGATCTAGTTTACAGCCTCCTGCTCCCTTCCTCCCCCGCTCACGAAGTTCAGAGAAAATATCATAGTGGAGCGCAATAATGGGTCTGAAATGGTGGCTAGATGAAGTAATTTTCCTTGCTGTGTATTTCTACCATTTCCCCCCCATCGATTTGTGACATTCTATCACGTTTTTTCATGCTGCGTGGATCCTGTCTCCTTGCATACGTTTTTTTTTTGGAGGCGTACTTTTTATTCTTCAAATTTTCTATTGTCCTTGTCCCTTGTGTTGTTTCATTGTTATCTGTTCTGTATCGAATGCATCTTCAAAATCGATGAAGTGACAGTGAGAGTGTTACCAGGAGACCCGATGAATTTTATTACAGAAAATCTCATAGGCGTGGATCTGTTCATTTCAGTATTTTCCTGAAGCGCGATTTGCTTTGCTATTATGTGAGTTTCCTCAACAAGTCACTAAGCTGGCAGGCATAAGGGTTTCTGTTGGATTTTTCACACCTTACAAGCTACAACTGTAATGTTTGCACCGAGAGTTTGATGCTGTCCCCAAATCGATGAAGGATAGAAGAATTAAAAAGAAACTGGATGTAGTTGGTTTAAAGGCAATAAAATGGTGCATGCTTTTGTGTAAGGGACAGATCACACCCACGGGCAGGAGATCTATGCAATGTTGGAGAAAATGTCTTGGGAGATGAAGGTAGCAGGATATTTGTCAGTTTCAGAACATGCTCTGAGTGAACAGGGCTTTCTCGGAAATGAAGGTCTGCAATGGTTGAAGATATGTAAAGTGTTTACAAGGGAGTTGTGTGTAGTAAGGAGAATGTGTAACACCTTCAACCCACCCTCTCTACATGATGCTGTGAGATTAAGATTAAGATTGGCACCGGATGGCATTGGCATTGTATGATTGTAATTGAAGTGTTGGAAATGTGTTTTTTATTCAATCTACTTTTATCCCAATGACAATGTTCTTATGGAGATTATTGGTGCTGCTAAGTGAAGCAGGCTGTAAGCAATGGGCTGCACATTTGCACTATATCAAGGTGCATCATATGGAACTTGCAGCGATAAGAAGGAATCAGACTTTATTTTCACTTTCAAAAAGTATTCTTTTCTGAGTGTTAAGAGGACTGGACTGTGCTATTTACTTCATCAAATCTGATGTATGGTATGCATCTCTGGGATGAAAAGCAAGAAGAAGAGTAGGTGGAGATTGGGAAAAGCAGGAGAGTACTGCTTGAAGGAAATGGAAAGCTACTTAGGCAGAGCAAGAAATGTGAGAAAAACCCTGCAGTAAATCCAATGCTAGGAGACTACGAGGAGAGCGTCTCTTGATATTTCTTTTCTCCAACTTTGTCATTCTATATGGTCTTTTTCTCTGGATTAATTGGGTTGTCTTGTGGCCAAGGGCATCGTGCTTTTATTCATCACAGACTTTTTCAAGGAATACTTGGTTGATAACAGTCTTGATGACCTCATAGGACTGCTGAAGCGAGGGAAGATGGAAGACAATCTCCTCGAGTTGTTTCCAGTGCAGAAGCGTACTACGAGGCGGTGTGAGGTGGATTTGCGAAAGGACTCAACTGTTAAATTTTCTGCCCCATCTGTCTATCCAGTTATCACATTTGGCCCTTCGACATCGCCAGCAGCAGTGCTCACATTCTTGTCTCATGCTATTGTTTTATGCTGGCTCGTGTGGAGTCTGTACGACCTGTTGAAGCTGGAGAAACAGGCAAGATATTTCTACATTTTCTACTGTTATTTTATTTAAAAATATTGTGAAATCGAACCACTTTTCCTTGCATTGATTTGTGGTTGGATGTCATGATGGGAGATTTCCCTTTTCGCTTGTGTCTTCTTGTTTTAGCTTTTATCGTTGATGAGAATGTGGGTCGAAAGGATGCGTGTGCCCTCTCCTTTGAATGTTATGTTTTCTCTTACTCGAATGATAGAACTTTGTCTGTTTGTTTATGTGTTAATTCTTCTCTGTGAATGAGTTGCAAGTTATTATGTTGATCAAGTTAGAATTTTCGTTATCATGGAAGTAAGTTTACATTAACTATGAAACCCCCGTCCTAGCACCCAAGTTTTCCTTGACGTTTTTTGTTAGCTCCTTCACAAGTCCCTTCGATAACCTATTGGCATCGAGAAAGAAAGATTGTAGGATTGTGCGAGCAATGCGTGGGCTAGCCAGCTTAGAGTTTCGGTATTAAAACTGGTAGAATAAAAGGGTTCGTGTGCAACGTGTTTTTCCGTCTCGCGTGTTTAGACTCTTATACTATCCTTCATCTTGTTTCTAGGATTTTTAAGGCCATCCTCAAGAAGTACCTTGACCATGCCTATCAACTTGAATCATAACTAGCTTTTCGGATCAACTAAGCTGAAGGTTTCATTGTGCGAATCCAATACCTCGTCGACACTAGAATAGTTTGGTCTATCCCCCTCTCAGAATTATTTCTGATGGCGCTCTTCTATCTTTCCTAACTTACATTATTTTCCCCCTTGTAATGTTAACGCTATTAATTAATATTGGTCAGTTTTTATGCACGTAATTACTGTAATAGGTTGTGATGGAGATTTCCTTAAATGTGATTGACCTTCGAGAAAAACCCAGCCTTCGTGTGATAATCTTATGAATTCATAGCGGAAGGTTTTGTGTTGATAAAGTCACTTAGAAATTATGCTTGTACCTATTTGTGTGACGTTGACTGTGTTACCAAGGGTTGTTGTAAAATATGGTTGTTTCGGGAAATGGATATTTTAAATCAGACATTAGAATTGTTGTGGAAGTTTGCAAGCCTTTAGTGTATTAAAAATTGTTGATGACATTATTGTTTACTCTGTGTGACAAGGAGCCCCCTTATCCTCTCGCATGCTAGCTACTAGCCTCGTAAGACCTCGACCCTTCTTGGATGATGGGAAAATCTTGTAGTTAATGGTCAAACTAGTATACTATGCCTTCGCTTTGAAACTTATATTGTGTGTAAACTCTATTGGATTTCCGGTTTGAAACTCATTTGTTCATGACTTTTTGTGTTAAATTTTGAAACCCGTGTTTCCCCTTTCTTGGGCCGATCGACTTTTGTTCTTTTAGAAATGTATTATTTTAGCCTATGCATTGGTACCTTTGATAAAATTCTAGATGGTTGGTCTATTTATATCAAATCTCAATCTTGTAATTATTGTTATTTACTTACTTGATGGGAATTCTGTTCTTTGCTAGATTGTTTATATCTCCTTATAGGGCCAAGGGCCATTCTCATACGATTATTACTTTCATTGTTTTGCTCCTAACTGAAGTACAAGGTCTTCTCCTTCTTTGATTGGCATGATGAAGACTTTATTATGACTTGATGTGTTAGTAGTGTTTAGAGATTTGAACCAATTCTTGTAATAAAGTGCTTCCTTTTTGTGATATTGTTAGATAATAGTTATGGTGGTTTTGTGTAGCCTTATCTTGCTCAGTTCTCGTGAACTGACTCTTGTAGAAAATTTGTTGCAGATGGCTTACGTGGTTAGATGATGGAAAGACTTTTAGATTATTGCATCAATCTTGGTTATGATGTTCCTTTGTACGAATGTGTATTATGATATAAAATTTGGAAAGGCCCTTTGGACATTTTAGAAGAAGGGTCAGTGCCTAGTAAATGTATTGTAGAGTATTGTTGTCAGAATGTTGAAACTTTGGTTTGTTTGGTTATCATGTGAAAGATGAAATTTGATTACCGCTTGGTTATGGGATATTCTAGTGAATTTTAACCCTTAGTATAGTAGCGGGGATTGTCCCATGTTATTACTCTCTTGCTCCCTAGTCATGATTCAATAGAAATAGTATGTCCCTTTGATTTGTGCATCCTATTGGAATGAATTGATATAACCTTGTTTTGTTTCCGCAAACGAATACTATTAAACTTTTCTCTTGAGTTAAAATGTTGAGTTGTAAATCCTCCTAAGGCTTAGTAGCAATGCGTTGTAAGCACTATAAAGTGAACTGGATAGTCTTTATAAAAGTTAATCTAAAATTTATATATATGAATGTATTAATGTAGATGTGATCTACTTGATAGCCTTGAGACCTGGAACAATCAAGGGGAAACTATCTTTTGTAACGAAATATGATTACTTATTTATTTCCCGAGCCAAACCAATAAACACTATCCTTCTACAGTGAAACCCTAAATGATCTCATGGTGAAATCAATGGTTAGATTATAGAAAATGATAGGGTTTAATAAGTAGGAGTGAAAGTGATTAATAAAACCTTAAATTTCTCTTTATCGTTTGAAATGTTCCCCTATGCCAAACCTAATTAAGTAAAGTCTAGATAGAACATTTAACCATTCACGATAAACTCTTAACCTCAATGAAAGATTGATAGTAAACAATGTGACGCTGAAGCTAAATTCTATTGTCCTATTCTATTAACCCATGCCTTAATCCAAGGTGATATTTCTTAAACAAGGTCAAAATTTAATCCTTAAACAAGAAGGCTATTGTTATGAACCCTAAGCGGTACTTTTCACTCAATCGGAACTTATGCCTTCACCTGTGCAACAGAGGTGTGGAATATGTGTTAGTGGCTTGAATAAGATTAATTAACCTTGTAAGAAATGGAAAATGTTTTAAAATCAAATGAATAAGAAAGTTTTGGACATCCAATTTGATGATCCCAGTTTAGAAAGCTTGGCCTTAAGTTATTTAGTCAACCGTTGAAAAGAAAGAAGTTCTCCCTTGTGAAAAGAATTGCGTGTGAATCATTACATAAAATTTTATAAGAACGTAAGTTAAGAATGAAGAGACACTTTGGTAAACAATAAAATTTAACAAGAAATTCCTCATGGGATGCCCTAGCTGTAAGTGTGTCATGTGGTCTGGACTTCCATGTTGTCCTGTCAAAAGAAGAGTACATTATTCCTTGATAGGTGTGAACGTTTCTGTGCTTTGACCTTGTGGTCTTCCCCCATAATAAGTGGTTCCAAGTGTTGGTTGTAACCTTGTGACGACATGTTGTGTCATGTTGAGTCAAAGCAAGTCAAAAAAAAAAAAAAAGTTATCCTATATTTCATTGTGTTGTTTTTGTGTTGGTGTGATTTTTGGTGTGTTACACTTTGGTATCGGAGCGTAGGTTCATGCTCTCGAACTTATGGGCCGGATTGGTGTTGTATGGTGATGTTGCATGGTGGTGGTGGTGTTACATGATGATACCGCATGATGATGATGATGATGATGATGATGATTTATATTGGAAGAGTAATGTGCTTTAAGCGTGATGTGATTATTGTCGTAATTGTGATATTGTGAACGCACGTGATGTGTATGTCACTCGGTGCGTATTTGTCATCATGTTGATGTGTTGGGGATGGAGTATTCTCTCTCCTCTTGTGGATTCTAGGAAGAATTCACGTGTAAATTATTGCTTGTGATGTGTGAAAAGAATTCTAATGTGGATGACGTAGTGTTGGAGCATTGTGGCATATTGTGATATGTGGGTGTATCAATGTGTTGTATGACTAGTTGATGTTAAAAGAAACGAGTTGTATCATGATGTTTTTACCATGTTCTGAAGAAATGTGTGTACTACCTTGTTATGAAGCAATTATTGTTATGTTGTGATGTTATTATGTTCATCGTATATATGAGTTGTATTATATGTAATGCCTCATGTTGTGAATTAGGGTCATACGGTGAGTGTATGAACCCTATCGTATTGTGATTGCACCTTGGGTGCAGAATGTGGTAAAGTGATGTATTGCGCCCTGTGAATGTATAATTGTGATCTACCCTATGTACCTACCCTACGTGAGACGTTATGGTAGCTATGTGTGTACCACCATGGTGTTAGTGATGTAGTTACATGTTATGTTGTGAGCCTTACACTAACCGACCCTGAGGGAGATCGGTAGAAGTGTATGTTGAGAGTGAGGAATGGTGTACCATGGGTCAATAACTCGAGTCAAAACTCGGTTTAGTAGATTACATGTGACTCTTTCCTCTCTCCCTATGTGGTTGTATGTATGCAACCCTAGTGTATCTATGACTATGTTTGGCCTTGTCGAAGAGTGGCGGGATTGATATATATATTTACGAGCTGAGGCTCGATGTTCCGAGTGCCAGCAACTCGTTGAGTACCCCTTTGGTGGCTAGATAAGGCCACACAGTTATCGTAATGTGACATTATTATAAGTTGATTTTATTCGTAAATTGAGCTTTTACTTTATTTTGCAAGGACCAGCATCTTTTCTTGATTGCAATGCTTTACAATTTTGGGCATTTCCTTGGTTTGTGGCACTAACATGGGGATTTCGATACTAAATTTGGCCATTTGGTCATTTATTTTAGCTTGATTTGGGGTCTTCTTTTAAATTTGGAATTTTTACCGCCTTGCCCAAGGCTTGTACTTTGCCACTTGGCACTTTGACTGGATTGTTGTGCTGGTTCTAATGTCGTGATGTGTGGAATAGGGTCATGGGATGCACCATGGATTGGTTGGACCTATGGACCCGCTTCGTTGTATGGGGGTACGCCCCAAGGGGTACATATGACTAGCGGGTTATGGAGAACTACGCGTCATTATGTCACTTGGGTTAGGAGTGTCCAAACTCTGTGTGTCTTTTGACCATGGGGACAACCGGCCTCCTTGAGGGAGGCAAAAGAGTTTGAGGGAGGCATAAGAGTTTGAGGGAGGCATAAGAGACTTGAGGGAGGCATAAGAGTTTGAGGGAGGCATAAGAGACTTGAGGGAGGCATAAGAGTTTGAGGGAGGCATAAGAGACTTGAGGGAGGCATAAGAGTTTGAGGGAGGCTTATGATATTTGTCTGTATGGTTGATGTTTCAGGATATATGTTGAGTTATTGTGATGTTTGGTAGTGGTCTTTTGATGTATGTGTTACTCATGTCAGATGGTTATGTGTTGTGATGTTGTGGACATGTCATTGATTCCCTTGTGGACACTATGTACCTGTAGCATGGTTTGTTGTTATGTGAGTCTTTCATTGATGCAAATTGAGGAAATGTCTGGTGGATTGTAGTACTCTTCTGTTTGAGTATTTGGTATGTCAGTCATTGATGTGTGATGAGTACCTATGTTATGGGAAGTGTGCCTATTCTTTTCCGTAATTGTGTAACCTTTTGTGGTGTAATACAATCTTGAAGTATATACTTGTGTGCTTGTGAATCTGTAGTGTCTTGTGAACCTGATAGGGCGTTGTGGTAGCAGTTCATGTTGGGCACCCACAATAAAGAATGAACAAAAACTCTTTAATGATGAAATTTTAAAAACAATTAAACTAAGAATAATGCTAATGGAAAGAGATTAATGAAATGATGAACAAGAAAGAACTGCCAATCTTCACAGAACATTAAAAGTTAAAATTTCTACCAAATGTTTCTCTTTGCTTACAACTTGCTTTCCCTCTGGGTTATGTCGCATCGAGGACGATGCTTTCTTAAGGGGAGGAGAATGTAATGCCCGTTGGACATTGGAGCTTTTTCTTTTTCTACCTGCCACCGTGGCCTCCTCCCAACCACCCGGCCTGCAGATTTGACCACAACGTCTTTTCTGTCCCTTGCGTGTGGGAGACGGGAGTCGGTGGAGGCTTTTTCTTCACCAGAATCTGATTTTTGATTTTCCTCCTTCAATGCTATAGATGCAGTTTCAATTGCGTGATTTTGGCGTGATAGGTGGTTCGTGAGTAGGCGTGTTCTATTACCTTGTGTTCCACCTTCAAGTATAGAGGCATGGAGATTGGTGTTTACAGGAAGGTTTGTTGCTAGATCAGTGGTGTGAAGCTTGCGTTGGAGAGCAGAGAGGTTGTAGGGTGGAGTCTCTGCCGTGGTTTTGTTCAGCCTGTCCAATGGTCTCAGCTATTTCACTTCGTGCCCATGGGATCTGGTTTGCAGCCTCCTGCTCCCTTCCTCCCCGCTCGCGAAGTTCAGAGAAAAGATTATAGTGGAGCGCAGTAATGGGTCTGACGGTGGCTAGATGAAGTAATTTTCCTTGCTGTGTATTTCTACCTTTTCCCCCCATCGATTTGTGACATTCTGTCACGTTTTACATGCTGCGTGGACCCTGTCTCCTTGCATACGTTTTTTTTTAGGCGTACTTTTTATTCTTCAAATTTTCTATTGTCTTGTCCCTTGTCTTGTTTCATTGTTATCATTCTCAGATCGAATGCATCTTCAAAATCGATGAAGTGACAGTGAGAGTGTTACCAGGAGACCCGATGAATTTTATTACAGAAAATCTCATAGGCGTGGATCTGTTCATTTCAGTATTTTCCTGAAGCGCGATTTACTTTGCTATTATGTGAGTTTCCTCAACAAGTTACTAAGCTGGCAGGCATAAGGGTTTCTGTTGGATTTTTCACACCTTACAAGCTACAGCTGTAATGTTTGCACCGAGAGTTTGATGTTGTCCCCAAATCGATGAAGGATAGAAGAATTAAAAAGAAACTGGATGTAGTTGGTTTAAAGGCAATAAAATGGTGCATGCTTTTGTGTAAGTGACAGATCACACCCATAGGCACGGGAGATCTCTGCAATGTTGGAGAAAACGTCTTGGGAGATGAAGGTAGCAGGATATTTGTCAGATTCAGAGCATGTGCTGAGTGAACAGGGCTTTCTCGGAAATGAAGGTCTGCAATGGTTGAAGATATGTAAAGTGTTTACAAGGGAGTTGTGTGTAGTAAGGAGAATGTGTAACACCTTCAACCCACCCTCTCTACATGATGCTGTGAGATTAAGATTAAGATTGGCACCGGATGGCATTGGCATTGTATGATTGTAATTGAAGTGTTGGAAATGTGTTTTTTATTCAATCTACTTTTATCCCAATGACAATGTTCTTATGGAGATTATTGGTGCTGCTAAGTGAAGCAGGCTGTAAGCAATGGGCTGCACATTTGCACTATATCAAGGTGCATCATATGGAACTTGCAGCGATAAGAAGAAATCAGACTTTATTTTCACTTTCAAAAATTATTCTTTTCTCGAGTGTTAAGAGGACTGATGTGCTATTTACTTCATCAAATCTGATGTATGGTATGCATCTCGGGATGAAAAGCAAGAAGAAGAGTAGTAGGTGGAGTTTGGGAAAGCAGAGAGAGTACTGCAAGGAAATGGAAAGCTACTTAGGCAGAGCAAGAAATGTGAAAAACCCTGCAAAGTAAATCCAATGCTAGGAGACTACGAGGAGAGCATCTCTTGATATTTCTTTTCTCCAACTTTGTCATTCTATATGGTCTTTTTCTCTGGATTAATTGGGTTGTCTTGTGGCCAAGGGCATCGTGCTTTTATTCATCACAGACTTTTTCAAGGAATACTTGGTTGATAACAGTCTTGATGACCTCATAGGACTGCTGAAGCGAGGAAAGATGGAAGACAATCTCCTCGAGTTGTTTCAGTGTGAAGCGTTCTATGAGGCGTGTGAGGTGGATTTGCGAAAGGACTCAACTGTTAAATTTTCTGCCCCATCTGTCTATCCAGTTATCACATTTGGCCCTTCGACATCGCCAGCAGCAGTGCTCACATCCTTGTCTCATGCTATTGTTTTATGCTGGCTCGTGTGGAGTCTGTACGACCTGTTGAAGCTGGAGAAACAGGAAAGATATTTCTACACTTTTCTACTGTTATTTTATTTAAAAATATTGTGAAATCGAACCACTTTTCCTTGCATTGATTTGTCAGTTGGATGTCATGATGGGAGATTTCCCTTTCTGCTTGTGTCTTCTTGTTTTAGCTTTTATCGTTGACAGAATGTGGGTCGAAAGGATGCGTGTGCCCTCTCCTTTGAATGTTATGTTTTCTCTTACTCGAATGATAGAACTTTTTCTGTTTGTTTATGTGTTAATTCTTCTCTGTGAATGAGTTGCAAGTTATTATGTTGATCAAGTTAGAATTTTCGTTATCATGGAAGTAAGTTTACATTAACTATGAAACCCCCATCCTAGCACCCAAGTTTTTCCTTGACGTTTTTGTTAGCTCCTTCGCAAGTCCCTTCGATAACCTATTGGCATCGAGAAAGAAAGATTATAGGATTGTGCGAGCAATGCGTGGGCTAGCTTGACCTAGAGTTTCGGTATTAAACTGGTAGAATAAAAGGGTTTGTGTGCAACGTGTTTTTCCGTCTCGTGTGTTTAGACTCTTATACTATCCTTCATCTTGTTTCTAGGATTTTTTAAGGCCATCCTCAAGAAGTACCTTGACCATGCCTATCAACTTGAATCATAACTAGCTTTTCGGATCAACTAAGCTGAAGGTTTCATTGTGTGAATCCAATACCTCGTCGACACTAGAATAGTTTGGTCTATCCCCCTCTCAGAATTATTTCTGATGGCGCTCTTCTATCTTTCCTAACTTACATTATTTTCCCCCTTGTAATGTTAACGCTATTAATTAATATTGGTCAGTTTTTATGCACGTAATTACTGTAATAGGTTGTGATGGAGATTTCCTTAAATTTGATTGACCTTCGGGAAAAACCCAGCCTTCGTGTGATAATCTTATGAATTCATAGCGGAAGGTTTTGTGTTGATAAAGTCACTTAGAAATTATGCTTGTACCTATTTGTGTGACGTTGACTGTGTTACCAAGGGTTGCTGTAAAATATGGTTGTTTCGAGAAATGGATAATTTATTTTAACTGAATTAGACATTAGAATTGTTGTGGAAGTTTGCAAGCCTTTAGTGTATTAAAAATTGTTGATGACATTATTGTTTACTCTTGTGTGACGGAGCCCCCTTATCCTCTCGCATGCTAGCTACTAGCCTATAAGACCTTGACCCTTCTTGGATGATGGGAAAATTTTGTAGTTAATGGTCAAAACTAGTATACTATGCCTTCGCTTTGAAACTTATATTGTGTGTAAACTCTATTGGATTTCCGGTTTGAAACTCATTTGTTCATGACTTTTTGTGTTAAATTTTGAAACCCGTGTTTCCCCTTTCTTGGGCCGATCAACTTTTGTTCTTTTAGAAATGTATTATTTTAGCCTATGCATTGGTACCTTTGATAAAATTCTAGATGGTTGGTCTATTTATATCAAATCTCAATCTTGTAATTATTGTTATTTACTTACTTGATGGGAATTCTGTTCTTTGCTAGATTGTTTATATCTCCTTATAGGGCTAAGGGCCATTCTCATACGATTATTACTTTCATTGTTTTGCTCCTAACTGAAGTACAAGGTCTTCTCCTTCTTTGATTGGCATGATGAAGACTTTATTATGACTTGATGTGTTAGTAGTGTTTAGAGATTTGAACCAATTCTTGTAATAAAGTGCTTCCTTTTTGTGATATTGTTAGATAATAGTTATGGTGGTTTTGTGTAGCCTTATCTTGCTCAGTTCTCGTGAACTGACTCTTGTAGAAAATTTGTTGCAGATGGCTTACGTGGTTAGATGATGGAAAGACTTGTAGATTATTGCATCAATCTTGGTTATGATGTTCCTTTGTACGAATGTGTATTATGATATAAAATTTGGAAAGGGCCTTTGGACATTTTAGAAGAAGGGTCAGTGCCTAGTAAATGTATTGTAGAGTATTGTTGTTGTAACTGTTGAAACTTTGGTTTGTTTGGTTATCATGTGAAAGATGAAATTTGATTACCGCTTGGTTATGGGATATTCTAGTGAATTTTAACCCTTAGTATAGTAGCGGGGATTGTCCCATGTTATTACTCTCTTGCTCCCTAGTCATGATTCAATAGAGATAGTATGTCCCTTTGATTTGTGCATCCTGTTGGAATGAATTGATATAACCTTGTTTTGTTTCCGCAAACGAATACTATTAAACTTTTCTCTTGAGTTAAAATGTTGAGTTGTAAATCCTCCTAAGGCTTAGTAGCAATGCGTTGTAAGCACTATAAAGTGAACTGGATAGTCTTTATAAAAGTTAATCTAAAATTTATATATATGAATGTATTAATGTAGATGTGATCTACTTGATAACCTTGAGACCTGGAACAATCAAGAGGAAACTATCTTTTGTAACGAAATATGATTACTTATTTCTTTCCCGAGCCAAACCAATAAACACTATCCTTTTACGGTGAAACCTTAAATGATCTCATGGTGAAATCAATGGTTAGATTATAGAAAATGATAGGGTTTAATAAGTAGGAGTGAAAGTGATTAATAAAACCTTAAATTTCTCTTTATCGTTTGAAATGTTCTCCTATGCCAAACCTAATTAAGTAAAGTCTAGATAGAACATTTAACCATTCACGATAAACTCTTAACCTCAATGAAAGATTGATAGTAAACAATGTGACCCTGAAGCTAAATTCTGTTGTCCTATTCTATTAACCCATGCCTTAATCCATGGTGATATTTCTTAAACAAGGTCAAAATTTAATCCTTAAACAAGAAGGCTATTGTTATGAACCCTAAGCGGTACTTTTCACTCAATCGGAACTTATGCCTTCACCTGTGCAACAGAGGTGTGGAATATGTGTTAGTGGCTTGAATAAGATTAATTAACCTTGTAAGAAATGGAAAATGTTCTAAAATCAAATGAATAAGAAAGTTTTGGACATCCAATTTGATGATCCCAGTTTAGAAAGCTTGGCCTTAAGCTATTTAGTCAACCGTTGAAAAGAAAGAAGTTCTCCCTTGTGAAAAGAATTGCGTGTGAATCATTACATGAAATTTTATAAGAACGTAAGTTAAGAATTAAGAGACACTTTAGTAAACAAGAAAATTTAACAAGAAATTCCTCATGGGATGCCCTAGCTGTGAGTGGGTCATGTGGTTTGGACTTGCATGTTGTCTTGTCAAAAGAAGAGTACATTGTCCTAGATAGGTGTGAACGTTTCCGTGCTGACCTTGTGGTCTCCCCCATAATAAGTGGTTCCTAGTGTTGGTTGTAACCTTGTGACGACATGTTGTGTCGTGTTGAGTCAAAAAGTCTGGGGGCCGTAGAAAAACATAGATTATGTTCGTGAGTGGTGTAAATGGAAGTGGGAGTACAAGGCAGAGGTTATTGCTATGGCTAATTATGACATGCTCTTCTATTTCCATGAAGAAGAATATTCAGTAATGGGTGCTCCTAGGAGCACCATGGTTTTTTGGGAAAATGACTCTCAACATTATGTAATGGAAACCTAGGTTGTCGGTTCTTTACCCGAACTCCCGATCTAGATACAACTCTAAGCTCTACCCTTGGAATTTTGGAGCCAGAGGTTTTTTTTGGAATATCTATAGCTTTGGGAGTGCTCATCATAGTGGATTCGGAAACAAAGGCATGATCTAAGCTTGTTTGTGCTATAATGTGCGTTAACGTTCCAGTGGGAGTCAATGTCCCCAAGAGTATTTTTCTAGACACGGTGGATGGACAACACAAATAGGTCATTGTTGTTGAAAATTCTAGGATCTTTTGTGAGAAATGTAGGAAAGTGGACTTCGTTCATTGGATCCTATGGCTACGGGCTTTCTCCTAGCTAGGATGTAGTTTTCCATGGGGCTCAGTGTAGTGCCCACTTCCCTTCGACCTCATTTTGTTTTGTTGTTTTCGAGACTGATTACTTCACTATGGATTTATTATGGCTTCTTGACTTAGCATGTTAGTAGATATCACAGACATTGGACTGTTATTGATTTGATCTTTATATGATGCATATGGTTTACTGGTGGACATTTGATGACGGTATTTGTATACTTTTGACAGGGTTATTTATCTTTAATTATGACATGTGATATGTTTAATCATTTTGAGTAGAACTTGATAATTGGACTAATGTGATGATCGTTTTGACATAAATGATATGTGGAATAGAAATCTGTTAGGAAGTGTTACGATATCATACTTGCATAGATGATAGTAAATCATCGTCGTTTATTTTAGATTATATTGTATATTTGGCATGAATGTTTTAATGCGGCCAACAGCCGAAGGAGGTATTTTCTCGCTCTGCGCAGTATATTATATTCACAACAATACTAGGGAGTGGAGACCAACCACATCGGAATTTGAGAAGAATCCAGCTAAGGCCACCATGGCAACAAGTAATTGTGTGTGTGTTGGAATCATTTTGTTAGGAAAAAATTGTGACCTAGGGATCATGTGTTGTTTTGTTTCAATTTTTCCCTTTTTATTATGTTGTATGTGTTGCTCTTAGTAAGTGAAATTTTACTTGTGTTATTATTCATATTCTTTGGATTGTGTTACCCCTTTGTTAGCCATGGGTTGTAGTGGCTTAATTAAGCTAATTTGAATTTGTCCTAAATTAATTAAGAGATGTGACCAAAGAGAGCTCATTTATTAGGATTTGATTACTTGGGATTTTGTGTGGATTGATGTGTGTTTGAGTTTGAGTGTAGCACACTCTACCCCACATGGGAAACTGAATTTTTCCTTGGAGGCCAAATTTCAAAGCTTGTGGGACAAGTCAAACTTGTCCCACACCTCTTAAAACCCCATGCCAACCCTACCTATGGGTTGGAGGGCCAAATTTAGGTCTTTTAGGTGTTTTCGGGGATAAAAGGGTAAAAATATTAATTGCACTTTCTTATGAAATTTAATTTTGTCCTTTGAGGGAGTGGGCTTAGTTGGAGTGTGTAAGGTGCTTGCCTTTCTTTCAACCACTTATTAATGGTGCTTTGGAATTTGATGTTGACCAAATGATGTGGAGTGGAGGGAAAAGGAGGTGGCATCCTACTTGGAGCCACATCATCCCTCCCTCTCTTCTCTCTACTTATTGGAGCCTCTTGTTTGTTTTGGGGGTTGGAAGTTTGATTTTTGAGTCTTTTGTATTTTGGAGAGGAGAGGATTTGGAAGGAGCTTGTGAATTTTTGGAGCTTGTGGATACTTGTGAGAACTTTGTTGGAGCTTGTGGATGCTTGCTTGATCCTTGGAGGGATTTGAGACTTCATACTTGGAGCAATCTCTACCATGGAAAGGTAGGAGCTTCACCTTTGTTTGCATTATGTTCTCTTTTTGTTATATGAATGAGTACATATGTTGTGTTGAATTTTGTTGTTGTAATGCTTGTTGGGAATGGGTAGAATACCTAAGTTGGGAGTGGGAGGAGACTATGGGGATTTTAATTGAGGGAGGCATAAGAGATCATGTTCTTGAGAGGGATTTTGGGTTGTGTGCCCACCTTGTAAGAGAAATGCTTGCATTTTCTTCTTGTTTTACTTTGAGGGAGCCATAAGAGTTGAGGAGGCATAAGAGTGAATGGAGGGATAAGGGGTACTTGAGGGAGGCATAAGAGTTGTTAGGGGTATTGTGTTTTGCATTGAAGTTTTTAAGTGGCACCCATTCCCATTGGGAGGCATGAGTGGCCTCCCATATGTCTTACTCTTATGGCTTTCTCGATAATCCTTGTGACTTGTTGTTGTGATTGTTTTCTCTCTTGTGTTGTTGATCTTGTTTTTGAAGGATTATGGAATGAATGTGAAATTTTACGTTGAGTTATGTGGAAGCTAGTAGTTGCCATGAGTTGGATTTTCTCCCATTGTAATGTGGTTGGGGCTCGGGGCCAATGGAGAGGATGGCTTCTCTTCTCCATTGGGTGTCTTGGTTGGGAGGAGAGCGTTGCCACTCCCCTTGTTTTGTTGTGAATCAAAAAAACTATGGAGGAGCCACCTTGTTGATATTTGGAGCATTGGAACCTTGTTGTTGACAATGTAAAACCACCATGTATTTACCCACCTTGAGTGGAGGAAAAATATAATATTGCTTTGTTTTCTTTAGCTTCCATTATTGTAAATTTGTTTCCACATGAAGTAGAAAATGTTGTAACAAGATGTTGAAGAAAGTTGTTTAGAATTTTATTAGTAAGGTTGTAATGTGGATGGAATTAAAAGTTGCAAGAAAGACAATCCATTCATTCTCCTTTAACTTGTCTTGGAACCTCTTATAAATGTATTGATCTTGTTGAAATGTTGGTAGATCTTGTTTAAAACTTAATGGAAATATTGTAGGTCTCTTTTGTGGAATGTTAGGAAAATTACAAAAAAATATACATATTAGATTTCATTTTGTTGCTTAAAAGGAGATGTATTGCAAAGTTGGAATACTAGAGCACTTACCATTCTTGTTTTGTTGATAAAAAGACTTAAGTTTCAATAGTTTTAAATACGCCAATAAAGAAATCTATGCTCTAGCTCTAGTATGCTTTTCTTCATTTAAGAATTCATAACGCCGCTAAAAGTCGATGACACTACGACAACGACGACGACGATGACGCCGCGCCACAAACAAACGACCCGAAAATGCGACATTTTTTTTTGTTTTTGCAAATTATTTACCTTTGTTTTCCACGAAACATGACAAGCATTCATTTGAGAAAAGTTTGCTAAACACCTTCTTAGGTGTCATACCATATGATCCATCAAATTACAATTGTTCTGCATTCTTATCTGATGTCCTAAATTGTCGGGTGAATGAAACGTGCAATTTACTGGGAGGGTCCTTACCCCCACTATTGGTTTATTCAAGTGCGGTTTCATTTATTTGCTCTGCTAACTTTGCTAATTTATAATTGTGTTACATAATGATAATATGCTACTATATATATACACTCATCATTTCTTGCAAGCCCTACGCCAAGGAAAATCGTTTTAAGGTCAATGCTGAAGCGAATCGTTTTAGAAATCTTTCTATATAGGTTGTTAGATATCCCTTAAAAGGGATTAGATACTTTTAATTAAGTGGTATATTTTAGATATATTATCAAGTTTATACTCGTATAAACCTATATTCTTATACGTACATCGAAATTTGAAGTTAAAGGAATAGGAGTCCATTCGACCGGCATCTTAAATATGTATATTATCAAAATTTACACTTAAATGACTCTACATTGCCTTGCAAGGGTGTACAATAGGTGTAATGAATTAAAAACTACATATATTTAAACAACAAGAAGTTGAGAGTAATATGATTTTTTTTTTTTTAATACAAATTCTTTCAAAAGAGCCTCTTCAAAAATCGGTGGTCAGACATTTAATGGATTAAGTTGGAAACAATTATGTTTGGTGGGGGTGGGTGACTCAACCACCGGTTGTCCCAATTAAACTCCCTGCGGCATGCGTAACTGTCTCCTATTTCCGGCCGCATCGCATTTACTCCTAAGATTTTGCAAATCAAAATCTCACAAGGTCGACTGCTTTGTTGGGATTTGTCTTGAGCTGCGTGAAAAGAGATGAGGAGTATTCTAAGCAAGATACATGCAATATACCAGGAGTTTTTCCCTGTTCTCCTCGTCCCTGGCCGCGCATGGTACAAGGAGGCAAATAAAAAGGGTCCTAGGCGCGTGGACAATCGGGTAATGGGGAGCACACGGTTGTTATCACATTCAGATTGCATGCATCCTCAAAAAATGGGTTTCACCTTCAAGATATTTTATCAAAATCACTCAAGAGACAGTGGGGAAGTCACACGGAGACCTGGCCTGCCTTGAGAGGGTTCGTCGAGAACAATCTCCTAGAGGTGGACCTGTTTCATATCAGAGTATACAAGAAGCCCAATTTGTTATGCTATTACAAGAGCAATTCCGCATGTGCTATTTGTATTACTGTCTTAATATACATCTAATGCTTGTCTATTGCAACACTCTTAA
Organism: Taxus wallichiana var. yunnanensis; assembly: GCA_018340775.1. Classification (NCBI taxonomy): domain Eukaryota; kingdom Viridiplantae; phylum Streptophyta; class Pinopsida; order Cupressales; family Taxaceae; genus Taxus; species Taxus wallichiana. The sequence goes on from CM031240.1 coordinate 442,698,880, forward strand.
GTAGACGACCACAAAACCCGCTTTTGCAAGCACTGCAACAGTTTAAATATCCTCTGTGACAGGCAGAGCTTTGCGTATCAGCTGTCTATCAGGCATATCTACTGAAACGTTTCATCATTTTCTTTTATATTAGCAGTTATTCTCTTAGACACGATTTAAGGGTGATTGACTGGTCTTGATTTTGAGACTAACTTTACATTTGTTTGGGCAGTTGTGAGGCCTGCCATGCAGCTTGATATTTGTGAAGCTAAGACCACTTGCAGTGTCCTAATCTGTAAAAAAAAATGTTTAAACTATTTGTAAGCTTTGCAACAATTTAAATATTCACCGTGTGTGATCGGCGCTTTGTGTATCAAAGTCTGTCGAGGCATATCTACTAAACGTATCATAGTATACAAAGGCGTAATTTGCTATGTTATAATAAGCATGGAGACTACGTAGGTTTAAGTATGTAATTCATTGACATTATTAATTGGATGGTGGTTTATTTGCATATATGTTAGTGATAGTATGTTGTGGTAGATATGTAACAAAATAATAATTAATAGTACCTTAATATTATTATAATTTATTATTAATAGATTCATTAGTTTTAGTATTACTTAGATAAGAATGATATTCAAACCTATTAGTACTTTTGCTAGACATTAAGGGGTGTTGGGCATTGAACTTGATAAGTTTAGAGTATTTGCATTCACATTTATTTCTAGCCAACTTTAATAGACATTACATGGAATTTTAAGCAAGTTGATTTCATTTCTTCTACAATTTGTCAATAATTTCACAACGGATGCTTAAAGGAAGGTAAACATAGTAGATCTAAGTCATGATTTACTTTATTGGCACAATGGAAAGTTCAATAAAACTTAACTCTACCTATCCATACTACAAGAAGAAAATGTACACTAATATTCTCTCTTTTCAATACCCCTTTTTTTTTTTTTTGCAACAAAATGAGATCTAGTATGTATATATATATATTTTTGTAAATATCCTAACATTACACATAAGAGCCCAACAATATTTTCATTAATTTTTAAGCAAGATCTATCAACATTTCAACAAGAAGGTATATACAACAAGCTTTCCAATAGTATATTTACAAGATTATCACAAGCATTTTGTACATACCATTTCTTTATTTCTTTACAATCCTTTCAATAATGCAAACATCTTTCAAGTAAAATTTGCATTCAACCATGTGACTTTTGGTGCAACATAAATTACAATGTCCTTTATTTTGTAAAGCAAACAAGATGGTACAACTTTCCTTCTCATACAAATTTACAACAAAATATTGTATATAAGGGAGATGGAAAGAGTCTTCACAAGCTCCAAGGTGTTCTTCATCCATGCTCCAAGTTCCAAGTAGCTCAAATCACAACCAAGATAGGGGGAGAGGCAACACTCTCCTCCCAACCAAAACTCAATGGAGAAGAGAAGCAATCTCCTCCATTGACCCCCGAGCCCCAAACACAACACAATGAAGGGTGGTCTCCAACTCAAGGCAACAACACTTGCTTCCACAATATAATTTTCTTCACCACATTCAAGGTTTGAAAGAAGAAACAAAAAGGAAACACAAACTACACAATACTTTTCACAACAAGGCTTTCATCCAAGCCAACAAGAGAAGGAACTATGGGAAAGTTTTCCTTATGCCTCCCAATTGAGATGAGATGCCCATCCAAAACCCTCCACAATAAAACTCAAGCCCCTATGACTCTTATGCCTCCCTCAAGTACCCCTTTTTCCTCCCATACTCTTATGCCTCCCTCCTCTTATGGCTCCCTCAAAGACAAGGTAAGAATGTAAACATTCTTACCCAAGATGGGCATCCCTCTCAAACTCCCTCCACAATATCCTAATCTACTCTTATGCCTCCCTCATGAGTATTCCCATAGACCTCTCCTATACTACACAATAAGAATTCTATTTTTCACAATACACAAAAGTAAACATACATTATCCACAAATTTAAGCAAAGAAACAACAACAATAAGAAAGCAAAGAGGAAGAAGGTTTCCTACCTCTCCATTGGAGAAGCCTAAACCAAGAAATTTGTCCACGCTCCCTCCAAAACAATCCAAGCATGCAAGTCCAATCACTCTCTTTTTCTCTTTCTCCCAATTCTTTTCTCTCCCAAAAATCACAAAAGAGAACTCTTCAACAAAACCAAAAACAAAACTCCAACCCCCTCAACAAGAGAGGAAGTTTCAATAAATAGACAAAAGGAAGGAGTGAGGGTGATGTGGCTCCATGTAGGATGCCACATCACACATCCTCAAACCACCTCCCAAAGTCAACTCAAATCCCAAAACACCATAAATGGGTGGTTGGATTGATTGACATCACTTTTCCACATCCATCCCTTCCCATGTGCCTTAAGGCACAATTAAATGCAAAAAGAAGACAAGTGCACTCCAAAGTCACATTTCCCTTCCCAAAACAATAAATAATCCCCTTTTTGGATTCCCAACCCATAGATATGGTTGGTAAGGGGTTTTGGAAAGTGTGGGACAAGTTTAACTTGTCCCACAAGTCCCCCAAAATTGCCCTCAATCTCAAATTCGAGATTCAAGGGATTTGGAGTGGTCAACACTCAAAACCAAGCATTCAAAACATGAGGAAACACAAGGCTCAAGGAGCCAACCATAAAAATTTATTACACCCACTAGACTTCCCTCCAAAACTTAAAAATTACAAGGTGTTAAATTAATCTAAACATACTTAACAAAAGTAAATTAACAAAAAGACATCACAAAAGAAATCACCTACTAAAACAAGTTAAAACAAGTAATTAAAATTCTTACCCCTTGGTCACATTAGAAAATTTTCCCCTCATGGAAATTTTCTCAACACATAAAAGAAAAAGGTAACACAATACAATTTACTAGTTGCCTTGACGACCAATTATTGCAACCACTTGACATCCTGTTGTGTTTGGTTCCCAATCCCCCTCATGGTTGTGATCATGTTGTGTTTCTGCAAAATACAAAATACCTCATTCGGCTTCGGCCATGTAAAAATATCCAAAATAACCATATGCATGAAATTTATCAACATCTATACGTAATTCAATCAATCATTATTTCTAGGTCTAAATCACAACTTAATTATGCATTTCATCATTATCGAAAATTATAGTAATGTAAATTTGAAAACTACATTCTACTCATCATGGCGAAGAAATTCAATGTTAGAACACATGCAATATATCCATATAAAAATAATATCGGTATCCAATAGTCTATCCATGAGTCAATGTAGATCATACTGAAAACAAAATCCAATCCTAATCCAAATGCATCTAGTCACAAAACATCATGCTAATCAACATAAGTATAAGTCATGTCCATATCCAAAGTCTGCATAACTCAAAATGATAATCAACTAAATGTCGTAGGGAAGTGGGCATTACAGAATTCGTTGTGAAATTATTTGCAAATTAGTAAGTGAAAGGAAATCACACCTATTTGAAATTTCATACAAATGTTTCTATTAAAATATGTAGAAAAAATTTTATTGTAAAAGTCCTAAGCTTATTTAGCTCCTTTCCCATATTTCAATAATAAGGAAAACTGATATTTTAAATATAATTCATATTAAGGTATTATTAAACTTATTGGAATTACTATTAGTAATTTGTAACATACCAATATACTACTAATATTTCTTTTATATCACCAAAAGTAGGTTAGTATGTATATTATTGCCAAGTAAATAATATTTATTTTATATGCAAAATAAAACTCACGGCATGGCCGTAACAGGGCTAATTTAACTACGTATGAACTATTTTGTTTTTATTGCAAAGCAAATCGTGCTCTATGAACTTTTGGTTATGAAACAGATCCACCTCTATGAAATTCCCTCCCACGGACTACACCGCCAAATGAATACGTTCTCCATGAAAAATCGTTGTGATTTATTGTTTAGGTCACCATTTAACACTCTCACTGTTCCTTTAACCGATTTTTCTAAAGATATCCTGAAGGTGAATCCCGGTTTTGACGTTGCATTTGATACTGAACAGATAAGAACATAAATGGACAACCTGCTCATTTGGAAGCACTCAAGAGAAGATATGGCCATGCCCTTGCTCAGACCCTCCCACATCTGAGCCACCTGAGCATCGCTTCCCACATAGATGTAAAAAAAAAAAATCCTTGCCGTCCTCATCATGGTCGCATCCTTTTCCGAGTTAATCAAACTCTTCATTAACGCTACATAACAATAGATAACCTACAACTCTGACGGAAGAAATGCCTCGAGAGCCATCAGGTTTCTCAGAACAGTTTCAGTATTTTCTGAAATCATGATAACATGTAGGAAAAGAGTTGACGTTTCCTTGTCAAATGTTAAGGCCATGCCCAGGCTCCCACGCACGGCCGATTCCGATTCCTGCCCTGCATAACATTGACACAGAGGGGAGAATGTGATTACACAAATTCTGTGCTTCCACAGTGGAAGAAGAAGGGTTTTTAGTTGGTTTCCTGGAGAAAAAGAGAGGATTAACCCATGTAAGAAACCTAGAAAATGTTCCCGGCCTGTAAACGGAGAATATAGTTCAAATCATGAGAACTATAGATATTTGAAAGGGAAAAACGTGGAAGCCACACTTAAGAGCAAGTGAAAGACCCTTGTTTTTGCTTCTTTCTCTGATCTAGCTTTCAATTCTAATATTTTGGCCCAAGAGTTGGTTAACACGTCTGCCCCACTTGTTGTAGCTTCTTCCTTTTCACCTTGTCCAACCACGCGGTCGGGGAATAGTTAAGTCGGTTGGGTAGACCAAACAGAAGGCGGCGGGGGGCAAAAGATCTCCGTATCCTTCTAATGAAGGAAATGTTGGATGCGGCCCTTGAGGAGAGGTCAGCACGCAAGGAGGGAGTCATAATGATTACCGGGTGTTGGTTGAGCCACCCACCGCCCCCAACCATAAAATTTAAACATAGTTTGAAAAGCTAAACTTGACAAAGACTCTTGTCTTTGGTTTTTTTTTATATGTTTATCCTACACGGATAACTACTTAGGTTTGTTTAAGTATTATATACTACATAGTATAATAGTAGTATGACACATAACATAATTTCCATATAATATTATACTAAATATAAACATGGTGTTATGTATATCTAAATACATAAAGTCATGCAATGTAATAAAGTAAATTAGGGCCAAGTATACATCTTAATGTATAGTTTATATATATATATATATATATATATATATATATATATAATATATTAAATCATGATATAACGTAATATAAGCTGGATAATAAAATAAAAATAAAAATTGAGTGGTTAGTGTATTCATTTCATAATAAATTATATCATACCCTAAGGTTAACATTTGGAAATATTGTTATTACTATATTATCGGACATTAGACTAATTAACTCGAAAGATGACCCTTCTTATCTTTGTGAAACGTCGAATGAGATAATTTAAATATCTATGACCTTGAACCATTATTGTGGCATTGTCATTTCAAGAGGCTGTATGTGGGCACACCCCTTAAAAAAAAAAATTTGTAGCATTTTCGGGTTGAATGTTTGTGGCGCGGGCGTCGTCGTCGTCGTCGTGAGCGTCGTCTTTTGCGGTGTTACATTTTGGTATCAGAGCCAGGGGTTCGAAGCTTGGACCCTTGGGCACACGCAGAAAACATGATACGTGAACATTTAACCTAGTGCAGAGTTGATCGATGTTTTTTTATTTAATATATAAAAGCACAATGTTGTGATTATAGGAAGCAAAAATTTAGAAAACTGACACAAGACCTAGAACAATGAACTAACTCTCACCTTGATCTGTGCAGGAGGCATGGATTGGGTGAGGGGTCTCTTCATATAGACCTAGACATACCACCGCCGGAGTAGGCCGTAGTAGCCATCCTACCTCAGATCTTGCAGACACTCCAGGATGTCAATGCCGCTATACGCGGAGAGCCCTTGGGAGGACGACTTGCTAGACATAGTGTGGAGCCATTAGTAGATGCCCAGGCATCCCCTCGACACAGCGAGGAGCACAGGGTAGAGAACTTCCGTGCGGAGTCGGATAGGGCCGAGTCGCCACAGAGAGGACATGGGGACAGGATCTCGGGTCATATGGATAGGTCTCGGAGCCCTAGTGCAGAGGGAGGAGCATTCGAGAGAGACTTAGGATTTGTCATACGTCAGTGTGCGAGACCATATCGGGAGATCCCGAAGCTATGACCATCTCATTATTTGGGTGATACAGGTAGTTTTCAAGCAGAGGCTTGGTTGGTGAGCTTGAGCGGATGCTTCAAGCTCGCCCTTGTACTAGCAACATGAAAGCTCGTGGTGCAATCCATCTTCCGAAGGATGGAGCGGGAGTGCAGTGGAGGACCGAGGAGCGAAGCTCCATGTTGGACCGAGAGACGATTACCAGGAGCTATCTCGAGGAGCGTTTGGGAGCAGTATTTACCCAAGAGATTTATTGACAGCTCATAGGCGAGTTTCATGAGCTCTGTCAAGCATCGATGATGTGAGCCGAGTATGAGAGTCAATTCTGGACCTACTCCAAAGATGCGTCGACTATATGTAAGATGAGCAGTATGATTCACAGGTTCATTCGGGACCCGAACTTGGATTTAGGTGGCGCGGTGCGCATTCACCGCCCACGAGACATTAGCGAGAGGCCGTGGAGAAGGCCTATATTACGAGAAGAGACATGGGGAAGACGCAGAGGCTAGAGACAAGAGTTCGGAACCGTATCCAGTAGATGCAGGATGGTAGGTCGAAGGGATCAGTTCCTCCTCCATGGGGTGGACAGAGTTCGTGGCAAACTTCATTCGAGGCCACCACAACAAAGAATGAGCCCACCCACCTTACCAACCTCCTCAGAGATTTGATGCACAGAGAGGACGTAGTATGGGGCCTCCTCCTAGGGGTCCCATCAGGACACAGGGTGCACCTAGAGCTTAGTTAGCAGGAGCTCGACAAGCAAAGACCTCAGCAGTCTATAGCCAGATCATCAGGATCTATATCTCAGTCATCTAGAATACCAGCTGGAGCTGCTTCCCACTGGAGAGGACCAGGCATCTATTATGGTTGTGGTGTTGTTGGACATCATTAGAGATATTTCCCACAGAACCCTAACAAGGGTAAGACGTAGAGCTCAGAGCCTACTGTTGGAGATATGGCACGGAGTCATCGGATCTACGCAGTAGTCGAGAACCGCTAGGCTGAGCATCAGTACCGTGATTGAGACAAAAGGTAGTATTGGTGGTATTTCCACCTCTATATTATTTGATTCTGGTTCTTTTGATTCATTTATTACACCATCCTTAGTAGAGCATTGTAGGTTGGTGGCAGTTAGGCAGGGCCATAGTTGGGATGTTGAGATGGCTTCTGGAGCCAAAATTTATGTAGACTCCTTAGTTAAGGAGTGTGTAGTGGATTTGGGACCCTTCACCACTACTTCTAATCTTCAGATCCTTCCATTAGGATCTTATGGCATCATTTTAGGCATGGATTGGTTGTCCGCTCACAGAGCTAGAGTGGATTGTTACCATAAGACTATTACTTGCATAGATGATCTTGGAGTAGAGTCAGTGATATCAGGAGTTAGGAGGGCCGTTTCCATTCGCACCATCTCCGCTATGTAGCTTAAGCGGTGTGTGCGACGGGGTTGTCAGTTGTTTGCTATTACGGTCGTGTGATGATCGAGAATGAGTCCAGAGGGCCTTCCCTCGATGACCATCCCATCTTATCGAGTTTGCTGATGTGTTCCTGTGGGAGCTACCGGGATTACCTCCCCACGTGAGATCGACTTCCATATAGATCTAATTTGGGCGCAGAGCCTATCTCACGAGCACCCTATCGATGACTACTCCTGAGTTATGTGAGCTCAAGTTGCAGCTTGAGGACCTTCTGGAGAAAGGCCTAATCCATCCTAGTGTATCCCCTTGGGGTGCACCAGTGATCGTAAAGAAGAAAGATGGATCTCTTCGGTTGTGTATTGACTACCGTCAGTTGAATAAAGTAACGATCAAGAATCGTTACCCCCTTCCACGCATTGATGATTTATTTGATCAGATGAAGGGGGCTACAGTTTTCTCTAAGATAGATCTTAAGTCAGGGTACCATCAGCTCAGGATTGCGGAGACAGGATATTCACAAGACAAAGCATTCCGTACGAGATATGGCCACTACGAGTTCACAGTGGTACCTTTCGGTTTGACGAATGCCCCCATAGTGTTTATGAGTTTGATGAATGGGGTATTCGGGACCTTCCTTGATCAACCGTGCTCATCTTCCTTGATGACATTCTAGTTTACTCACGCACATGTGACGAGCACGAGGAGTACCTTCGCTGGTTCTTGATGTCTTCGCGAGCAAAGACCTTTATGGGAACTTGTAGAAGTGTGCGTTCTTTCACCTGAGGTGTAGTATTTGGGTCACATCATTTCAGGGGAAGGTATCGCAGTTGATCCTTCCAAGATTTGAGCCATCATGGATTGGCCAAACACCCACTAGTGTGACCGAGGTGCGTAGTTTCATGGGTCTAGCAGTACTACGGGAGGTTTGTTCAGGATTTTTCTTCGAATTGCGCACTCCCATCACTTCCCTTCAAAGCGGAAAGGGAAGATGTTTTTATGGATCGGATAGATGTGAGTAGGCTTTCGATGTACAATGAAGGAATTTCTCACGAGAGCACCTATTCTTGCGGTGCCAAATCCTCGAGGAGAGTTCTACATTTGCACAGATGCTTCCTTGGTAGGACTTGGAGGTGTGTTAATGCAGGAGGGTAGAGTAGTTGCCTTTGAGTCTCGCAAACTCAAAGATTATGAGCTCAATTATCCGACCCATGACATTGAGCTTGCAGCAGTAGTACATGCCTTAGTGCGGTGGAGACATTTTCTTCTTGGCCAAAGATTTACACTCAGGACTGATCACTTGAGTCTTCACCACCTCTTCACGCAGCCCAATCTCAACGTTCGTCAACGACGTTGGATGGAATTACTCTGTGAGTATGACATGGAGATAGAGCATGTGAAAAGGAAGGAGAATGTGGTTGCAGATGCCTTGAGTAGGTGGAGACATGTGGCTATGGCCACCTCGGTGGTTGGGTAGAGATTTGTGAAGTAGGATCTTGCAGCGGCTTCCTCATGATAGTTTCTACCTTCCGGCCAGAGCAGCGGAGATTGAGTCTCGAGACCCCTTGAGGGGAGATTTGATGGATTTTCATTAGAGGTAGATGGTCTTCTCAGACATAGAGGTCGGATATATGTTCCTATAGATGGAGGCTTGAGACATGAAATTTTGACAGAGGCTCATTGTGCACCTTATTCAGCCCATCCGGGGTGAAGAAGATGCATGCCACCCTGAGACAGTTGTATTTTTGGAGAGGACTTCAGAGAGACATAGCTTCATTTGTGTCCCGCTATTTAGAGTGCTAGAGGGTGAAGGCCAAGCATCAGCATCCAGCTAGCCTTCTCTATCCTCATGCCATACCGGAGTGGAAGTGGGACACCATTTCCATGGACTTCATCGTTGGGTTACCTACGTCGAGATACCATCACGAGGCCATCATGGTCATGGTGGATAAATTGACGAAGGTAGCTCATTTTCTCTCAGTAAAGACCACCTATACAAAGCAAGTGTTGTGGCAGTATACCTTGATGAGATTGTCGGATTACATGGGATTCCACAGAAGATCATTTGCGGATCGTGACCCTTTGTACACTTCCCATTTACGGACCACCATGAAGTATGCCCTCGGGCGAGGATTAATTTCAGCACATCTTATCACCCGAGACAGATGGACAGACAGAGAGGGTGAATCAGATTTTGGAGGATATGCTCAAGATGTACGTGATGGATCATCAGTCGAGATGGGAGGAGTATCTGTATTTGGTGGAGTTTGCCTACAATAATAGTTTCCAGAGTTCTATAGGCATGGCTCCTTTTCAGGAATTATATGGTAGGGAGTGCAGGACACCTCTTAGTTGGGACAGGATTGAGGACAAGGTTTCTCTTGGGCCAGCATTATTACAAGACATGGAGCAGCAGGTTACATTGATCAAACAGAGATTGCAGGAGGCGCAGGATAGACAGAAGAAGTATGCAGACCAGCATAGGACAGATCATAGTTTTGAGGTAGGCACGAAGGTGTTTCTTCGTGTCAAACCACATAAGAGCCCTATCCGTTATGGAAAAGGTTCTAAGCTTTCTCCTAGGTTTGTGGGTCCCTTTGAGATCTTGGAGTGCCTCGGTCCCTTGGCCTATCGTCTAGCATTTCCACCTAGCTTATCTCACATCCATGATGTGTTTCATGTTTTTGTGCTTAGGAGATATATTTCTGATCCTTCTCATGTGCTAGATTGGACTGCATTGCAGGTGTAGGATTAGGGGCAGGTGATGGTGGAGCACGTACGCATTTTAGAGCGCAGGACCCTGGGCCTTCGCGGTAGAGAGATTGATCGGAGTTCGGGTCCAATGGGACGGGTATGATGAGGCTGCAGTACTTGGGAGGATGCTACTTTGCTACGAGGACGGTTTCCACACCTTTTCTAGTGACTTCCGGGGAGGAAGTCGAGTCTAAGGGGGGGGATGTAGTGCCCACTTCCCTTCGACCTCATTTTGTTTGGTTGTTTTCGAGACTGATTACTTCACTATGGACTTATTATGGCTTCTTGACTTATCATGTTAGTAGATATCATAGACATTGGACTATTATTGATTTGATATTTATATGATGCATATGGTTTCTTGATGGACATTTGATGACGGTATTTGTATAATTTTGACAGGTTATTTATCTTTAATTATGACATGTGATATGTTTAATCATTTTGAGTAGAACTTGATAATTGGACTAATGTGATGATCGTTTTGACATAAATGATATGTGGAATAGAAATGTGTTAGGAAGTGTTAGTGATATCATACTTGCATAGATGATAGTAAATCATGTGTCGTTTATCTTAGATTATATTGTATATTTGGCATGAATGTTTTAATGCGGCCACGAGCCGAAGGAGGTATTTTCTGCTCTTCCGCGGTATATTATATTCACAACAAATCTGGGAGTGGAGACCAACCACATCGAAATTTGAGAAGAATCCAGCTAAGGTCACCATGGCAACAAGTAATTGTGTGTGTGTTGGAATCATTTGGTTAGGAAAAAAATTGTGACCTAGGGATCATGTGTTGTTTTGTTTTAATTTTCCCTTTTATTATGTTGTATGTGTTGCTCTTAGTAAGTGAAATTTTACTTGTGTTATTATTCATATTCTTTGGATTGGTGTTACCCCTTTGTTAGCCATGGGTTGTAGTGGCTTAATTAAGCTAATTTGAATTTGTCCTAAACTAATTAAGAGATGTGACCAAAGAGAGCTCATTTATTAGGATTTGATTACTTGGGATTTTGTGTGGATTGATGTGTGTTTGAGTTTGAGTGTAGCACACTCTACCCCACATGGGAAACTCGAATTTTGCCTTGGAGGCCAAATTTCAAAGCTTGTGGGACAAGTCAAACTTGTCCCACACCTCTTAAAACCCCATGCCAACCCTACCTATGGGTTGGAGGGCCAAATTTAGGGTATTTTAGGTGTTTTGGGGGGATAAAAGGGTAAAAATATTAATTGCACTTTCTTTGAAATTTAATTTTTTCCTTTGAGGAGTGGGCTTAGTTGGAGTGTGTAAGGTGCTTGCCTTTCTTTCAACCACTTATTAATGGTGCTTTGGAATTTGATGTTGACCAAATGATGTGGAGTGGAGGGAAAAGGAGGTGGCATCCTACTTGGAGCCACATCATCCCTCCCTCTCTTCTCTCTACTTATTGGAGCCTCTTGTTTGTTTTGGGGTTGGAAGTTTGATTTTGAGTCCTTTGTATTTTGGAGAGGAGAGGATTTGGAAGGAGCTTGTGAATTTTGGAGCTTGTGGATACTTGTGAGAACTTTGTTGGAGCTTGTGGATGCTTGCTTGATCCTTGGAGGGATTTGAGACTTCATACTTGGAGAAAGCTCTACCATGGAAAGGTAGGAGCTTCACCATTGTTTGCATTATGTTCTCTTTATATTATATGAATGAGTACATATGTTGTGTTGAATTTTGTTGTTGTAATGCTTGTTGGGAATGGGTAAATGCCGAAGTTGGGAGTGGGGAGGAGACTATGGGGAGTTTAATTGAGGAAGGCATAAGAGATCATGATCTTGAGGAGGGATTTTGGGTTGGGTGCCCACCTTGTAAGAGAAATGCTTGCATTTTCTTCTTGTTTTACTTTGAGGGAGCCATAAGAGTTGAGGGAGGCATAAGAGTGAATGGAGGGATAAGGGGTACTTGAGGGAGGCATAAGAGTTGTTAGGGGTATTGTGTTTTGCATTGGAGGCTTTTAGGTGGCACCCATTCCCATTGGGAGGCATAAGTGGCCTCCCCATATGTCTTACTCTTATGGCTTTCTTGATAAGCCTTGTGACTTGTTGTTGTGATTGTTTTCTCTCTTGTGTTGTTGATCTTGTTTTTGAAGGATTATGGAATGAATGTGAAATTTTATGTTGAGTTATGTGGAAGCTAGTAGTTGCCATGAGTTGGATTTTCTCCCATTGTAATGTGGTTGGGGCTCGGGGGCCAATGGAGAGGATGGCTTCTCTTCTCCATTGGGTATCTTGGTTGGGAGGAGAGCGTTGCCACTCCCCTTGTTTTGTTGTGAATCAAGAAAACTATGGAGGAGCCACCTTGTTGATATTTGGAGCATTGGAACCTTGTTGTTGACAATGTAAAACCACCATGTATTTACCCACCTTGAGTGGAGGAAAAATGTAATATTGCTTTGTTTTCTTTAGCTTCCATTATTGTAAATTTGTTTCCACATGAAGTAGAAAATGTTGTAACAAGATTTTGAAGAAATTTGTTTAAAATTTTATTAGTAAGGTTGTAATGTGGGTGGAATTAAAAGTTGCAAGAAAGACAATCCATTCATTCTTCTTTAACTTGGCTTGGAACCTCTTATAAATGTATTGATCTTGTTGAAATGTTGGTAGATCTTGTTTAAAACTTAATGGAAATATTGTAGGACTCTTTTGTGGAATGTTAGGAAAATTACAAAAAAAAATACATATTAGATTTCATTTTGTTGCTTAAAAGGAGAAGTATTGCAAAGTTGGAATACTAGAGCACTTACCATTCTTATTTTGTTGATAAAAAGACTTAAGTTTCAATAACTTTAAATACGCCAATAAAGAAATCTATGCTCTAGCTCTAGTATGCTTTTCTTCATTTAAGAATTCGTTGTGAAATTATTTGCAAATTAGTAAGTGAAAGGAAATCACACCTATTTGAAATTTCATACAAATGTTTCTATTAAAATATGTAGAAAAAAATGTTATTATAAAAGTCATAAGCTTATTTAGCTCCTTTCCCATATTTCAAAAATAAGAAAAACTGATATTTTAAATATAATTCATATTAAGGTATTATCAAAATTATTGGAATTACTATTAGTAATTTGTAACATACCAATATACTACTGATATTTCTTTTATATCACCAAAAGTAGGTTAGTATGTATATTATTGCCAAGTAAATAATATTTATTATATATGCAAAATAAGACTCACGACATGGCCGTAACAGGCTGAGGCTGATCTAGCTGCGTATGCTGTTTTGTTTTTATTGCAAAGCAAATCGTGCTCTATAAACTTTTGGTTATGAAACAGATGCACCTCTATGAAATTCCCTCCCACGGACTACACCGCCAAATGAATACATTCTCCGTGAAAAATCGTTGTGATTTATTGTTTAGGTCGCCATTTAACACTCTCATTGTTCCTTTAACCGATTTTTCTAAAGATATCTTGAAGGTGAATCCGGTTTTGACGTTGCATTCAATCATTGAATAGATAACAACATAAATGGACAGCCTGCTCGTTTGGAAGCGCTCAAGAGAAGATATGGCCATGCCCTTGCACAGACCCTCCCACATCTGAGCCACCTGAGCATCGTTTCCCACATAGATGTAAAAAAAAAAAAATCCTGCCGTCCTCATCATGGTCGCATCCTTTTCCGAGTTAATTAAACTATTCATTAACCCTACATAGCAACAAATAACCTGCAACTCTGACGGAAGAAACGCCTCCAAAGCCATGGGTTTCTCGTAAGCAGTTTGATGTATTTTCGAAATCATGATAATAGGTAGGAAAAGAGTTAGACGTTTCCTTGTCAAATGTTAAGGCCATGCCAGTCTCCCACACACGGCGGATTTTGATTCTGCCTGCATAACATTGGACGCAGAGGGGAGAACATGATTACACAAATTTTGTGCTTCCGCGAGTGGAAGAAGAAGGGTTTTTAGTTGGTTGCTTGGAGAAAAAGAGAGGATTAACCCATGTAAGAAACCTAGAAAATGTTCCGGCCGTAAACGGAGAATATAGCTCAAATGGTAAGAAGCTGCAGATATTTGAAAGGGAAAACGTGGAAGCCGTGCTTAAGAGCAAGTGAAAGACCACGGTTTTTGCTTCTTTCTCGATCCGACCTCAATTCTAATATTTTGGCCCAGGAGTTGGTTAACACGTCTACCCCACTTGTTGTAGCTTCTTCCTTTTCACCTTGTCCAACCACGTGGCTGGGGAAGAGTTAAGTTAGTTGGGTAGACCAAACAGAAGGCGGTGGGGGAGGGGGCAAAAGATCTCCGTATCCTTCTAATGAAGTAAATGTTGGATGCGGCCCTTGAGGAGAGGTCAGCATGCAAGGAGGAGTCATAATGATTACCGGGCGTTGGTTGAGCCACCCACCGCCCCAACGATAAAATTTAAACATCGTTTGAAAAGCTAAACTTGACAAAGACTCTTGTCTTTTTTTGTTTTTTTATATATATGTTTATCCTACACGGATAACTACTTAGGTTTGTTTAATTATTATATACTATATAGTATAATAGTAGTATGACACATAACATAATTTCCATATAATATTATACTAAATATAAACATGGTGTTATGTATATCTAAATACATAAAGTCATGCAATGTAATAAAGTAAATTAGGGCCAAGTATACATCTTAATGTATAGTTATTATATATATATATTATAATGTATTAAATCATGATATAATGTAATATAAATGGATAATAAAATAAAAATAAAAATTGAGTGGTTAGTGTATTCATTTCATAATAAATTATATCATACTCTAAGGTTAACATCTAGAAATATTGTTATTATGATATTATCGGACATTAGACTAATTAACTCGAAAGATGACCCTTCTTAACTTTAGTGAAACGTCGAATGAGATAAATTTAAATATCTCCGACCTTGAAGCATTATTGTGACATTGTAGTTTCGAGCTTTGTATGCGGGCACACCCCTTAAAAAAAAAAAAATTGTCGAATTTTCGGGTTGAATGTTTGTGGCACAGCGTCATCGTCGTCGTCGTGAGCGTCATCTTTTTGCGGCGTTACACTCCGATCCCACGAGATGGATTCAGGTCTTGAATCTTTATTTGAGGAGGAGGTGAACATGTTTGAAGATTTTTTTAGCTCGTTGTCTGCAGGTCTTGGTTCGGGCTTGGGGGTAGCGTGGTAGGTAGGTCTATGGAGTGTGAAAATGTGTCTCGGCCAATTGTTACCGACCCTACTTTGGAGGTGCCCTCTTGAATGCTTCGAAAGACCGGGGTTGGTTTACATTGGTGACCGGTTGGATAGGTTGGTGGAACCAAGGTACCGGTGTTTCAAATTTCAAATCCTTCCTCTCGCCCAATCCTACATCATTTGCCTTAGTGGAAAAATTTTTGCACTATGTGGGCCATAGGAGTTGCGTCCCTTTGTCTGAAAGAAATTCCAATGGTATTTTGGAAGTCCATCTTGGTGTGATTGAGGTGGATCCCTTAATCATTTGCTAGTGGCCCCATCATCCTTGGATGACGAGGGGTTGGACCAAGGTTCTTCCCAAAAAAGTTTGTATGGCTCGGTCGAATAAAGCCTAGTAGAGACATCTCTCGCATGGTTCCTAATGTTTCTTGTGCGTTGTCTCATTTCTCTACTGGTAGAGGCTTTCTTTCTGAGCGTCATTGCTTTATCCTATCTCCTTTTGTTTGTGGGTTTTTTTGGTCCCCTAAAAACCAATTTTTTTACCCTATCTAATAAAAAAATTGTTAATATATCGCTATACATATCTTAAATATAGACAGTTAAACTATGTGAGAGATATCATTTTTGAGGTGTTTGATTCATCTATGTGAAAAATATAATATAGACATGTATTTCAAGATTGATATATGTCGAGTTTATATATATGCCAACAACACATCGTCACCATCAATATAAAAATATCTTTCTATGTCTCTAAGAATCCACACAAATCATACTATTAATCACAATCCATCAATAGTCAAAATATCTCTATCATCTAACATCATACTAAACCACAATGATACAATGATATCCATGTCTATAGTCAACAGTAATCGAAATCAAAATATAATAAGTGTCGGAGAGGAGTGGGCACTACAAAATACAACTATTATTACATGCAAGATACGAAAAAGAGAAGAACGTTTAGATTTCCTAGACTGCACTATGTTCCATCCCTCTTCCTTGAGCAAGTTACTCAAAAGTTCATCATGATTCTTGAAACAAAAAATTTGAGAAATGTACTCTTGATTGGGCCACATGATGCCTCCTCCTATCTCGTAGATGTAGGTGTAGCTTGTGCTACAACTTGTGGTGCATGTCCAAAATTCGAACAACATAAAATACCTTGCTGATCTATAGTTTCATCTGCCATATCATCATGAGAAATAGTTGCTGCTATAGGATTGATTTTATGTTGTCTCTTTTCTTTCCAGACCTTCAATAACAGTTATGTTCAGTTCATTTTTCACCCGCAAAACCGTATTTATTAGATTAATTTTCCTTGCTTTGAATGTTATAGGTGTAGTTGAAGAAGTTGGTGTATTAAATGCCACATTCTAAACGTGCCCCGTCAGCGTTCAGGAGAATAGCGACAAGCACAACTGGCGAACAAAATAAAAATGCGCATTGACTATACTCTATACTAATTGCACATCGGGAGTCGGGACTAAAGCCGAGAATTCAAATTTTCTCGTAAGAGACTCATGTCTGAACGCTTTTGCAACTGCTAAATTTCGAGACTCATGTGTTTCCTATTATTTTGTATAGAGTATAGCCATGGCCCATGCGTGAGGAGCAAGGCGCACGATTCTGTTTTGATTTGACTATTTCAATAGTTTTGAAGTTAGAAACAACTTTTAAGTTCTTAACAATAAACGTAGGACATAATCTAGCATATGCACGCAAGAAGAAGTTTCAATGCTCTAAGTTGGACTTGTCCTGAACAATAAACGTAAGACAGAATCTAGAATATGCACGCAAGAAGTTTCAATGCTCTAAGTTGGACTTGTCCTGAACAATAAACGTAAGACAGAATCTAGAATATGCACGCAAGAAGAAGTTTCAATGCTCCTTCGCTAGTACATACCTATCATTTTCGTGGATTAGTTTTCTGCGTTTTACTTTTCCACGAGGCCTAAAGTCTCAAATCCCAAATGGTATTACACAACGGTGAATGAACGCAAGATTTCACTTAGTACTGTGTCCCCGCAAGGAAATTTCAATGCTCCTTCATTTGTACATATCATTTTACTTTTCCACGAAGTCGAGTCAATTTATGTAAATCAAAGAACGCAACTATGAACAAACTAAATCAGTCATAGTGAAGTGTTGGAGGCAAACATTACAAAGGGGAAGACATTGCAATAAAATAAGGCAACTGGTAAGGAAGTGGGCGCTGTATTACTCATGAACGCAGTGGCCTTCCGTTGGTTGTCGGTTCTGTCAATATGCACACTTGTAGGCTCGCAGCCAGGTGAGAAATTCATTCTTAGAATTTACGAAAATGCTATTGCACTATTTTATAAACTAAATTTATCGAATCCACACATCGTTCAGTTATTAAGCAGATCGATTAATGTTGTTATTTTGTTTTGAGTACAGGATTCATCAGTCTCGATTGTGGAGGGGAAGGGGAATATACAGATGCCCACACCATACAGTGGACCTCGGACCAACATTACACTACGGCGGGGGAGATAAAAACATATCATCAACTGAATCGGTGGGAGGAATATTTGAACGGCCGCTCAGACAGCTTCGGTGTTTTCCTCAAGGCAAACGAAACTGTTACAAGTTACCTGCAATGGAGGGAAGTAAATACTTAATCCGCGCCTCTTTCTTGTACGGAAACTATGACGGCCTCCAGTTACCACCACGATTTGAATTGCTTATAGATGCTAATCGTTGGGATACTGTTGTAATAACCCGTGCGTCGAAGATGATTAGCAAGGAAGTGATTGCCATGGCGAGGAGTGCATCAATCAGCGTTTGTGTTGCTCGGAGCGACGATGATACTCCCTTCATTTCAGCGTTAGAGCTTCGCCCCATGACGCCATCCATGTATCCCACAGTAGCACTAAATTACTCCCTTTTCCTTTTAGATCGCACAGATGATGGGTCATTGTCAACCTCACCTACCAGGTATGTATTCTCTTCGTCTGTATTTGTCCTTCTCTCGCACTTTCGCTCTATAGGCCGCATTTTACAAAAATTCTCTGATTTTCTTACATTTTCAGAAAGCTTGGAAACACATATTTAGGTTTTGTTCTTTATAGTTTCTATTTTGAGGCCAACATAAGTTTGAAATATCTTGAACAAATATTGGTTCAAGGGAAAAATCAATCTAGGCCTTATCAAGCTTGGGTATGGCGGGACTGCAACGAGGCCAAAAGAAGGGGTCTGAAACTCCAAGTAAATTTAAAAAAAAAAGATAAATAACGAGATATGGGATCTAGGGGATCATCTGTTATAGGGTTTATTGTGGTGGATCATAGGATTGCCGATTTGGATTGTAACTTTTCCAACATGTAGAGGGATATTAATGACCCCAAGTCTTGAATGGAGGGAAAAATCGACTTGACTTATTCAATTTCATGTAAAGTCTTGATAATAAGCCTTCTTCAAGTCTACAAAATGTCCCTAACTCAGGTGGATCTTCATACCAGAGCCCAACACAATCCAACAACACTTTATTACAACCACCACACATGATTCCAAAGGTGGAAATGTGCAAGTTTGATGGGAAGGATTTTTGTATATGGATCAACTTTTTTGATACACATCAAATCACATGTGGAAAAAAGTTTACCATTTTATGGTTATATCTTTAACTTGACCATTCATTTGGTATAGGTGGTTGTGTGCTAAAAAGAAGAAGAAGTCTCTCAATATCACCTAGTCAACTCTTGTAGAGTTGCAAATACATTACAATACTAATGTAAATGATATAAGCTTTTACTAGTTAGCTAAGCTACGACAAATAGGTTAAGTCAAGAATTATGTTCATCAATTTCAAAACCTTTCCTTGTGAATAGAGAACATACATGATGACAATATGAATGACCTATTTCTTGGAACTTTCAAGGACAACATTAAACATGAGGTATATATGTTTATCCCAAATAGTATCTATAAATCTATTGTCTTATCACGTAGGGCTAATGAGAAACTTTATTCAAGTAAGATGTATCCCTTCACCAACATCAAAGATCAGATAAATATGTCACTATCATTCCATCAACCTATAAGGTTAACACCTCAACAAATTGAAGAGAAAAGACATAAGGGTTTATGTTTTGATTGCGATAGTAAAGAGCATATGACATAAATGTGTAGAGAAGAAATTGATTTACATTTAAGGGACTAGTGAGGAGGAAGAAGATAATGAAACAATATAAGTGAAGAATTAGCAAAGTGCTAGAGGAATAACTTGAAGAGCCCCATCCAACTATTTTATGTCATGTTCTATCTGGTATTAGCACTCCACAAACCTTGATGGTGGTTATTTCCTTAAGAATTAGAAGGTAATAATATTGATTAACTTAGGAGTACACATCATTTCATTATAATATGTCGGCATCATGGCTAAATTGTTTCATCTACCCAACACCCAAATTTCAAGTGATGATTGTAGATGGTGGTGGTGCAAGCTAATGTTCATGGAAATTCCATAAAATTAGACTTATGATGGGTGACTACGAATTGGAGTCCTCTATGTTTGTTGTTCCCATGGGTGGAGTTGATATTGTCATAAGTATTCAACTGGATCACAACTTTGGGCACCATAGAGATGAATTTCTAAGAATTGTTCACGCACTTTCATTATGAAGGAAGACAATTTGAACTCCAAGGACTACAGGTGAAATCTCCACAATTGGTTAGCTCTCACCAAATGCATAAGATTCTTAAAAGGGGTAGAAGGATTCATAGCATGATTGTTCTCTATGGAAGTTCAACCACCAAATACAGACCTGTAACGACCCAAAAAATTCACACACAAACAACACAGTAAAAGACAGGATAAATTTTTTTGACTTACAAAGTTACAACCAACTCTAGGAATCACTTGTTACGGGGATGACCACAAGGTTAGCATGGAAACGTTCACACCCAAAAGGATAATACACTTTTTTCTTTTGGACAAAACAACATAGAAGTCCAACCACAGAACACACTTACAGTTAGGGCCATCCACAATGAGATACTCTTGAGGGTTATTTATTTTAAAAATACATCTTGCAATTCTTAGCTTACGTTTTCAAGGAGACTCAAGATATGATGCATACAATTCATCTCACCAAGCTAAAGTTTATTCTTTTGACACTAAGTAATCATCCTTAAATCTTCTCTATTATGACATTTATTTGCTTAATTCATTTATTTAGAGAAAGGGGTAATTTAACTCCACAAGGCCATCTATTTGCACTTACGCTACTAGAACTTGTTCATGCCCATATGACTACATGGGTTTGCGTTCAACACACTTAAGAGAAGAAAAACAAAACACCTTGGAAAAAGGTTAGAGGGAGAAGGTTGAGTTGAAAACATCTTCAAGGCCTCATTAGCTATTACCAAGATATAATTGAAACTTGAAAACTTAACCAGAATTATTAAAGACTTTACTTAGGGTTTACTAAATGAGTTTTATAAAAATAAAACAATTTACCATCCAAAGGCTAAGAGATAGATTGCGTGGTTTCTAAAGTGTTATCTCCTGCTTATTAAATCTTATTATCTTCCAGAACAATCCATAGATTTCCGTTAAGTTCGTTTAAGAATTTCACCATGAAAGGGATAGTGTTCATGAGTGTAGCTAGGGATATCAAGTTATATAGTGTTACTTAACAAAGCACAGTTTCATCTTTGCTCACTTATGGAATTACATGCTCTCAAGTTGGTCACCTCTACACCAATTTATTTGCAATATAAATTTTAGTTTAACTTCTATAAGTATTGAACAACCCATTTTATTTTATTTATAACACACTATTACTAAGTCTTAGAAAGATTTAACTCAACATTTAATCACAGGGATAAAGTTTAGCATTATTCATTTACGAAAACGAAACAAGGTTACATCAACTCTTAGAATACCGATAATCCAATAAGGTCACTCAACAAGTGGTAATCCAACTTTCTTTTATTTTCCAAGATAGACAGACAATTCAAGGTTCCAAAGTTAAGACAACAAAAACCATGGTACAATAAACTAAGATATTGCTCCTCTTCTAAATTTTCCACTAGATGTTATTAATAGTTGAAGAATATAAAAAGGTTCATGTAAAAGAACTTCTCAACCGAGGTTGATGTACAAATCTACAAGTCTATCCCTCATCTACTCGTAAAATCCATCCGTAGCAAAATTTTTTTCACAAGAGTCGGTTCACGAGAACCGAGCAAGATAAGGCTACACAAAACCACCATAACTATTATCTAACAATACCACAAAAGGAAGCACTTTAATACAAGAATTGGGTTAAACCTCTAAACACTATCAACACATCAAGTTATAATAAAATCTCCATCATGCCAATCAAAGAAGGAGAAGACCTTGTACTTCAGTTAGGAGTAAAAGCAACGAAAGTATAGCAATCGTATGAGAATGGCCCTTGGCCCTATAAGGAGAAAACCAATAATCTAGCAAAAAAAAGAATTCCCATCAAGTAAGTAATTAAACCATAATTACAGGATTAAGATTTGATATATGCACCAACCATCTAGAAATTTATCAAAGGTACCAAACGCATAGACTAAAATAATATATTTCTAAAAGAACAAGAGTTGATCGGCCCAAGAAAAGGGAACCACGGGTTTTAGAAATTAACACAAAAGGCCATGTATAATTGAGTTTCAAACTAGAAATCAATTAGAGTATACATACAACATAAGTTTCGAAGCGAAGGCAAGAGTACTAGTTTTGACCATTAACTACAAAGATTTTCCAATCATCCAAGAAGGGTCAAAGTCTTACAGGCTAGTAGCAAACACGCGAGAGAAGAAGGGATTTCCGTCACACCAGAGTATACAATAATGTCATCAACAAATTTTATAACACTAAAGATTTGCAAACCTCTACAACAATTCTAATGTTTGGTTAATTTAAACTAAATTACCTATTTCCCAAAACAACAATATTTTAAGGAAAACCTTGGAAACACAGTCAACCGTCACACATGGATACAAACATAATTTCTAAGTGACATTATCAAAACAAAACCTTTCGCTATGAATCCATAAGACTATCAAATGAAAGATGAGTTTTTTTTTTTTTTTTTCCGAAGATTAATCACATTTAAGGAAATTTCCCTCACAAAATATCAAGGTAATTACGTGCATAAAAACCGACCAATATTAATTAATAGCGTTAACACTACAAAGGAGAAATAATGCAAGTTAGGAAAAATAGAAGAGCGCCATCAACAACAATTCCGAGAGGGGGATTAGACCAAAACTATTCCAGTGTCAACGAGGTACTGGATTCGCACAAAGAAACCTCGAGCTTAGTTGATCCGAAAGGCTAGTTATGGTTCAAGTTGCTAGGGATGGTCAAGGTACTTCCTGAGGATGGCCTTAAAAGCCTAGAAACAAGATGAAAGATAATATAAGAGTCTACACCCGCGAGATGGAAAAAACATTGCACATAAACCTTTTCATTCTACAAGTTTTAATACCAAAACTCTATCTTTGGCTAGCCCAAGCATTTATCACACTAATCCTACGACCTTCCTTTGTCGATGCAAAAGGTTATCAAAGGGACTTGCGAAGGAGCTAACAAAAATGTCGAAGACAACCTTGGGTGCTAGGGAGGGGGTTTCATAGTTATCGTAAACTTACTTCCATGATATCGAAAATACTTGTTTGATCAACATAATAACTTGCAACTCAATCGCTGAGAAGAATTAATACATAAAAAAATAGACGAAGATCTATCATTCGAGCAAGAGAAACATAACATTCGGGGAAAGTGACACATGCATCCTTTCGACCAAACATATCATCAGCGATAAAAGCTAAAACAAGAAGAAACAAGCAGAAAGGGGAAATCTCCCATCCTGACATCCAACTGAAAATTCAATGCAAGGAAAAGTGGTTCGATTTCACAATAATTTTAAATAAAATAACATTATAAAGGTGTAGAAATATCTTTCCTTTTTCTCGAGATTCAGAAGGTTTCATGGACACCGCCCGGACTAGCAACAACAACCCAAGCCTAATCCATTTTCTTCAAGATCGTTGGGCGCCCAAACATCGAACATCTTCATGTTGGCACAGGTAGGAGTTCACGGCCAGGGTGGGTGGTCTAAAATACTTGCCATCATCCTCCCAACACCGCTCCAAAATTATCCCTAGAACTTCTGTAGGCCCCATTTTTGGCAATTGAACTTGATCCTTCATCATTCATCCAAACACCTCCACCATCTCCATATGCATCTGATTGTTTCTGATTTGGACCTCCTAACCTTGGTGCTCTCATATTAGGAGCAGCCCTAGTCTGAGACGAAGCAAAAGAAGATGGCTTTAAAACCAAAAAAATCTCTTGGTACAGACTCCATATCCATAAAACAATCCCTAGACTCAACATCCTCAATTAAGGCTGACCAGTCACTAGATTGCTTCAATGCAGTTGCTTTGCCCTTAACCCAAAGTGCTCTACAAGCTCGTGCTAGTGCCACATTCATGCAGTGAATATCAGCTACAAAGCCAACCCCATGATTTGAAGCTCGGACATAAGACATAAAGATTACCTCACGCTCCTGGCTCTGAAAGGCATCTACCGTAATGATATATAAACCTTTTCCTTCATCAGATTTGAGGACAACATCAAACACTCGGTGCAAACATTTCAGCTGTAGCTTGAAGGTGTGATGATTCCAACAGAGATGTCTCCAGCATAGATCAAGGGGACTAAACCATACCCCAACACCTTTCCACCGTACAAAGACTCTCCCCGACGATTTTCCCATTACCCAAAATAATGTTTTGCAGGAAATCCCTGTCTAAAGTCCTCGCCTCAACCTGTTTGTCACCCATGGTGACAAATTGGTGACAGACAGCTCCCTAGGACCCTCGTTGCCTATAGAAGTAGACACAAACACACCCCTCCCCAACCCCAAAGGCACCCATTGCAAAACTATCAAGATAATATGGCACAACACCCCCACCCACAGAAAGTGAAAACGCACCCACACCATCTTCAATAGCAGTATCAACGCTAGAAAGGTTTTAATAGAGAATCTTTGCAATAAACTTCATCAGGTCTCCTTGTAACACTCTCACTGTCACAAAGTTGATTTTGATAAACATATCTTGAAGGAGAAAACCCGAATCTGAGGATGCATCTGATATAGAACATAAAACAACATAGTTGGACAACTCGCTTCTTCTGGAAGCGCTCAAAAGCTTTGCTGGGATCGCAACATGCCCGCCGCCTAGTTAAACACGATGCGGTCATTGCTGTAGATATCCGGCAAGAACACACCTCACAGCACCCAAGAAAATGGAGGAAACACGCCTACCTCACTAGCCGATTCTTTGTGCGTGGCCAAGAAAAGGAAACAACGCGCCTTTCTCCCCAAACGCATCCGGAAACAACAAAAAAACCACGTCCACCCGAACTTAGGAGCAACACACATAGGTGAAAGCCATTTTCTTTAGCTTGCAGCTTCATCTAGCCACCGTATCAGACCCATTACTGCGCTCCACTATAATATTTTCTCTGAACTTCGTGAGCGGGAGGAAGGGAGCAGGAGGCTGCAAACCAGATCCCATGGGCACGAAGTGAAACAGCTGAGATCATTGGACAGGCTAAACAAAGCCACGGCAGAGACTCCACCCTACAACTCTCTGCTCTCCAACGCAAGCTCACACCTAGCTCAGTCCACGCTGACCCATTGCATCATCCAATGCCTTTGGCATTATGCTGGATCACGGGCTCTTCAAATTCTTTCCGAGGTCAGGGGTCTCGGCTTTACTTGACTCAGAGGAACTTTCCTGCTCAAGCTCGTCCATCTAAGCCTGGCCGTTTTTTTCAAAATACAGTGACTGGGAGTCATGGCAGCAATTAATGAGCCAACCATCCAACTCAATGTTGTCCGCCACCAACCAGGGAGAACACCTCTCACACGCCACACGCAGTCCAACAAAAAGGAAACTCACGCGGTCATAGAAGGATAAACAGGCAGTCAAACAAGAAACCAAGAAGATTTGCAAATCAAAAATAATAAATGAGGTGCGGCCACCAGCAAGAAGGACTCCAACACGCCTAGAAGAAGGAGTTAATGAAGTGGCAGGTGGCCATCAAAGTTACTCCCAAATTTTCCAAAAAAAGTTTAATCACCTCCACAATGGATATTTCGTAGAAAAGATTTAGCGTATTCCTTGCAAAACGATTTTTTTTTGTTGTATTTATAATTTTCGTGTTCCTTGAAAATTCCATAGATCGAAGGCACGACAGACGAAAGAAGAAGAAGGGGTGCTAAAAAAATAACTTCACAAACAGGGTAAAAGTCACCTAACGATAGAAAAGGGAGCTCAATTCAGCATTCAATGACACACAATAGGACAAGGACGTAACAATGAGAGTCGATGCCGAGCAGGGGATTACACACCACACATTTTGATCTTCATATGGTTTTTTTAAACATGTAGTTGTCTTCGAGGAACCCAAATGATTGCCTCCTAAATGAGATAACGATCATGACATTCAATTAGTTCCAGAAAACCAACCCCGCAACATCAAGTCTTATAAATGCCCATATGTGTAAAAGAGTGAGATTGAGAAGATGGTAGAGGAAATATTAGAATCAAGTATTATCTAACGTAGTTTAAGTGCTTATTTAAATCGAGTGATGATGGTACGTAAGAGGGTGACAAATGGCACATGTGTGCAGACCACTAGAGAACTTAACAAGTACACTATCAAAGTTAAGTTTCCTATTTCTATCATTGATGATTTGTTAGATGAGTTGCATGGTGTAGAATATATTACAAAACTAGATCTTCATTCTATGTATCACCAAATTAGAATAAAGGAAGAGGAATTTCACAAGACATCCATAATAACTCTTCAAAGACATTATATGAATTTTTAGTTATGCCTTTTGGCCTCACTAATGCACCATCCACATTGCAGAATTTGATGAATTTTGTATTTTGACCAGTCCCATGGAATTTTATCTTTGTATTTTTTGATTATATCCTATTCTACAGAAAATCATGGGAGGAACGCTAAAATCATGTAAATATGGTCTTAGAAGCCCTGGAGTAACACCAACTATATGCAAATCCTCCAAAGTGTTCTTTGCGGCTAAAGGAAGTGTAATACTCAAAAGCCATATTGTCTCTCATACGTACTTCGTTACCGTCTTCTATAATAGAGTTGTTTACACTAACGAAATGCAGTGTAATAGTGTCGTATATAAAATGCCAGTGTACTTTCTTCATTTTGTAAATATTGAGTCATTTCTACTTTAATATTTAAGTGTCATTTTTCCATACTTTATGCAATTTTTATAAGATGTTTTGCCGCTATATGGGTATTAAATCTTTGGAATGAAGGGGTTAGATTTAAAATTTGTGCAGATATCCTGACGACGAGTTCGACAGGATTTGGCAGTCAGAAACATCAGATAATATACTTTATATAAACACCACAGACAACATTTCTGGAGAACCCCAACTCGAAATACCATCCGCTGTCCATAGAACAGCGTTGGTTAGTGATACCAATTATTCTATCACATGGAGTTGGGATTTTGAACAAACTGGTGATTATTATATTGGACTAGCTTTTGCAGAAATAGAGAAACTAAACATTACTGAAGTTCGCGAGTTTAACTTCTCTATAGACGGCGAGTGGCAGTATACTGTACGATTCACCGAATACCTAGAGTATTTGGATTGGTATATACCATTTAAAATTAATAATGCAGGGCAAACAAATTTTTCTCTGGATCCAACAAGTGAATCGACGGTGGGGGCCATCGTAAATGGAGGAGAAATGTACCAATATAGCGGGCTGCTAATAAACGGAACTCACAGAGAAGACGGTTCGTATTGCGTTCAATTTTTGATTTAAAACACTTTGTGAGATTAAAGCTCTAAATGTTGAAGATAATATTTTTACAGCCGAAGCACTTGCGGACATTGCACTGCAACTAAATCTGGAAAGCGAGTGGACAGGTGATCCTTGCCTGCCACAGGAATATTCTTGGAAGTGGGTGACTTGCACTCAAGATTCATCACCCAGGATTATTTCAGTGTGAGTTTTCTCCCAAATACTTTTGTATTTCGATATGACGATATCATTATTGTCATTTGGTAAAATTGTTGATTCATATTAGCTAAACACGCAAAGGTGTATAACATACAGGAATCTCTCGGGAAAGAGACTGAATGGCACGATACCAACAAGCTTCGGCAACCTCTCTTCTCTCGCTAAGTTGTCCGTAGAAAATCATAGATGTTTCTATTTTCTTTCATTTTTAATTTTTTTTTCAATTGCTGTAAGTCTGAAGCACCAATGTTTATGCTTTTGTTCCTGCTTATAGAAATTTAGCAAACAATTTACTCACTGGTCCAATACCTGTAATTCTTTCCAATCTGTCACAACTGGAGGAATTGTAAGTATAAACACGTGCCTAGATCAATATTTCTATTTTTATTGTGAAAAATTAAATTTAGGCAAGTGCTAACTATATGAACAAACTCTGTTTAAAATCCAGGAATTTGGCAGAAAATAACCTAAACGGATCAGTGCCGACTGTTCTGGTCGATAAACAGCGAAATGGACGACTTTTTCTGAGGTGGGGTTTCCTTTCTCTGCGCACACATCAATCTCATTCTACTGATATTAATATGCACATTGCTCACACTTAACAGGGTATTTGGTGCTTGTGTTAATTATTGTAGCATTGAAGGCAATGAAATTCTATGCCAAACCGGGACTTGTCAAAATACCCAGAAAAGACATCCCAGCAAAGCACTTCTCGTTTCGCTGATCATAGTTGCGGTTGCAACACTTGTAACTGTAACTGCGGTAATTATCTTTATAAAATATAAATCAAGGAGCACAATATCCAAAGGTAAGTCGTCTTGTCCTCTCCTTTCTTTGCTGATCCTTACAGAGTTAGCAATTTTTCCTTCGTATACCAACAGGATGAGCAAACGTGGTTTGGCCGCGAATAAAATGCAGGGAAACCAGAAGCAAAGTATCTAAATCTTGTGAAATTTGATGGATGCCGATCGTTCAGTTATGAAGAGGTAAAAGCAATGACTGGAAACTTTGAAAGGGAGATTGGAAAAGGAGGATATGGACCTGTTTTCTATGGTTGCCTTCAAGACAAGGAAGTGGCCATTAAAATATTGTCTGATAAATCACATCAGGGTATTACAGAGTTTTCTACAGAGGTAGGTATAATCTTAAACCAAGGACTCGATCGCTAGATATAACCTTAAACCAAGCACTAGATATAAGATTCAATCCTGCGCACTTAGTTTAAAAT
The DNA here is from genome assembly GCA_018340775.1 of Taxus wallichiana var. yunnanensis. Classification (NCBI taxonomy): domain Eukaryota; kingdom Viridiplantae; phylum Streptophyta; class Pinopsida; order Cupressales; family Taxaceae; genus Taxus; species Taxus wallichiana. Next base: position 442,727,764 of record CM031240.1, read on the forward strand.
GTAAGATTTAAATTAAGAACTTGTCATGCAGGTGGATGTGCTTTCCAAATTACATCATAAAAATCTTGTGAAATTCGTTGGCTACTGCACTGAGAGGCAAAATCTGGTTCTTATTTATGATTACATGTGCAATGGTGACCTCCGACAGCGTCTTGATGGTAGAATGCACAAAACCACTGCTCAATAGTGTCAATCGTATGTTTTTTAATTACAGTCTAAAGTTATCAAATGAAAAATCTGCTTTGGTTTGTTTTTGTTTTTTCAGGTCAAGATTCGTCTCTAGATTGGGAAAAAAGGCTCAAAATTGCGCTAGATGCTGCCCAAGGTTAGAGGTTGATCTAGTAATGGGAAAATATATGCGATTTCTATATCATAAAGGATCATACTTTTGTTTATTTTTGAACAGGATTGGAGTATCTGCACCTTGGCTGCAAACCAGGCATCATTCACAGAGACGTTAAGAGTTCTAATATCCTGCTCAATGAGCGCATGGATGCAAAAATAGCAGACTTTGGATTATCGAAGATGGGACCCTTGGAAGGAGCTACACACATAACTACCCTTGTAAAGGGCACTACAGGATATTTAGATCCCGAGTAAATATAAATTTCTTCTTCTCTCCTAGGAATAAAACCAGTTAAATATATTTCAAGGAAATAAGAAACGCTTCAAACTTTTTGGCTTTGCAGGTATTACACTGCACATCGATTGACAGAGAAAAGCGATGTTTACAGTTTTGGTGTTGTTTTGATGGAGATTATTTGTGGGCGTCGTCCTCACTTTTTTGATTCCTCCACTCAGCAGCAAATACACATCACTAGCTGGGTAATTATAATTGAAATTTAAAAGCTCTGTAACTGGGCACTGTAATTATTAGAGTGGTTTTTAGTACTAAGTTTCAAACCTTTGTTCATGGCAGGTACGCCCAGCTCTGTTAAAGGGGAACATAGAGAGCATAGCAGATCCTATTTTATTGAACAAGTTTAATGCCGACTCAATGTGGAAAGTAGCAGAGTTGTCTATGGTCTGTACTTCCCCATATTCCATGAACAGGCCTGCAATGAACGAGGTGGTGTTGGAATTGAAGGAAGCAACTCGATTCCAGACACGTTACTACCCAAACATGAATCTACACGAGCTGGGATCTCCCGATCCTCTTCTACATCATTCGCAAGGAAGCTCTTCTGATTTGGACTGGGAAAGATCATTATATCCAGTTGCAAGATAATTATTCTATGTCCGAGTTCATATTTTCCCCATCTCTATTCTAGCTCTAATTTGCACCTTTCTTCTAGTCCAAAATACACCGATTACATATTTGTTCCACTTATTATCAATTACGCTGCTTTGAATTATATATCAAAATAAGTCCAAATGGTGTTTAGAGTACCTTTGGTGTTATCCTCACGCTATTAATGGACATGTATAAATGTCCTTGCAATATAAATCAAATATATTTCAAAGTGATTTGGATTAAATAGTTCTGTTTAAAATGTTTTAATATAGTTAATAACATGATTATTTGTGCAATGATAATAATTTGATAAAAAAATTAAATATATTTTATATCAAATTGATATGTAGGACTCAAAAATAATAATTATAAACTAATGCCTACAATATTAAAGATATCATTGAAACTTTAGTGTATTATATAACAATTGAATATTATATTTAATATTGTTAATGATCTTAAGCGAACTATAAAATTGAGTCATTTAATGTAAGAGAGTATAATACTAGAAATAGAATACTAATATTTAATAGTTTATATGTTCACTTTTAAGAAAATGTTAGGGTCATTGATAGTTGACTTAAATATCTCTAAGTCATCCTTGTAGCTTCTCCAATCCATAATTCCATCATCAACTCTCCCAAATAACCATTGGAGTTGCATCATTGCCTACATCACCTCGACTAGGCGTAGGCTATTCTCTCGATAGAATGCACCGCCCTACATCCATGCCCCATAAAACATACCATATAAGACATGCATGCCCATGAATTGGTGGGTCCCGTGGTCAGCGGTCAATTTATAGGTATATTATTTTTTAACATTTTAGTTTGAAATGGATTGGTTGCATGTGTACAACTACAACTAGATTGGTGGGAGCGTGCACTGGTAAAAAAGAGGTCTGTGGTTTGAATCCTATCACTTTATGCAATGTGTTTTTACACAGTGTTCAAAACACAGTGTGTTTTTCAACACTATTAAAACTTGCAAAAAAACTAAGCGCCATGACGTCTACCACATGGCATCCGATGGGCATCAAATGCATGGATGGATCATTTATGGGTCTCAATGCAATCTATGGGGAGAATAGCCTTCGCCTCTCAAATACAACATCGTCACTCGTCCATGCAAGAACATAATATTATTTACATCACTAATTAGGCCTTCTATGAACACTCCTTAAGCCATTCTTCTTGTTCACTTGCAAAAGTATTATGCAAACTGTTTCTTTCCCATTAACACAAATGGTCCACCACAATATATATGGGTTTGATAAATGTGTCTAACTCCTCATCTTCATTATCAAACAATTTTGTAACGATATATACATGCAAACTCTTAGTTATTTGTGTTTTAAACATGATATCATTCATGGCCACCTACAACATTGCATTCAAGTCCAACATCTTGAATGTGACCTTATTTTATTCCTCCATATCATGTTGCAACATATTTATGTATTCATGCAAAACAAAAACTACATCTTTTGCCTCTTTATTTTTTGGAGCACTTGCTTCATGAAATTTTCTACAAGTTCCTATTCACACCAATTGTGAGTATATTTCTAACCAAAGTGGTCATGTAAACTTTTTCACTCGTTTATTTCTTAGTAACTACTTCAATCACAAGTTTCGGACAATCGTATTCTATTTGCTTCCTCATATTACAAAAGTTTTGAGCAATGGTGTCCTTTTGTTGAGCTAGTGTAATGCCCCACTCGGCATTTACCCTAGTTCTTGTCGCAATGACCCTCTTGTGGAGTGTCGAACGGCTGTGTGTAATTCTGATGTCTTGGCTCCATGGTCGGTCTTTGCTTCGTGTTCACCTTCGAACGTTAACATCTAGTTTATCCCCTTGGTTGTTTAGGCATGTTTTCTTGTCGTTTCAATCATTTATATTATAATTAAAAGAAATTATAATTTCACTCCTCCGGCTTGCTAGTTGTGTGCAATGTAACCTTTTTGGTTGGCCTAGGATTAATTGCATTTATTTTATTGCTATCTTGAGAGTGCGTAGGGAGTGCAAGTTTTGATGGGACTGCTACTGTTTTAAATGCTCAACTAAATCTTCCAGCTACCACCTATCATTCCCCCTTCCTCACCTTGGCAAGTGACATGTCCCTATGCGTGAGTTTAAAAAAAAAAGAGAGAGAAATAACCTTGCGTGGGTTTTAGCTGGAAGTTGGCAGAAATTTTGGTCGCTCCTTTATTGCTTTCAATGCGTATGGGTAGATGAGTGTTGGGCACGTTTTGTGGGGATGTAGGCCCTTGGAAGGAGGGATGCATTCTTGTTTTTATTGCCTCTTTGACCTGCTTTAGGACTGGCCGCTTCATTTTTATGGTGGTTCCTTTCAAGCTTGCCCGGGGTTTTGTTACTTGTTGATTGCTCAATCCATTTTGGGTGTTGGCTGCGTGCATGATTGTTGTTTGAAGGGAGCAGGTTAGACATTTGTTGGTTCCCTTTTTGGAGATTCTCCTCTTCTTACCCTGCGTGCGTGGATGGATGTCCGCACCTGTTCCAAACTGCCATTTTGACCTGGTTGCGTGGGCAGAGAGGCCATCAAAATCTTTTCTGTCAAGGTGTTTTTCTTCATGGTTCCTCCTTGGGCGCAGTAATGGGTTTGATATGGTGGTTTTAGATGAAGCTACAAGCTAGTGAAGTAGGCATGTTACCTCCACTTTCTTTGGGTGCTGCGAGGTGTGTTCTTGTCGGGGATCCACAGCAACGACCTGCAACAGGAATTAGCCAGGCGGCAGGCATGTTGCAGTTTAGTAGAAGCCTTTTTGAGCACTTCCAACAAGCAGGTTGTCCAACTATGTTGTTATCTGTTCAGTATCGAATGCATCCTCAAATTCAAGATTCTCCTTCAAGATATTTTTATATCAAAATCGACTATGTGATAGTGAGAGTGTTACCAGGAGACCTGATGAAATTTATTGCAAAGATTCTCTATTGAGACCTTACTTGTTTTACGATGTAACTCATGGAAGAGAATCTCATAGAGGTGGATCTGTTTCATATCAGAATATTCATGAAGCACAGATTGCCTTGCTGCGTATTCCTACCCCCTCTTTCCTGTACCAAATGTGAATCCAACCATTCCTTCCACGCGTGCCTTTTTCTTCTACTCTGCCCCGTAGATGAGGGTCTGATAACACAAAATATGGACATGGTTTTATGTTGTTTCCTGATACGTTTTGGGGGAAAGGAGCATTGTTTTCTTGTTGGCCGCATGCAATGTAAATATCCTCATTTTTTTACCTGCTCTGTCCCTTCCTTGCCTCTGGCCACGTGAGTTTGGGAGGATGTTGTTGGGGATTTTGAAACCGTTGGAGCTCAGCACCCAGTGCAGTTAGCAGGGGTTAGACAGCGGCATTTTCTCCTTTGCTTTCCTCCTGGCTGTGCTGTCTTAAGGGGAGCCTGGAGTGGTGTTTTTTTTTCAAAGCTAAAAGAAGTGGATCAGTGGGACGTGTGGGTTATGCAGTCCCTGCTGGATGTGTTGCTGGTGGATGCGTTTAAAACAGGCATGATAAGACTAACCCTCTCTCTTAATGATTTATCCCTTTTAGTATTTGGGTAAATCAATCTTTGCAATTTTCTTCAAATGCTGTAGATGTGGGTTTCTTTTGGAATGTTGATGTGTTTTTGTTTTACTAAGTAAATAGCGTTTGGACTCTGGATATTATATAACATGTATTGACATATATTGACTCTTTCTTGAAAGAGATGCCCAGAAAGAGATGGGTTTCAAATGAATTTTAGTCATAATTGCATGAGCTGATCTCTCTCCCCTTTACAGTTTATCTTAATTACCTTTTGACAAGAAGAAATCTCTCTCCAATGATTCTTTCTTATCGACCTTATAAAGTTGGTTTATCTTTTTGCCATGATTATTCCTGTGAACAGTGGTTTCTGTAGAAAATATTGTGGTGTGTGAATGAGATTTAGAATATTCCTTGTATTGTTTTTAATTGTAGAACATGGCTTGAAAACGGGAATTTTCTTGGAAGACTATGTTTGTCTTTTAATGTGGTTTGATAATGATATAAACCCCTTTAGAATTGGGGGCTTCTATTTGGGGAGTCATACTAGTTTACTTGGTCTTTCTAGATACCATCGACTCTTTTGATTCTTGTTTACCTTGGGGATTATTGTAAACCCCTCACCAGGCCCTCTGTTATTATTATTAGTACTATGAGCTTATTCTTTTTAGATGGGAACACTCCCGAAGCATGTGTTGATGGGGTTGTTTTTGTGATCTTTTTGAATACGGTAAGCACTCAAGATGTTAGCTTGTGTGGATAATTATATGGCTTAAGTTGAGGCACTACTTGGATTTTCGAATCAGTTGAAGTAATATTGGATACATCGAACTCTCATGAATGTGTACATTCTTCAAGTTTTATTGACATGTGATGGCCCTCAGGCATATGAATTCAGGCAATGCTTGAAATATGAAATTATAAATTTATCCTATACTTTGACTTATAAGCTTGTTGAAATGCTTTTTGGTAGAAAAACAGATGAATAGGGAAGTTATGAGAACTACCCTAAAATGGATTCATGCACAACCTTAAGTAAAGGTAGCAACTGCCATAATGGGACTGTACATACCATGTATGATAGTAAGGATAGAAGTTGACTTGAAATTATTTAACTTCATTATATAGAACAATAATTAATACCCATAAATTGGGGTATGCAAGTGGAGGTTGAATTATATAACATGATATATTATGTTATAAGGTGTAGTGCCTCGTTGTAATGCTAAATTTTGAGGTGAAATTTTTGTTTCTTCCATTGCTTTCCTCCCACGATGGTTATAGATGTTATTGAGGCTAGACATAAGGAGATATAGACTGTATTTTTTTATTATTTTCTTTGGTAGTGGTTGAAGTGCATTTTCCTTTCTCCCTGGTTAGCTGGCCGCACTCATTTATTTATGATTTGCAAATCTTACCTGCTTCTTGTTGAGTGTCTGGAGATCTCCTTGGATATTCTACGCGCTTGGAGTGGTTGAGGACATTTTTTCCTATTGCGTGGGCAGAAAGGCGAGTAAAATCCTTCTGTCATGGCGTTTTTCCTCCCTAATTTCCTCCCTGTGCAAGTTTTTGTTTGATGAAGCTTCAGGCTAGTGAGGTAGGCGTGTTACCTCCATGTTTCATTGGTTGCTGTGAGGTTTGGTCTTGTCGAAATCCACAGCAACGCCCTGCACAGTAATTAGATAGGCAGCAAGCTTGTTGTGGTACAGTCGAAGCTTTTGTGAGCCTCCACCAAGTGGGTTGCACAACCTTGTTGTTATCTGTTCAGTATCAACGCATCTTCAAATTCGGGATTCTCCTAAAAGATATTGTTATCAAATCGACTATGTGACAGTGAGAGTGTTACCAGGAGACCTGACGAAACTCCCTTGCAAGTTTCTCTTTTGAGATCTCACTATTTTATGATGTAGCTCATGGGAGAGGGTCTCTTGGAGGCGGATCTGTTTCAGATCAGAATATTCATGAAGCACGTTTGCTTTGCTGTAGTAATGGCACATGCTTTTTGTGTTGGTGACAGATCACACCCACAGGCACAGGAGATCTATACAATGTTGGAGAAAATGTCTTGGGAGATGAAGGTAACAGGATCCTAGCGTGGTGCCCTCCACACCAAGTTCAAAGCCTGAATCGTCTCAAAGCACAAAGAAGAGCTCCAATAGATTAAGCAGGGGTGTTGTGATTGCTATTGTTGTTGGGGACCTTGCGGTTCTATTGCTCATTGCTTGCTTTTTCATTTGGTATTACTGGAGAAAATACTCTAGAAAAATGGTGGATGGGAAGCCGTCAAAGAGATTGGAAACAGAGAAGATTGTGTATTCATCAAGCCCATATCAACATCCATCTAGTTCTGCAGAGAAGGGAAAGCTAGTTTTCTTTAAGGGAACTCGACAGTTTGAATTGGAGGATCTTCTTCGAGCTTTGGCCGAAATGCTTGGGAAAAGTAGCTTTGGATCTGTTTTTAAAGCCGTATTGGAAGATGGTAATGTTGTTGCAGTAAAGAGATTAAAGGAGGTGCAAGGGTCAGGTAAAAGGGATTGTGAGCAGCATATGGAACTTGTTGGAAGCTAGCAAAAGTCCTAACAGAAGACGGAATATGTAGGCCTCTTCAAAGCCTTCAAGATCTCTTACCAGTCTCACTCGTGTCCGTACAAGATGAGGTTGTTCAGTAAAAATCTTTCCACCATTGTTAAATCTTGGGCCATAAATTGTTTTGTAAACGTGCATCATAATTGTTGATAACAGTGCTTTGAAGCAAAGAATTGTTGCTCTTGCACAAGACAAGTTTTTTTTTTTTTAAGGATGCACACTGTGAAACATTGAAAAAGGAGGTGTCAAGGCTAAGTCAACTATATCACGAGCAGCAGCAACATTTGCAAAAAGAAATGCATGCATCCTCAACAGGGGCATATGACTTACAACAGCACCAGTTTGGTAAGCTAGAGCAGGGTTCATCTTCACAGGTGATGGATCAAAAACCCGAGATCTCTGATCCTTCTCCAAGTCATCTGAAGACTACATCAGGGATTCCAGATCATAGAGAAAACAATGCTTCCCACAGCCATACAGCCCCTGGTTCTCAAATGTTGAAAAGCATGATGCCTGCAAGCTGCCTTATGGGAGAGAGAGCAACAGGAGCTGGGAAGAAAGAACTATAATCAGGCATGTTAATTCTACTCCTCGTAATAGTTTTCTACCTTCTTTCAGTATCTTGAAATGAATATTCTTTCCTCTTAAATGGCGCCTAGACAAGATGTTTTCGTAGTTGTTCATATCACTGCCTAATTGTGTGGTTGTTCCTTTAAATCTCGTTCCAATTTCACTAGTTTTGCTTGGAATGTTCTTTCCTCTCTTATAGCTTACTCTGTTTATACTTGTCTAATGGGCTACTGCAATTTTGAGTGATGCAATCTAGTTCGTAGGGAAGGAAACATTATTGAGTTTTGTTTGCTTATATGACTCTCTTCTAAAAGAATTCTGTGATGGTATTTTAATTGAAGGCTTACTGTGTGGAAAGTTAAGCCTTCATATCGCTATTTTCTTGAATAAATATGTTTTTCCTGTTTAGGGCTCTCCTGTTTTGCTAAAGGTACATTAATAGTGACATTGTGCTCTGAAACTTGTTTAAGCCCATGGGCATTCCTTACTTTTTGTTTAATTAGAATATGACATTAAGGTTTTGCTTTAGAACTGTACATGGTTGACTTTTGTACCCAGTTCTAGGAGATGGATAACCTGACATCTATTTTGGCCTCTACGTGTTGAGAAAATTACTATACCTACTTCCTGGTTCAAACTCTTGTTTGATTAAAGTAAGGGGAAAACATTGTAAGTTTAATTGAATAAAACCACTCCAAGTTTTATTAAGGGTCGCGAGCAAGTTATTAATAGCTGGACCGAAACAAAAGTTGTAGGTGAATCCATGGTATTGGACTCGTGAACCCATTCCTGTTAGATGACAGCTGATTACAGTGATAATATAATAGGTGGCTATCATATTTATCTGTTTGATATTTTCTAGACTTTTCCCTGATAAGCCCACATGGATCGAGTAAATTTTTCAACTTCCATACCATTGGCAAGGAGTTAAGAGAACTTCTAGGTCTGATCGCCTGTACTGTGTAACCTTCCTGATGGATATGTGCGTTGGTTCTTATTTTGTGCTTGTACTCGTGGTAAGGCCTTTTGAGTGCTGGGGCATCACTGGTGTATTACCCACCATGTGTATCGAATCCCTTTGTTTTTGGACTCAAATATTGTATTCTTCAAACCTGGTTACTAAAAGGTCCCATTTTGTGGCCTTGTTAAGGAAATCAATTTTTAATTAATACTTATCGGCATTGTCGGAAATATATAAAAATTATTAATGACTTTTGGGTTTAGCCTTCCCTTATATTATGTAGAGGAGTTGACGTTTTGGGTTAAGGTTGTTGGTAGGATAATGGCCCTTTTTGTATCTCCTTTGTACGCTTCTGGAAGAGTGGTTTTGTTTGGTTAACTGGTCCTACATTTAAAAAAAAAATCCTACATGAAGGTAGCGGTAAAACTCCTTGGTTAAAATTGAAACTATAGTTGTTTTTCTTTTAAGGGCATCAAACCCTAATTATTGCTATGAAGCCTTCCCCTGGGAGATTTGGATAACGCCATTCTGTTTCGCGCCTACGATCATTATTAGTATGTTTTGTCTTCTCTTGGACCTCTTTAGATGGGTGGATTGGGTATTGGGTTCCAATCACGTAATCTATAGGACTACATGAAGGAAATATATCAGCACTCTTGACTTTCTTGTTCCTAACCCATAAGGTCTTGCCTTGATTTATGTGATTCTATTCTTACTGGTATTTTGACTTTCTCCTTGTTGGATGGTTTAGATTTCTTTCTCATGCGAATAATTTTGGAGTTGTGGGTTGTGTTTTAAATCCATTTTTGAATTAGAACATTCCTTTCTTGATATTGTTAAATGTTAGCTTACTGTTGCAATGTGTAGCCTTAACATGCTCAGTTCTTGCGAACTGACTTTAGTTAATATTTGTGTAGATGGATTATGCGAGTAGACTAGAGGAAAAGAGTATTAAAGGTTCATCTATACAATTTATGAAGTACCTTGTAAAAATGTCGAATGTATTGTAGAGTATTGTTGTCAGAATGCTTGTTGAAACTTTGGCTTGTTTGGATAACATGTGAAAGATGAAATTTGATTACCGCTTGGTTATGGGATATTCTAGTGTATTTTTAAATCCTTAGAATAGTAGTGTGGCATGTTCCATGTTATTACGCTCCTGTTCCCTAGTCATGGATTAATAGAGATGGTATGCCCCTTTTGTTTGTGCATCGTGTTGGAAAGAATTGATGTAACCTTGTTTTGTTTTCGCAAACGAGTACTGTTAAACTTTGCTCTCGAGTTAGAATGTTGACTTGTAAATCCTTCTAAGGCATAGTAGCAATGAGTTTGTAAGCACTATAAAGTGGACTGGATAGTCCTTATAAAAGTTAAACGAAAATTTATGTATATGAACATATTAATGTAGATGTGATCTACGTGATAACCTTTGAGACCTGGAACAATTAAGAGGAAACTATCTTTTGTAACGAAATATGATTACTTATTATTTTATTTTTTGGGGCCAAACTAATAAACATTATCCTTTTACGGTGAAACCTTAAATGATCTCATGGTGAAATCAATGGTTAGATTTTAGAAGATGATAGGATTTAATAAGTAAGAGGGAAATTGATTAATAAAACCTTAAATATCTCTATATCGTTGGAAATGTTCTCCTTTGTCAAACTTAATTGAGTAAAGTCTAGATGGAACATTTAACCAGTCTTGATGAACTTTTAACCTCAATGAAATAACTGATAGTAAACAATGTGACCCTGAAGCTAAATTTTGTTGTCCTGTTCTGTTAACCCTTGCCTTGATTCATGGTGATATTTCTTAAGCAAGGTCAAAGTTTGATCCTTAAACAAGAAGGTTATTGTTATGAACCCTAAGCGGTACTTTCCACTCAATCGGAGCTTATGCCTTCACCTGTGCAATAGAGTTGTGGAACATGTGTTAGTGGCTTGAGTAAGATTAATTAACCTTGTAAGAAATGGAAAATGTTCTAAAATCAAATGAATAAGAAAGATTTGGACATAAAATTTATGATCCTAGTTTAGAAAGCTTGGCCTTAAGCTATTTAGTCAACAATTGAAAAGAAAGAAGTTCTCCCTTGTGAAAAGAATTGTGTGAATCATTACATGAAATTCTATAAGAACGTAAGTTAAGAATTAAGAGACACTTTAGTAAACAAGAAAATTTAACAAGAAATTTCTCATGGGATGCCCTAGCTGTGAGTGTGTCATGTGGTTGGACTTCCATGTTGTCTTGTCTAAAAGAAAAGTAAATTGTCCTTGAAGGATGTGAATGTTTCCGTGCTGCCTTTATGGCCATCCTTGTATCAAGTTGTTCACAGTGTTAGTTGTACTCTTGGTGACGACATGTTGCGTCATGCTATGTGTCGAGCAAGTCAAAAAAAAAGTTATCCTATATTTCACTGTGTTGTTCGTGTGTGATTATTTGGGTCGTTACATAAGGTAACCAGTAAGGGTAAATATGTTATTTCAATACTTGGTTAACGAGTGGAATATTTTCTGGTATTTACGATGATTATTATGTTAGCTAAAAAAATTGATACTTGCATCTCAATTGGGAGTTGAGATAATGTTGATACTTGTATTTATAGTGGCTTGGACCATGCTTACATATCTTAGCTAGTCAAATGTATCTTTGACATATTAGCAAAATATGACAATACTGTTGATCGTGACTCATTCCAACGAGTTGGACTCTTATACTAATAGAAACATATAAAGACATGGTAATAAGCAACCAAAAGGATATCTAAGTAATATATGAACTCATGGATTGGCGAAATATTTGTTAACATAAGTATATTCTTAAAATTGTGAGGTAAATATCAAAATTATACTTACATATAATCATTGATTATCTATGAAGGTTTGATGCTTGAGTAATATCGATGAATAATATAAGATTGATACTTGTATTTATTATAGAACTTAACGTCGTTGGTGCTGTTATTTAATTAAAAGATAATATTATTGGATACATATGTGGGAGAAGTAGATTGAAGGTATAAAGTGAGCGATATTATTATTACTGTAATTTAAGTATGATTAATTACATGGTTAAGGTTGTATATCTAGTCACTTGGAATTGTGTTCTTATGTAAGCGAGATCTAAAGAAAGCAAACATTAATGAGTATGAAATGTATTATCATGAGATGTGCGATTATGTTTTGAATGTATGTTAGAAATTATTTGATAGGGAGTATTGCAAACTTTCATTTATTCAAATGCTAGATGGCATAAGTTATTAGGTGAGGTTTATATCTTATCATGCTCGAGTTCTCTAAATAAGCTGAATCTAGTAAATATTTGTGCGAGATGGATTATGCGAGTAGATTAAAGGAAAAGAGTGTAAAAGTTTCATCAGTTCAAATTATGAAGTTCTTTGTAGAAAGTTCAATGCGTTGTAAATTTTGTAACTTTTCTTGCAAGGAGTTTAGAAGATCTCTTGTCTTGGTATGTTCGGAAAACTACGTGGTGAAGTGTTCTTTCCCTTTTGTTGTTAGACTAGTAACTTACCTTGGTGAGAAATGATATTCAATCATTACATTGGCATAAGTATTGTAAAACTTTGATTTTGAGAATAAAGTGTTAAGTCAAAACTCTCTGACACCTTGTAATGATGTGATATAAGTAAAATTAAATGGAGTGGTTAACCCTTATAGAAGTTAACTAAAATATATATATTTAGATAAATTAATGTAGAGATGACTTACTTGAGAACAATAGATTCCTGAAATAATCAAAGGTGAAACTATCCTTGTAAAGTAAAATTTTAAAATTTGATATCCCTAGCTAAACTAGTGAACACTACCCCTTTTGGGTGAACTCTTAAATAAGCTTACGGGAAAAAAATGGTTAGTTTCGGAAGATAATAACATTTAGCAAGTAGGAGAAGAAAATTTAGAAACCACTCAATTTATCTCTCAGCCTTTTTGAAAGTAAATAATCTCCTTTTGTAAAGCTCTTTCAGGGAAGCCTAAGTAAAATCGTTAATAATTATGGATAAAACCTCAAGCTCCAATTAAATCTTGGTAATAACTAATGATGTCTTAAGGAGGAATTCAACTTGACCTCCTTCTCTTAACTTTTGCCCAAGGTGCTTTGTAATTTCCTCTTAATTATGTTGAACATGAATCCATGTGGTAACAAGGTTTTGAGCGAATTTTAGTGACGTAAGTATGGATAGATGGCCTTGTGGAATTAAATTATCTCCTTTATTGAATAATGGAATTAAACAATTAATTTTCATAAAGGAGAAGACTTTAAGTGAACTACTCTACAAAGTGTATAAGAAAATAACTCAGTTGGTAAGATGAATTTGTATGAATCATATCTTGAATCTCTCTGAAAACATAAGTCATGAGTTAAAGGGTGTTTTATCAAAATAAATAACCTTCAATCATTTCTTACTGTGGCTTGCCCTAGCTGTGAGAGTGTCATGTGGTTGGACTTCTATGTTGTTCTGTCAAAAAAGAAAAAAAGTGTATTATCCTTTTGGGTGTGAACATTTCCGTGCTGACCTTGTGGTCATCCCCGTAACAAGTGGTTCCCAGAGTTGGTTGTAACTTTGTGACGACATGTTGTGTCATGTTATGTGTCGAAGCAAGTCAAAAAAATTTATCCTGTCTTTTACTGTGTTGTTCGTGTGTGAATTTTTGGGTCGTTACAGCTAGTTATAGAGAATCCACACATATATTTGTTTACAATTATTTTTCTCCTTGTATCTATTTCTGCATTGATAGTTTCTATATATCCAACTCTACTACACTTTGGGGATGGCATGTGTTGTTGTTTCTTATGCAGAGGTCTATATAATTTTAGTATGGTTGTGCACACATGCAAGGATTGAAGGACAAGTGTTGTTATTATTATATATGTTGTCATATTTATAAACCATTAGAGAATCTATATGTCATGCCATCCAATTTCTTATGTCGTTTGAGTTTTCAAAGATTCAAAACTACAACATCCCACTTCCTGAGAAATATCATTTGATTTTTCGCTTCCTACGCACTAGGACCCTCTACCTTAAGAGTTGTGCTTGTATGAGTTGTTTGGTATAATTTTTCTACTATAATATTTGTTATTTTATAATCCACTTCAACTTTGGAAAGTTCTATTCATTTTCAAATTGGACTTATGTTTCTTCTTGTGAATTATTGTCATAAAGTTTCTTCTCTTCTTTGCCTATCTTTTCTTCTTCCTTCATCTTCCACTCTCTTCTCTTTCTACTTTTTCTTCCTCTCCTCTTCTACTTTCTACACCTTAGTTTTTATTGAAATTATTTTAGACATATTCCTCTTGTTATTTCTTTTTCCTTGGATTCTCATCTTGATTAACTTTGTGTTCTACCTTATTTTATTTGCAGTTTCCTCTTACTAAGTGTTGTGTCCTGGGATCTTCTTATTTTTCCTATGCAATATTGTCTTCTTCCTCTTTATTTTTATGAGCTACCTCATAACCTAATCTTAATTTTTATTTTCCTATTTTCCTTTTACTTGAGCTCCTTCTACTTCAACTCTTCCTCTTTTACCTCCTTCAAACATTTTTTGTTATGAGGTCTGACATGTTTACTCTATGCCATCTTACACCCTACTCTAGGATTCCTATACACCTTCTCCATGGGCTTGTTCTTACACATTCAGTAAATGTTGTTCTTCATCCTTTGGAGGAATCAACTACATCAGAGGTGATTCGTGGAGGGGAAGGAGTGCTTGCATTCTTTATGAGGTACATTTTACGGACTATGAATTCAACCCTTTTACGTGTTTTTTTCATATCTCCTTGCTGAATTTTCTTCCTTCTACAACACTATTTTTTATTTTCTTGCATATTTTCTTTTTCCTCCTAATCTTCCTCTCAAATGTCTATCATGGAGATATGCAATTTGGTATTAACTCCCCATCTTAGGATAGAGTGTTTTTCCTTATTTATAGGTATGTGTGTCAACATAAATGATATTTATTGAACATTGACACACTTTCTTGTTCGTAGTATTCTTTACATGAGTGAAATCACCAAAATTTCCTCCACTTCCTCCTCCATGTTTAAAGATTTCCATTTTGGTTGTACATGTGGAGGTATTCCTTCTTCATTCAAGGCCTTGTTGATTATTATCATAAGCTCCTCTTACGTTGGGTTCTCCATTTTCACCTAGAATAATAATGATAGATAGATAATGGGGAGTTTTAATAGTTTATTCTATGGAAATTTGGATTGTTATTGCACATGTTGAATTGCTTCCCATGTGAACCACTATTCTTCTTCGACAATGTACACACGAGATCTCTAATTCTAGTGCATGTCCTTTATCCCTTCTTACCTTAAATTTTATAAAATAAACTTGGGAAAGGAAGCTATAGTGTAAATGGTTTTTATTCATATTTCTATCTCATTCCTTCAATTACATTGTTCCCTTCTACTTTGGTTTCTTTTCTCATTTAGGTTTCGGACCGTCATCTCTCTAGATAGAGTTCCTAATTCCAATTTTACCTTTTCATATGTAGCTTGTGTATCTTGTGGAATTCCACCAATTATTTATAATGGTTTCTTGGATGTGTATGGAGAATTTTTGTCAGAATCATCCCATTTTTGCTACTTAATTAGACAATTTTTGTTTCCAAATTCACAAAAAAATGGAATTTTGATTGAGTGTTTAACCTTATCACATTTTGATCATTATATTACTTCAATATGCATCATTGTGATATTTCCTCATGGTTATACATATATTTGCATTTGATTTGGAACCCTTGGATTCATATTTATCATCTCTTTGGTTTTCATTTACCAACTCCTCATTATTTGTTAGTCATCAAACATGGTGTATGGATTTAGATGTAGAAGTTGCACAAATAATTTTTGTGGATAATACCCATATTCCACTTTTATTTATGTTTCTAGAATTATCTAGTGTGTAAAAATAACTTTCCATTGGTACATGAAGGGTTTTACAAAATATTCTACCACCTTTTACTCATTCATGTTGAGTTTATTAGAAATGAATTCTAAACAAATGAACTCTTCCCCATGAGTCTACAAGTACCATTATATGCAAACAAGTCCTAATGAAACGTCTTTTTACCCATGATGATTTCTAGACTATATTTTATATGATATTTTCTAGTACTCATACTAATTTATTTGTAATTCAATTGATTTGGATCCCTCTTCCTTCCTCTATGCAAGATAGGAATTTTTTGTTTTTTGCTTGGATTGATAGTCTTATGGACTTATATGTGACCATGAATGTTCATATGTTGAATAGTACACTTACCTCGGAAATGGTGGTTATGTTGATGGGGATTGTATCTTGTTTACAAACCACATTTTATCCTAGTTGTATCAATACATAAGAGTTTTCATAACTTCAAGATGGTCTAAAAATGGTGGCATCTTTGCTAGATTCTCTATATCAATTGCCCTTAATGGAGTGATTCCAAAATGGATATGGATGTTCCAAATATATGCAATTCTCTATGTTAAATTGTAATATCTCATGTAAATTATAATGTAAAAAGGGTTGAGTTAATCTAAAGGTGATCTAGAAAACTTCTAGTGACAAGGCCAGGAAGTTCGGTTAAGAGAAAAAAATTTATGGTAGTTTTGTGGTAGCTTTGATACAATCAACCAAAACCATGAATGTGAGTGGTTGAAAATGTGTTCACTTCACTAAATGTTTTTCTGCATTATTCTTCCTTCTTGAGTAGAGAAACATTAAGTACATATGGGAGAACATGTCCATCATGGTGGTTTTGGGTGAATCCAAGTATAAGTGTGGTAAAAAGTAATTGAAAGTAATTGATAGGTTTTAACCTTTCATGAAGGACCCATGGTGACCTACAAACTTAAATCCACTAACTCAATGTTCATTTTTTTTGTTTTAGTACTCTGTATTCATACTAGGTATACTATAAGAGAAAGTAAAATCCCTTTTAATCACTAAGAAAATGAAATATTACAGATAACAAGGATATATAAGAGCTTCATACATGATTCAATATTGTAGAATTTGAAGTTTTAGATTGGAAATAACGTTATTATATGTAGATGAAAAAGATATGTTAGTGCAAAATGCAAACTACAAATCAAAGTAAATTAACTCCTAATCTAACCCTCTCTAACACTATCTCAGATTCAGCTAGATGGAAGGGAGAGTGAATGCAACATCGTCACTTACCAAATGAAGAGATCCTTGATGTTTTGGATGTGTTCAAGGTGTTGGATTGTAGTTGTTTGCTTCAGATTTTGGTGGAGAAACTTGGTCAACACCTCCCCTTGATTTCCTTGACAATTTTTCTTGAATAATTCTTGATTGATGAAGATGAATTGATTTTAGATGAATGATGGATTGATTGAAGATGATAAAAATAAAATAAATTTGTTATGGATTCTATGACATGGATCTCATGAAGGAGGAGAGCTAAATTTATATATGAGGAGTGGAGGATTCAATGGCTAGGATGAAGCCATGTTAGATTTAGATCAAGGGTGGAGAATGGATGAGAAGAATGGAGAATTTTAAAATTTGAGAGAATTTTCCATTGTATTAAAAATTCAATGGAGGGAGGGAGATATATTTGAATTTTTAAATATCAAATATGGAAATTTAGACGAGCTTATAGAAATAAAAGCCTCTAGATTTAGAGGTGGGAGAATGTGATTAGTTTTAGGAGTAGATTAGGTTAACAAAGTATGATTAGGGGTGAGGTTACATGGAAAGGCTAGGTGTAGGGATGTGTAGAGTAGGTGGGTGTAGGAATATTAAATTCCTATAAAATTATAATAGGGATTAATAGTGGGATAATAGTGTAACGCCCACATGACACTCAAACTTGCACACCAAGCCTACAAAGGACAAATTAACTATGGTAAGTAGGAAAGTGCAATTATTTTCACCCCTTTACACTCCAAAATGCATAAATAAGTAAAAAATTAACTCCCCATACAATAGGTATGGTTGTTGGGTGAATTTAAGAGGCATGGGACAAGCTTAGCTTGTCCCACAAGCATCTAAAAAGGCCTCCCAAATCAAAATCCGAATTTTGAAGTAGGGGAAGGGTACACAAAAAACATCCAACACAAATCCAATCTACATCCATAAGATTTAAAGGACCATCTACCCAATTTATTGCCCATATGTCAAATCTTCCCTCCTAATTCAATTTTATGCTAAACTAGCTAATTAAGATAGACAAACAAGTCTGAATAAAGTAACAATATCTCCCAAAATTTTAATACATGCACAACAAATTCAAGAAACTAAAAAAATGAAAAGAAAGGAAACACAATACACCCATGACCACATAAATGAGGTATCCCCCTATGGGAACCTCCTAATAAGGCATGCAACAACACAACATAACTTTACACAAGTTGTCAAATTTTGGCCATGTTGCACAACACCCGACATCCTTCCATGGTTGGTCCCCTATCCCCTTTTGATGTATGTGATAAAATGTCCTGCAACACAAACAAAATACCTCTTTGACCTTATGGCCGTCTTAATAAGTATCATAAAATGAGACTAATATACATAAACAATTAATAAGTATCATCCAAAATTAGCAATTCTATCATCTATCATCATACAATTAATTCAATTTTGGCATCCATAAAATCATAATTCTACTCAAAACATCCAACATAGGCTATGCATCCAGAATATGACATGTTAGTATAAAATCAAAATATTGCAAATCAACATATATAACTATCTATCATTGCCATCTAGTGCATCATAATAAAAATGTAAATCACAACATGTTAATAGTCCAAATATCTACATAGTCTATCATCTACTGATCAAAATATAATACTCAAAAATTCTAAGTATCAATCCAACAATAATAACATCATAATGAAATAGTGTTGAAGAGGAGTGGGCACTACATACCCATCCCCTTAGACTCGAATTCCTCTTGGAAGTCATTGGAATATGTGTGGAAACTGGGCTCATAATAAAGTGGCATCTTCTCATGTGGCTACATTCTCATCATACCAATCCCCCAAGACCTATACTTGGTCAATCTCGCGGCCTCGAAGGCCCAAGGTCATATGCTTTATGATGCACATAGGTTCCACAGACACCTGCCCTTGCTGCTGCACTTGTAATGTAGTCCAATCCAATACATGATAGGGATATGGAATGTATCTCCTAAGAAAATAAACATGAAATACACTGTGGATGTGAGATAAGCTGGGTGGCAATGTTAGATGATAGGCCAAAGGACCTATACTCTCTAAGATATCACAGGGACCCACAAACCTAGGAGCAAGCTTAGAGCCCTTTTTGTAATGGATAGGGATCTTATAAGGCCTAACACGAAGAAACACCTTCGTGCCCACCTCAAAACTACGATTTTTCCTCCCTTGATATGCATATTTATTTTGTCTAACCTGAGCCTCCTATAATATTTGTTGAATCATGATAACCTGCTGCTCCATATCCTGTAATAATGTCATCCCAAGAGAAACCATGTCCTCTAATCTATAGCAACTTAGCTATGTCCTGAGAAGAGATGGTTAAGGTCCTCAACGTAGCCCCTTGGATGTTTGGAAGAGCTACCCTGCATCTGAAGTGATGGAAGCCAGGGGTTTCTCTTCAGATCAAAGAGTTGCCCATCTGGATCTCCCTGTCGGCTCTTCCAGTGGAATTTTGGGAGGATGAAGTCCTACTTGGCATAGCCACATCAATGGGAGAGTTAATCTCCATGGAGCTGCAACAAAGGCCAGAAGCAGGCTTATAAGAGCGCGGTTATGTGTTAGCATGGAGGTGGGGGCTGTTCTCCCTAAGAACATCATATTGTCTTCCCCCACTGGCCGATTCAGTGTAAAACATAATTCCTGATGACCACGGTTTGGTCTGTCCCAAATGCAGGAAGATTAACTTTCATGCCAAACTGTGCACATGTTCAACAAGGGCAGAGGAAGGAATAGACAGGAGAAGCAAAAGAGAAGAGGAGCGGAAGCTACAAGTCATCAACGATGAGATCCCTTGCCCTCTGTACAAAGGCAACTGCAACAATGGTGGGATTGACCCATCCAAAGCTGGACTGGGCGATGCTTTGTGAGGAGGTGCACCTCCCTCTGTCACGTAGGATAGACTAAAACAGCGAGAGGAGGGGTGGGAAAATTAAAAAAAAATTGATCATGCACCAAACAAGGAAGATTAGAATCCTCCGAATGGGAAACTAGCTCCGAGGTAGAGGAAAGCGTGGTAGATTTTGCACCTGAAATGGTGGATGGGAACCGACAGAATATCATTAACAAAGATTCAAACCAATTGCTTTTAAATGCTAACGTGAATAGTGGTGAAAGGATGAAGGTCAGTTCAGGAGAAATGACGGCATTTTTAACTTTGGAGGAGCGGAATTCAAAATTTGATTCACCCAAATTAAAAGGTAATCTAGAAGTGGTTCTAGATGTGGAAGATGGAAACAATGTGGATTGGTGCACTGTAAGTAGAAAATCATATCGCGGTTTCTTTGGGGAAGTGCGCGTCGATGCACTTAAGAAGGATGTAACAGTTTTCATCTACGTTGATTTTGCTTAGTTGTTATTTTATCGCTGAGTGTTGCGGGTTTTGGTGCTGGTATTGGTAGGATATCTTCCTGCCTTTACGATCTTATGTTATTTTACTCACATTGGCACATCCGGCTTCTGAGCCACTATTGTACAAGGGTATAGTCCCTTTCATCAAAACTATTTGCCTATAATAAAAAAACTCAGCTATGTCCCGCACTCCATTCAATATAGTTCCCTGGAAAGGATCCATGATAATTGCATTCTAGAAATATTTGTTGTAGGAAAATTCCACTAAATAGAAGTACTCCTTCCACTCTCCGATGGTCCATAACATACATCCTAAGCGGTCCTCCAAGATCTAATTCACCCTCTCTATCTGTCTATCTGTCTCAAGGTGATAAGTTGTACTAAAGTTGATATTTGTCCCAGGGTCTGTTATAAGGTGATCCAAAAGTGATAGGTGTATAAGGGGTCACGGTCCCAAATGATTTTTCATGGAATCCGGTGCAGTCTAAAAATATGATATAAATATACTCGTGCCTCCACACTAGTGTATAAGTGGTCTTTACCGAGAGATAAATGATCCGCTTTCTTAAATCTATCCACCACAAACATGATGGCGTCATGGTGATATCTTGATGTAGGTAGCCCTACAATGAAATCCATGGAAATGGTGTCCCATTTCCACTTCGGTATAACATCACAATTCAAGAATGCACGGATGTTTTATTGGCTAGCGGGATGCACAAAGAAACAAATGTACAACATATCTGGAGTTTTACTGAGGCAGGGCATGGAAAAGGAGAGCATGATGGTGTAGGAGAATGTGTGAAAAGAGCACTTGAAAGAGAAGAGTTAAAATTCAAGGATGGTGCTAAATTTACAGATGCAAAAAGTATTGTTGATTGGTGTGTCAAGATTATGGGCCATGACGGTCAAGAGAGATCAACGGTTCATAGATATTTTTGGTTGATAGAGCAACAAAATCTGAAAAAATTTGAAGATTGTATGAAAGTTGTAGGATCAAGTGATATGCACTCATTCCGTAATTCAAATGCAAATGCTTGGACTATTTATACTAGGTGTATGACATGTTTTTATATATCATGCATTGATTTTACGTGGAATTAATGTGAGTCATAGCGGTGGGTGGATGAATGGACTTGTAGACCTCTAATTCCACTCAACACACATCAAGTTCCATGGGTATTACAACTTGCAAGGTTTTCAGATCAAATGACAACATCATCTGACTTTTACCAAGTTTCTAATTTAGTGTAACAAGGTACATACATATATGTACATGCCATGTTTTAGATTTATAAAATATTAAATGGTCAAGTCTTAATGTATTTATAAATTTACTGAATAGTTTTACTTTTTGATACATAGGGCAAGTTTTTTGCAGGTATTGCGACAAAATTTAACGAAGAGGGAAAAGACTACTTCTTATCTCGTTGTGAAGAGGGGGAAAAAATTGACTTCCACAGTCATTGATGGTGAAGACCATGAGTATCCTAGTGGATTAGTGGTAGTCACTGGAACTTGGCTTCAATGATATCCTATCAAAAAATTAAACATTTAGTTGTTTGAAGACTATGGAGTACATTGGAAGATACTTCACTATTCACATTTGGTTGTTTGGTTGTTTGAAGACAACCTTACAGCGACTCGATCACGAATGGAGAAGGAGAAAACCATGAGAGGATTTCGTAGTGGGCCCTAACATGGAGTTGTCGGATCTAACATGATGTCTCTAGGTGCCATGGAGTCTGAGAAATCATCCGTCGAAGATATGGCATGATTGGGCCTCAGAGCTCTTAAGTGACTACGCCTAGACAGGGTAGCCTGAAAGCACATGGAGCATAGGGAACCAAACCGAATGCTCCACTAGCATTCACCAGGCCACCTAGATGTCTTGGCATAGTTGGTTTGGTCCCATAAGCTTCTATTTGCAAATTATAGCGTCTGACAGCCCTACACTGACTTAGACTGCACTATTTCATGCATTTGCAAACAATAGGAAAACAAGAGAACTGAATAGGGACAGAAAAAACTGTGAGAGAATTTCGTAGTGGGCCCCCACATGGAGCTTTCAGATCTGAGGATACATCTCTAGGTGCCACGAAGTTGAGAAATCACCTGTCGAAGATATAAGGTGTTTTGGTCTCAGGGCTCTTAAGAGACTACGCCTGAACGAGGTAGCCCAAAAGCACGGGGAGTGTAGGGAACCAAAAAAATCCTCTAGTAGCATTCACCAGGCCATTTGGATGTGTTGGCCAAGATGGTTCAATCCCACATGCTACCATTTTACAAACTACAACATCTAGCAGCCTTACACTGACTCAGACTGCACTATTTCTCGCATTTTCAAACAATAGCACAATGAGAGAACCAGATGGAGATGAAGAAAACTGTGAGAGGATTTTGTAAAGGGCCCCAACATGGAGTTTTCAGATCTGACAAGACGTCTCTAGGTGCCACGGAGTCTGAGAAATCACCCGTTGAAGATATGGCGTGTTTGTGCCTCAGGGCTCTTTAGCGACTACGCTGGATGGGGTAGCCCGAAAGCACATGGAGCGTAGGGAACCAAAACTAATGGTCCAATAGCATACACCAGGCCACCCCGACATGTTGGCATAGTTAATTTGGTCCCGCGAGCTTCCGTTTCAAAACTACAACGTCGCGTTGACAGCCATACACTGACTTAGACTGCACTATTTCACGCGTTTGTAAATAATCAAACAAGTTGAGAGAAATGAATGGGGAAAAAAAAAAACCACGAGAGGATTTCATAGTGGGCCCCGACATGGAGCTCTTGGATCTGACGAGACATCTCTAGGTGCCATGGAGTCCAAGAAATCACCCATCAAAGATATAAGGTGTTTTGGTCTCAGGGCTCTTAAGAGACTACGCTCGAACGAGGTAGCTCAAAAGCACGGGGAGCATAGGGAACCAAAAAAGAGCCTCCAGTAGTGTTCACCAAGCCATTTAGATGTGGTGGCCTAGATGTTTCGGTCCCACATGCTACCGTTTGCAAACTACAGCATCTAATAGCCTTACACTGACTTAGACTACACTATTTCTCGTGTTTGCAAACAATAGTACAATGAGAGAACCGGATGGAGACGGAGAAAACTAGGAGAGGATTTCGTAGAGGGCCCCGACATGGAAATTTTGGATCTGACGAGTCATCTCTAGGTGCCATGGAGTCCGATAAATCACCCGTCGAAGATATGACGTGTTTTGGCCTCAGGGCTCTTAAGCGACTACACCCGGATGGGGTAGCCCGAAAGCACGGGGAGCATAGGGAACCAAAACGAAGCCTCTAGTAGTGTTCACCAAGGCATTTGGATGTGTTTTCCTAGACGGTTTGATACCACATGCTACTGTTTGTAAACTATAACATCTAGTAACCTTAGACTGACTTTTGGAACTACCTGGTTTGATTTGTGATGTTGAAGCAGTTGGGATTAATAAAAATAATCAACTTGGCATGTTGTCCTTAAGATTATCCATGATTCTATAAACAACATCACATAGATCTTCAATTCTAGTTAAGTTGTGATCCTTCCACGCTTCCCATTTTTCCTTTTCTTCCACTCGTATCTTCTCTTTAAGTTCTTCCAAATGTTTTTGGGTAATCAAATTGACTCTTTATGAATTTTAGGAGGCATTTCTTCTTGAATCATAGTGACATATTCACCTAATTGTTTTTCTTCACGATGTTCATTATCATCTAAAGTTGAAGACTGAATATTTATATGGCCTTCGGCTTCTTTTTGGGCACAAACAACCTTTTGTAATGTCCAAAAAAATTCAGGCTCTTCATTCTCTGTTTGATTAAAGATATTCATTCTTTCAAAATGAATAGTTGGAACATTGGTGGTCTCCCAACAAAACTAAGTTCATATTCTACATAGTTGCATCCTATGGTAAAATCATTGAACATTGGTGGTTCCCTACACTCCTCGTGCTTTCGGGCTACCTTGTTCGGGCGTAGTTGTTTAAGAGCCCTGAGGCCCAATCACGCCATATCTTCGACGGGTGATTTATCAGACTCGTGGCACCTAGATATTTCTCGTCAGAATCAAAACCTCTATGTTGAAGCCCTCTACAAAATTCTATTGTGGTTTTCTCTGTCTCCATCCGGTTCTCTTGCTGTGCTATTGTTTGCAAACACACGAAATAGTACAGTCTGAGTCAGTGTAGGGCTGCTAGAGGTTGTAGCTTGCAAACGGAAGCTCGTGGGACCGAACCAACAACACCAACATGTCGAGGTGGCATGGTGAACACTATTGGAGCATTTGTTTTGGATCTCTATGCTCCCCGTGATTTCGAGCTACCTCGTTTGGGCGTAGTTGCTTGAGAACCTTGAGGCCCTAGGGCTGCCATATCTTCGACAGGTGATTTATCAGACTCCATGGCACCTAGAGATGTCTTGTCAGATCTAAGAGCTCTATCTTGGGGTCCTCTACGAAAGCATCTCGTTATTTTCTCTATCTCCATCTAGTTCTCTCACTGTGCTATTGTTTGTAAATGTGAGAAATAGTGCAGTTTGAGTCAGTGTAAGGTTGTTAGATCTTTGTAGTTTACAAACGGTAGCGTGTGGGACTGAACGTTAGGACCAACACATATAAATGGCTTGGTGAACACTAGTGGAACATTCCTTTTGGTTCCCTATGCTGCCCATGCTTTCAGGATACCCCATCCGGGCGTAATCCCTTAATAGCCCGAGGCCTAAACAAGCCAAATTTTCGATGGGTGATTTATCAGATTCCGTGGCACTTAGAGACATCTCGTCAAATCTGATAGCTCCATGTCGAGGCCCTCTATGAAATTGTCTCGTGAATTTCTCCTTCTCCATCCGGTTCTCTCATTGTCTATTGTTTGCAAATGCGAGAAATAGTGCGATCGAGTCGGTGTAGGGCTGCCGGGCGTTGTAGTTTGCAAACGAAAGCTCGTGGGACCAAACCAACTACACCAACATGTCAAGGTGGCCTGGTTAACACTAGTGGAGGCTTCGTTTTGGTTCCCTACACTCCCCGGGCTTTCAGGCTACCTCATCCGAGCGTTGTCCCTTAAGAGCTACGAGGCCCAATCATGCCATATCTTTGATGGGTGATTTCTCGACTCCATGACACCTAGAGATATCTCGTCACATCCAAGAGCTCCATGTTAGGGCCCTCTACGAAATCATCTAGCGGTTTTATTCATCTCCATTCGGTTCTATCGCTGTCGTATTGTTTGCAAACACGTGAAATAGTGCGATGCGAGTCGGTGTAAAGGTGCAAGATGCTATAGTTTGCAAACGATAGCTTGTGGGACCAAAATGTCTAGGCCAACACATCCAAATAGACCGGTGAATGTTATTGGAGGAGTTTTCTTGGTTCCCTACACTCCCCGTGCTTTTGGACTACCCTGTCTGGGCGAAGTCGCTTAAAAGCCCTGAGGCCCAAACATGCTATATCTTTGACATGTGATTTCTCGGACTCTGTGGCACCTAGAAATGTCTCGTCAAATCCAAAAGCTCCATGTCGAGGCCCTCTATGAAAATATCTCACGTATTTCTCCGTCTCCATCCAGTTCTCTCGTTGTGCTATTGTTTACAAACGCAAGAAATAGTGCAGTCTCGAATCGCCTAGGTCTGCCAAACGTTGTAGTTTGCAAACGAAATCTCGTGGGACCAAACCAGCTACGCCAACACGTTGGGGTGCCCAGTGAACACTAGTGGAGGCTCTTTTTTGGTTCCCTGTGCTCCCCATGCTTTCGGGCTACCCCGTCCGGGTGTAGTCCCTTAAGAGCCCTGAGACCCAATCACGCCATATCTTTGACGGTGATTTCTTAGACTCTGTGGTACCTAGAGATGTCTCGTTGGATCTGAGAGCTCCATGTCAGGATCCTCTACGAAATCCTCTCATGGTTTTTTTCGTCTCCATTTAGTTCTCTCGTTGTCCTATTGTTTGCAAACGCTCGAAATAGTGCAGTTTGAGTCAGTCGGTGTAAGGCTACTAGATGTTATAGTTTTCAAACGGTAGCGTGTGGGACCGAACCATCTGGGCCAACACATCTGAATGGCCTGGTGAATGCTACTAGATGATTTTTTTTTGTTCCCTATGCTCCCCGTGCTTTCGGGCTACCCTGTCTGGGCGTAGTCACTTAAGAGCCCTGAGGCCCAAACACGCCATATCTTCAACGGGTGATTTCTCAGACTTCGTGGCACCTAGAGATGTCTCGTTAGATCCAAGAGCTCCATCAGGCCAACTATGAAATCCTCTGACAGTTTTTTCCGTCTCCATTCAGTTCTCTCGTTGTCCTATTGTTTGCAAACGCGTGAAATAGTGCAGTTTGAGTCAATTTAGGGCTGCCAAAGGGTGTAGTTTACAAACGGAAGCTCGTGGGACCGAACCAACTATGCCAACATGTCGGGGTGGCTAGGTGAACACTATTGGAGGCTTCATTTTGGTTCCCTACACTCCTCGTGCTTTCAAGCTACCCCGTCCAGCGTAGTCGCTTAAGAGCCCTGAGGCCCAAACACGTTATATCTTCGACGGGTGATTTCTCGGACTTTGTGGAACCTAGAGATGTCTCGTCAGATCCAAAAGCTCCATGTTAGGGCCCTCTATGAAACTATCTAGCAGTTTTCTCTGTCTCCATCCGGTTCTCTCGCTGTGCTATTGTTTGTAAACGTGAGAAATAGTGAAGTCTGAGTCAGTGTAAGGATACTAGATGTTGTAGTTTGTAAACGGTAGCGTGTGGGACCAAACCGTCTAGGCCAACATGTCCAAATATCCTAGTGAACGCTACTAGAGGATTTTTTGTGGTTCCCTATGCTCCCCATGCTTTCGGGTTACCTCGTTCGGGCGTAGTCTCTTAAGAGCCATGAGACCAAAACACCTTATATCTTCGAAGGGTGATTTCTCGGACTCCGTGGCACTTAGAGATGTCTCGTCAGATCCAAGAGCTCCATGTCAGATCCCACTACAAAATAATCTCACGGTTTTTTCCGTATCCATTCGGTTCTCTCACTATCCTATTGTTTGCAAACGTACGAAATAGTGCAATCTGAGTCAGTGTAAGGTTGCTAGATGTTGTAGTTTGCAAACGGTAGTGTGTGGGACCAAACCATCTAGGTAAACACGTCCAAATGGCCTATGAATACTAGTGGAGCATTCATTTTGGTTCCCTACGTTCCCCATGCTTTCGGGCTACTTCGGTCGGGCATAGTCTCTTAAGAGCCCTGAGACCAAAACACCTTATATCTTTGACGGGTGATTTCTCAGACTCTGTGACACCTAGAGATGTCTCGTCATATCCGATAGCTCCACATCGGAGCCCACTACAAAATCATCTTGTGGTTTTTTCTGTCTCCATCTGGTTCTCTCATTGTGCTATTGTTTGCAAACATGAGAAATAGTGCAGTTTGAGTCAGTGTAGGGCTTCCAGATGTTGTAGTTTGCAAGTGAAAGCTCGTGGGACCAAACCAACTACGCCAACATGTTGGGGTGGCCTAGTGAATGCTAGTGGAGGCTTCGGTTTGGTTCCCTACACCCTCGTGCTTTCGGGCTACCCTGCCTCGGCGTAGTCCCTTAAGAGCCGTGAAGCCCAATAATGCCATATCTTCGACGGGTGATTTCTTAGACTCGTGGCATCTAGAGACGTCTCTAGATCCGAAAGCTCCATGGTGAGGACCTCTTTGAAATCCTCTCACATTTTTCTCTGTCTCCATCTGGTCTCTCTTTTGTGCTATTGTTTACAAACACGTGAAATAGTGCAACTGAGTCATTGCACGATGCGCCGGAGGCTGTAGTTTTCAAACGGAAGCTCTTGGGTCCGAACCAACTACACCAACACATCAAAGTGGCCTGGTGAACGCTAGTGGAGCATTCTTTTGGTTCTCTATGCTCCCCATGCTTTCGGGTACCCCGTCCGGGTGTAGTGCACATCATATTAGATTCATGTGAAAATAATCTCAGAAACGTAAGGTCTCATACAAAATTATCAAGTTCCAAATAGTATTTTAATGTGCATAATAAATACAAAAATGACCAAATAGGTCATATACCATCAAGTTCAAATGCCATATAGGCGTACATACAATGCCATGCACATAGGCATACAAAAACAATGTCATGTGTAAGACATATATATTTCTTACTCATCAAAATCTATCCCTCTCTTGGCCTTGCTTGAAGAAGGCCCTCCCTTAGATGAAGATGGAGATCCATGAGATGACTTTGGATCATCCGAGCCCATGCTTCGAGTCCTCTTCCATTGAATACTCGCCTGTAAATGCAAACAATGTTTTTTTGTCAAAACTTAATTTATATATGTTTTCAACATGTATTTAAGACCATGCTAGAATGAAAGTATTAACATAAATATACAAACGTACCGAAAGTTTTCGATCATGCCATATTTGCATCTCACACTCGGATGAGTCATTGAGATCTCTGCAGTATGAACGGGGTACAAAGACGATGAGATGGAGGAGTCTCGTGCCCTCGAAGTCAAAATGGAGGGGGTTGAAGTTCCATACATACACATAAGATCAGAAAATCTAACATCAGAATTAGCGAAAATAGAGCTAAGTACATGTATCTACATAATGAAAATATTTTAACTAATTTTATCAATATAGAACTATTGTTTTTACCCCGCCACGCCTATGAATCAAATGAACAGGGTTGCTACCTATCGCAGTAACTCCTACATATACACAATGAAGGACATTATTAACATAATTTAATAATTCTACAATGAAAGACATTACTAACATGTAATTTAACATAATATGAATTACACGAGAAATTTAACAAAATTTACGTGTTATTTGAATACCTCAGTGAGTTGCTGCGCAGATGAAATTGCAGTGGTAACACCTTTATCTACTTGTCGCAGAGATGGTGGGGTGTCTAGTGAAGTCAACATATTTATCAAACATGTATATCACGTGAGTTAGATGGACATACAAGAAAATACATATATTTGACTCTAAAACTAATATATATACATGCATGCACACACACACACACACACACACACACACACACACACATGTATGTGAAAATTTTACATAATTAACATTTTAAATTATCTCTATGAATGTATGTATATGCATTGTCCTCGCCACCTATGGTTGGGATGAAGATGTGCCTCTCGTGCACTTTGTAATATCAATGCATTTACATGTACAAATAAAATTATTTCAAAAATTTAATAGATATAAGTAAATCAGGTACTCCAAACTATTTGTAACACACATAACAAAATATAAAAAATTTACCTGCGAAGGTGACGCTGATGAATGTAATCTAAATGTCTCACTCAAAAGGACACCTGACATAGTGACTTTATCGTGTTCACCCCTAGCACCAGTGCACAAAAATCAGTACGCATGAAAGTATCGTCCTCCTCGGGCCCCAAACATATGCTACCACATGACGAGAAAATATGTGGCCTCATGCTAGTACTCCCTGAGGGAATACTATGTGTACCTCCATGAGCATTTGGCTTAGAAATCTCCCTCGTATGTTGAACAAGGGTCGCAAATAGCCCCTAAAGCGTGTGGAGTGTATCATTCTCTTTTGTCTCCTTCACTGCTTGAGGGACAATCTCAGGGTGAAGGGGATTTTATGCGGGGAATCTACCCTGCTGAATAGGTGCACATTATGCACTGGTTGATCCTATGCAGATCATTTTCCTTGGCCCCGAAAATATCGTAAATCAAAATAATTTGGGATCTCATTAAGGATAAAATCGTAATAGAGTTTCCTCAGAAAGTATAGTGGCACCTCATTATTATTACAAGGTGGAAAATCAAACACCATCCACCATCGGTCCCAAAATTATTTTTAATCAAATTATTATTGCACCAATGCATGGGAAATCATTTGCATGTCAACGGAATAGGAAAATTAGTGCGGGGGTCCATGAATAAGGTGCATATGATATCTTTTGAAATTTATTTTTCTTTACATCCACATATGACAATTTGTTGGAATAATAAACCCTACAACCCTCTCTATAAGTTGTCCAATGATCAATTTGCCTCGTTGCTGCGTTAATTTGAACAAGTAATGCCTCTAATGTGTTTACAGGAGAGGTGCGGTGGGGGTTTATAGATTGTGAATCCCTCATTGTTTTGATTAAATCCTCAATTTCAATTTTGTTCTCAACTATTTGGGCTGTTAAATCTTCTTGACTACCCGAGGGATGTTGAGCAACTATGGGAGTATTGGGAGGGATGATATGAATAACAGGGTTTGGTTGTGGTTGATTCCCTCGACCTCTAACTATAACAATAAAAAATATGTATTCAATTCAAATTTTAATTTATAATTATCATATTTCAATGCAATTTTGAGTAAAGAATTATGCTTACCTCTTCTCAGTGGCTCCATCATCGATTCGGATATTCCCGGTGATCCGAAATGATCCTTTGAGCTTGAGTTCCAGCTGAATGAAAAAACGCGAGGGCACGTTTAAGCTCTGAAAATCACGTTTGAGGGAGGCAAAATGATAGAGGCTCGGACCTATTTTTTATTTATAATAAGCATAATGCGTATGCGTTATATGTAGTGCCCACTTCTCTTTAACACTTTTGATATTGATCATCATATTGCTAACTATATTATGGACATTATTATAGTTTTGATTTAGTATGGTGTTAGATGTCAGATCATGGATTATTGTTGACTCTAATTCATATATGATGCATGATGATTGTTAGATATATTTTATATAGACGTTGACATGCTTTGTTGGACATGGTTATATATATATATATATTTATGGATGTTGTTAGGACATATGATATTTGGATATATTGAGTAGACCGAGAAAATTTAATTTAAAATTGACGATTAAATAGTTCTTGATAAAATTTTAAGTGATATTGTTGATTGTATGGATGTTGTTATGATTCATATATATATTGATGATTTTGAAATTATATTATATTCATTTGGATGTTCGATATGGCCATGAGGTGAAGGAGGTATTTGTGTTTTCTGAGGTTAAAATATCACAACAAACATCGGGGGATTGGAGACCAACCACATTGGAATTATAGATGAATTCAAGAAGGTCACCATGGCAACCTGTTTTGTGTGTGTGTGTTGTATTTGTTAGGGATTCCCATGGGGGGGAT
Source organism: Taxus wallichiana var. yunnanensis (assembly GCA_018340775.1). Taxonomy (NCBI): domain Eukaryota; kingdom Viridiplantae; phylum Streptophyta; class Pinopsida; order Cupressales; family Taxaceae; genus Taxus; species Taxus wallichiana. Next base: position 442,759,353 of record CM031240.1, read on the forward strand.
TACCTTTGAATGTGACCAAGGGGCTTTATGTATTTATTAATGTGGTTTCTTTTATTAATGTTTGCATGTGTTTATTTTGTGGTGCTTTTACCCTTTTTCATTAGTTATTAAATGTTGTGTTAATATTGTGAATAATCATGTTGTTAAAGTAAACAAATCAATATGTCATAAGAAAGTAATTAGTGAAGTGGTTGGATTTTGTATTAAATGTTGTAAGTATGTGTAAGTGACTTTGTAATTGATGTGTAAGTTTACTTTTGAGTGTGAAATACTCCACCTTCTTGGAAATTTGAATTTGTCCTTGGAGACTGATTTTGAGGCTTATGGGACAAGTAAAACTTGTCCCATACCTCTTAAGTTTATTTACCAACCATACCTATGGTTGGAGGGTTGAATTTAGACCTTCTTTATGCATTTTGATATGACTAATTGTAAGTTTTAATTGCACTCTTCTTACATTTTATTAAATTCAGTCCTTATGGGGTGTGGGCTTTTGGAGTGTGTAAGTTTATTGTCATATTATTCACCCACATCTTTATTGTGCTTTGGAGAATGAATTTGACTTTTTGTGTTGGAGTTGAGGATGTGTGATGTGGCATCCTATATGGATCCACCTCATCCTCTTACATTCCTCTTCTATAAAATTAGAACCCCTTGCTTTGTTTTGGGGTTGTTGAACATTTTGCATACTTCCTTTTTGGGAGAAATTTTTACGTGTGGAGCTCTTGCTTTTGGAAGGAGATTGGAGACCTTTGTGTAACACGCCAAAAATACCAACACAAGGAAAACACAATGAAATACAGGATAACTTTTTTTTTTACTTGCTTGAAGATAGTACGACACTACACAAGTTCTCTAGGGAATACAACCAACCAAAGACATGCTTTCCACAACATGGACCCACACTAGTTACGATAGACATGAGGCACACACTAAGGACACAATGGTTCATCTAAAGTATGCAGTCTTACAACAAGGTCTTCCCACGAAGTTTTTCTTTAGATTCATGTTTTAGCTATAAGTGTTTTTACATTCTTTACTTTTCACAGAGGAATCACGATAGGAGAATCGAAAGTCATGTCTCCTTTGAAGAATTTTCCCTACCTTGATAATGTTAATATACAAAGTGTAAACCAATTATAGAATAGCAAGAGGTTACTTCATTTACTTGATTAACTTATTCATTTGTGAGGAGGCAGTTAATTTCTCAAGGCTCTTAACTTTATCAATCTGTTTTCGACGTTGTGCTTTTGAACATATATGTTTTACCTTTTCAAGCGGTCAATTTTATTTTATTTTATTTTATTCCAGTACATGACTGTCTAACTCTTGGATTCATCATTAAGATCTTATTAGATGTTAATAAGATTTCATTGGGGTCAAGAGTCTAATCAGAAAAATTAAAGGTTTCACTTGGGCTTCACTTGAAGAGATAGAAATAAGTATACAGTTTACATTTTCAATGGGTAAGACAGATCGAAGAGTTTCTTAGGCAAGTTCCTTCTATTTATTGTAATCTTGTTATCTTCCAAGAATTTAATCATTGATTTCACCTTAAGACCGTTCTAAGGACTCACCACAATAAGAGATTGTTGATTTGTTTACGCGGGATCACAAGGTACATTTGTTTCTCTTGTTTTCTTTTGCTAGGTTCAAAAACATAGTCCTCTACCAAACGACACAAGACCAAGGTAACTAGAGCGATGCAAGATGATTCAAGTTTGGATAATTAGAATTAGGTTTGACAATTCAAGGATAAATCATATTCGAAAAGTGAAAATTCAACAAAGGATATGCATGTCAAAACAAGTTCATTTAATCTTATTGACAATAATATTTCTCAAATTGACTTTCAAACGATAACAACAACCTACATGAGAACAATACAAAATTATAACACAATGCCTTCTATATAGTCTTCACAATTTCCATACCAACGTTTTAAAGCAAGGAAAACATTCGTACAACAGCAGTTCCTAAGAAGGATGGAATCCACTTTCTACACGTGTTTCTTTTTCTCTCTCTTTTTTTTTCTTTTCTACTCAGGAAATCCTCCTGCACATTTGTTAGCACATGTCAGTTCGCAAGAACTGAGCACGATAAAAGCTATAACATTAAGACAATATGTTGTTATCTAACTGTTTCAAGGAAGAAAAGCACCGTTGAAGAAGAAAACAATAATTCAAGAGTCTAAACAAGAGCAATTAAAGAGCTGTCCAAAAGCATAAAATGTCTAAATAAAAGGGACGGCACTAACTCTATTTAATTATCATTTTCTCATAGGAGCAGTTAATAAACATCATAGTGAATTTCACCCATATCACAATAATGACCGTCATTTTACAAGATAACATTTCGAAACAAAAACAATTACAGGAAGAGAATTAATTTCAAACGTGATCTGTCCCTATTTGTTTAAGTTAGTTCACCAAGCCAAGGATTCACTATGTCATTGGAAGATCCCAAACAATCAATCGACATGAGAATATCTAAACCAACATGACTTATTAATATTAAGATGATGTGCCTATAACAGTTAATTTTATGTCGAATGTAACAAATAAATTGGAAAGAAAAGGGATTAGATGCACAAATGACCCCGTATGGGCCACGTCCTATCCTAACAATCCTTCTATTAAACTTTCTTCTAATCAAGAGAATGTCTTAAGAAAAAGGACAAACTTTGACAAGACCAAACATAACCATTATAAATCTTACAGGGAGGTTACTCAATCATTCACAAGAACACAACACAGGATACATAGCTTCCAAAGGATCTATCGTCAACAACAAGTCAACTTTAACCTTTTTGGTCAACACATAACCATTCTACTACAATGACAGCAAGGAGGTCGTATCACAACGATCATCACAAAAACCAGTCAACCAATGAGTTTCCAAACACACCAAACTCTAAGTCACAGGAGAATGATATTTAAGCATCTTTACGGAGCAAAATGTAGAGTAATTTCTTACGCATAAAACCAACATCCCAATTTTAAGATTTGAAAACTTCCTCACTAATGATCAAGTAGCTCTCGTATCCTCCAACATGTGTGAAACAAAAATCAAGGTAAGAAAGAGTATTTCCTCTGACATTTTAAGCTATCCAAAAGAAATGTGAGTATCGTCAAAAGAAAACATTCCATAGGTTCAGCTACATTCCTCAAAACATACAACAGTCACCAAGGGAGAGAAGGTGATTCCAAAGACAACAATCTCCAAACGGTGAACATGAATTGATATCGATTATGAAAATCAAACATGACACTCGAAGAATAAAAGTATTTCTTCGAGCGATTCCAAACAAAATAACAAAAGCAACTAACCTAGTTGAAAGTAAATATCAACTTGGCTCAATTCAAAAGTCAATCAAGCTAAGCTACACACACAAGCCAATCGGGAAGGGTTACTAGAACCTAAAACAATTGAAAGAAAAGGATAGAGATAGGAATAGCATCATTCACCTATACACAATGCACTCGCAGTACTCAATCCCTAATTCGCAAATACCCGACATAACCCAGGACTACAGATCTCGAACCGAAACAAGAATAAGAACAAAACAAGAACTATAAGGTTGAGTCCAACAACAATGTTTGATAAAACATTCAAATCGTGAGACCAACATAAGGAACTAGGGGGTGTTCATTACAGGACCCCCACCTCTTTTGTTTTATTAGTCTTAAGAACAAAGTTCCCCCAAATAATATTTATTAAAACCCAGAAAACAATATAAAGGCTTCAACCAACGCAATCATTTCTAATGCCAAAACAAATACAAACGAGCCAGGAAAGTGGAAACCAAATAGCATACCATCACACGAGTCATTTATATGAAGAGAAGAGTTATTTAATGATTCAATTAAATAACAGCATAAGAATTAATGGTATAGAGAATATCGTGCCTGATTAAGCTCCCGCAGTCGATCACAAGATGGACGAGGGGCTGCAATAAAGAACCCAACCAGCCGTAAGAACTTCTCTTCCTCGGCCTGCTGAAGGTCCAAACTCTGTTAACGGCCATGCTCTTGACTTCATAACATCAATCGTATAGAGCTCCTTTCTTAAACACATAACAGTCTTAGTTATAGGTCCCACAAATCTCCGCCCATAAAAATATGACATTGGCAAATAAACCATTCGACAGTGACACCACATCCTCCCTGGATGGATGGAAAGAAAATATGGAAGAAGCCAAATCTCTGGAGGCAATGGATTGTTTCCAGACCAATCAAATACTCCAAGCGCCAGAAGCCACATTTTTCCCCATGAAGGTATAGCAGTAGCACTGCCATGGTCCAAAATCCATACACGACCTTTTTCCATTGCTTCTTTATCTCCTCCATCGGACCCTTGGCCAAGAAGTCTCAAAGTTACATAGTTTAGTACTGTCCCAAACATTGTGCTGAAGCCATGATCCTGGAGATTGACCTTTAACTGCTTCTGGAAGGCTGGATTTTTTTTTTTTTTTAGGTCTTTGCCGTAGGGACAGCCTTAAGAGCCCTCGTTACTGTGATTTGTTGCTTCCTTGAGAGAGGAGTCTCATGCCTCTCTAATAGAATCCCCATACCGACATCCACATATTCATCCGATAGTGCATGAGCAAGAGAAGTTTTCACATGATCTTCAAAAGAACTAGAAAAGAGTGTGACATCATGAGATCTAGCAGTGCTCGAATGTTCATTCGACCCAAGGCTTTGGTAAGGTGAGGATATCCGACGTAAAGAAGCAACATCCACACGAAGCACACTAGCAGATAATCCACAAAGCTCTAAAAGAAAGGCGCAAGAGGCCACCAAAACATTATTTTCAAAATGCATAATAGCGAGTGGCATTATTGAGATAAGAAGCTTCTTTTCACTTTGTGTCAGCTGTGAAAGCAACACCTGAATCTCAGAGGAGGCTTGTGATTGACCTCGTGAAGACTGTCCCATTTGTTCTTGGACACACCCCAGTGAATTCAATCTCTGTGCTCGATTTCCAATGAGACAATTGAAAGCTGCAAGTGCACGTCCCCTGTGCAAGTGGTGTTCGATTCCAAAGTCACCCTCCTTGGCCTCTGTTTCTGTATCTACCCTGCGCAAATAATGGCCGCTCAACCGCTCTCGGCTCATGATAACGTGCCGCCTCCATTTTTTTTTCTCTGTTTTCTAATCTGAAAAAAAAACACACAGTGGCCACAAACAGAAATACCAGCACAGAAAACAAGCACAATATACGTATGAAAGAACGGGCACAATCACACCATCTTCAACAGTAGTATCCAACGGAGAAGGGAGGTCTCAAAAGAGAATCATTGCAAAGGAATTTCTTCAGGTCTCCTGGTAACACTCTCACTGTCACATGGTCGATTTTGGCAGGGACAACTCAGTACAAGATTTGGATCTGAAAAATATCCTGCTACCTTCATCTCCCAATACATTTTCTCCAACATTGAAAAGATCCCTGTGCCCGTGGGTGCGATCTGTCACCAAAACTGGGACAAGCTTATGGTGGAAACAAAAATAAAATACAAGCATAGAACGCAGTCTCAGTTGATCGAGCTTCTTCCATGCTAAATTCATCACACTGGATAGAGTGACTTTACAAAATGAAAAGGCAAGATAGCTCAACAAAACTTTATCTCGTTCTCCAACTACACTGCAAGATTTTGCAACATTTGTTCATGACTATGGTCGCGTGTAAACGAGAATAGCAGTGCAGCACCATCGGTTCCTTGGGCTCACCTGCAAAGCATTTGCCGCACCTAGCTCTCTTTGGGCCATGGGTTTTCTTAGATCGGTTTACTTCCCGACTGCACCTGCTTGCACAAAGCTGCCATTACTTCCTCACGGAACTCTCCTAGAAGGATTTCGGTTCTAAGCTCCACTGAATCGCCTGTACTGAGCATGATTTTGAGCAAAAATAAAATATCTTGAAGGAGGAACCCGAAATGACCTGTTGCAGGTCGCTACAGTGAATCCCTGACAAGAACACACCTCGCAGCATTCAAGAAGGTGGATGCAACACGCCTGCTCCACTAGCATCAAGTCAATTTTGTCTGCGTCCAGTGCATTGAATGAGAGGATCAAAACAAAGATTTTGGTGAAGAAAAAATAGGCCTCCACCGACTCCATCTTTCCCACGCAAAGACAGACATGACAGTCTTAAAATTTGGCAGGTTGGGTGGTTGGAGGAGAGCGGTAGGTAGCAGAAAGGAAGCCCATGCCCAGCGGGGCATTACATTCTCCTCCCCTTAAGAAAGCATCGTCCTCGATGCGACATAACACAACGGAAAAGAAAAGGTTCGCAACCAAGGACAGGTACAGGAGAAAGTACTCTCTATGGGTTTAAATTTTAGTTGATTACAGCACGGTCACAAAGTAGCCTTAGGAACATTTGGTAGAAATTTTAACTTTCAATGTTCTGTGAAGATTGGCAGTTCTTTCTTGTTCATCATTTCATTAGTCTCTTTCCATTATCATTATTTCTAGTTTTAGTTGGTTTTTTTTTTTTTAAAATTATCATCATTGAAGAGTTTTGATTTATTCCTTATTGTGGGTGCCCAACATGAACTGCTAACACAACACCCTATCAGGTTCACAAGACCCTACAGATTCACAAGCACACAAGTATATACTTCAAGATTGTATTACACCACAAAAAGGTTACTCAAATACGGAATGGATTAGGCACAGTCCACATAGTACACGTCACACATCAATGACTGACATACCAAATACTCAAACAAAAGAGTACTACAATCCACCAGACATTTCCTCAATTTGCATCAATGAAAGACTCACATAACAACAAACCATGCTACAGGTACATAGTGTCCACAAGGGAATCAATGACATGTCCACAACATCACAACACATAACCATCTGACATGAGTAACACATACATCAAAAGACCACTACCAAACATCACAATAACTCAACATATATCCTGAAACATCAACCATACAGACAAATATCATAAGCCTCCCTCAAACTCTTATGCCTCCCTCAAGTCTCTTATGCCTCCCTCAAACTCTTATGCCTCCCTCAAGGAGGCCGGTTGTCTCTCTGTGCCCAAGGCACATCGAGTTTGGACACTCCTAACCCAAGTGACATAATAACGCGTGGTTCTCAACAACCCGCTAGTCATATGTACCCCTTGGGGCGTACCCCCATACAACGAAGCGGGTCCATAGGTCCAACCAATCCATGGTGCATCCCATGACCCTATTCCACACATCACGACATTAGAACCAGCACAACAATCTAGTCAAAGTGCCAAGTGGCAAAGTACAAGCCTTGGGCAAGGCGGTAAAAATTCCAAATTTAAAAGAAGACCCCAAATCAAGCTAAAATAAATGACCAAATGGCCAAAGTTAGTATCAAATCCCCATGTTAGTGCCACAAACCACGGAAATGCCCAAAATTGTAAAGCATTGCAATCAAGAAAAGATGCTGGTCCTTGCAAAATAAAATAAAAAGCTCAATTTACGAATAAAATCAACTTATAATAATGTCACATTACGATAACTGTGTGGCCTTATCTGGCCACCAAAGGGGTACTCAACGAGTTGCTGGCACTCGGAACATCGAGCCTCAGCTCGTAAAATATATATATCAATCCCACCACCCTTCGACAAGGCTAAACATAGTCATAGATACACTAGGGTTGCATACATATAACCACATAGGAGAGAGGAAAGAGTCACATGTACTCTACTAAACCGAGTTTTTACTCGATTTATTGACCCATGGTACACCATTCCTCACTCTCAACATACACTTCTACCGATCTCCTCGGGGTGGTCGGTTAGTGTAAGGCTCACAACATAACATGTAACTACATCACTAACACCATGGTGGTACACACATAGCTACCATAACGTCTCACGTATGGTAGGTATACGGGGTAGATCACAATTATACATTCACAGGGCGCAATACATCACTTTACCACATTCTGCACCCAAGGTGCAATCACAATACGATAGGGTTCATACACTCACCGTATGACCCAAAATCACAACATGAAGCATTACATATTACACAACTCATATATACGATGAACATAGTACATCACAACCTAACATACATTCATAACATAACAAGGTGGTACACACGTTTCTTGTAACATGGTAAAAACATCATGATACAACTCGTTTCTTTTAACATCAACTAGTCATACAAAACACCGATACACCCACATATCACAATATGCCACAATGCTCCAACACTCACGTCATCCACATTAGAATTCTTTTCACACATCACAAACAATAATTTACATGTGAATTCTTCCTAGAATCCACAAGAAGGAGAGAGAATACTCTCATCCCCAACACATCAACATGATGACAAATACGCACTGAGTGACATACACATCACGTGCGTTCACAATATCACAATTACGACAATAATCACATCACGCTTAAAGCACATTACTCTTCCAATATAAATCATCATCATGCAACATCATCATCATCATGTAACACCACCACCACCATGCAACATCACCATACAACACCAATCCGGCCCATAGGTTCGAGAGCATGAACCTACGCTCTGATACCAAATGTAACACGCCAAAAAAATACCAACACAAGGACAACACAATGAAATACAGGATAACTTTTTTTTTTACTTGCTTGAAGATAGTACGACACTACACAAGTTCTCTAGGGAATACAACCAACCAAAGACATGCTTTCCACAACATGGACCCACACTAGTTACAGATAGACATGAGGCACACACTAAGGACACAATGGTTCATCTAAAGTATGCGTCTTACTTACAACAAGGTCTTCCCACAGAAGGTTTCTTTAGATTCATGTTTTAGCTGTAAGTGTTTTTACATTCTTTACTTTTCGCAGAGGAATCACGATAGGAGAATCTGAAAGTCATGTCTCCTTTGAAGAATTTTCCCCTACCTTGATAATGTTAATATACAGTGTAAACCAATTATAGAATAGCAAGAGGTTACTTCATTTACTTGATTAACTTATTCATTTGTGAGGAGGTAGTTAATTTCTCAAGGCTCTTAACTTTATCAATCTGTTTTCGACGTTGTGCTTTTGAACATATATGTTTTACCTTTTCAAGAGGTAAATTTTATTTTATTTTATTTTATTCAAAGATACATATTGTCTAACTCTTGGATTCATCATTAAGATCTTATTAGTTGTTAATAAGATTTCATTGGGGTCAAGAGTCTAATCAAAAAAATTAAAGGTTTCACTTGGGCTTCACTTGAAGAGATAGAAATAAGTATACTGTTTACATTTTCAACGGGTAAGACAGATCGAAGAGTTTCTTAGGCAAGTTCCTTCTATTTATTGTAATCTTGTTATCTTCCAAGAATTTAATCATTGATTTCACCTTAAGACCATTCTAAGGACTCACCACAATAAGAGATTGTTGATTTGTTTACGCGGGATCACAAGGTATATTTGTTTCTCTTGTTTTCTTTTGCTAGGTTCAAAAACATAGTCCTCTACCAAACGACACAAGACCAAGGTAACTAGAGCGATGCAAGATGATTCAAGTTTGGATAATTAGAATTAGGTTTGACAATTCAAGGATAAATCATATTCTGAAAAGTGAAAATTCAACAAAGGATACGCATGTCAAAACAAGTTCATTTAATCTTATTGACAATAATATTTCTCAAATTGACTTTCAAACGATAACAACAACCTACATGAGAACAATACAAAATTATAACACAATGCCTTCTATATAGTCTTCACAATTTCCATACCAACGTTTTAAAGCAAGGAAAACATTCGTACAACAGCAGTTCCTAAGAAGGATGGAATCCACTTTCTACACGTGTTTCTTTTTCTCTCTTTTTTTTCTTTTCTACTCAGGAAATCCTCCTGCACATTTGTTAGCACATGTTAGTTCGCAAGAACTGAGCACGATAAAAGCTATAACATTAAGACAATATGTTGTTATCTAACTGTTTCAAGGAAGAAAAGCACCGTTGAAGAAGAAAACAATAATTCAAGAGTCTAAACAAGAGTAATTAAAGAGCTGTCCAAAAGCATAAAATGTCTAAAAAAAAAAGGGACGGCACTAACTCTATTTAATTATCATTTTCTCATAGGAGAAGTTAATAAACATCATAGTTAATTTCACCCATATCACAATAATGACCGTCATTTTACAAGATAACATTTGAAACAAAAAAATTACAGGAAGAGAATTAATTTCAAACGTGATCTGTCCCTATTTGTTTAAGTTAGTTCACCAAGCCAAGGATTCACTATGTCATTGGAAGATCCCAAACAATCAATCGACATGAGAATATCTAAACCAACATGACTTATTAATATTAAGATGATGTGCCTATAACAGTTAATTTTATGTCAGCACAGAACAAATAAATTGGAAAGAAAAGGGATGAGACGCACAAATGACCCCGTATGGGCCACGTCCTATCCTAACAATCCTTCTATTAAACTTTCTTCTAATCAAGAGAATGTCTTAAGAAAAAGGACAAACTTTGACAAGACCAAACATAACCATTATAAATCTTACAGGAGGTTACTCAATCATTCACAAGAACACAACACAGGATACATAGCTTCCAAAGGATCTATCGTCAACAACAAGTCAACTTTAACCTTTTTGGTCAACACATAACCATTCTACTACAATGACAGCAAGGAGGTCGTATCACAACGATCATCACAAAAACCAGTCAACCAATGAGTTTCCAAACACACCAAACTCTAAGTCACAGGAGAATGATATTTAAGCATCTTTACGGAGCAAAATGTAGAGTAATTTCTTACGCATAAAACCAACATCCCAATTTTAAGATTTGAAAACTTCCTCACTAATGATCAAGTAGCTCTCGTATCCTCCAACATGTGTGAAACAAAATCAAGGTAAGAAAGAGTATTTCCTCTGACATTTTAAGCTATCCAAAAGAAATGTGAGTATCGTCAAAAGAAAACATTCCATAGGTTCAGCTACATTCCTCAAAACATACAACAGTCACCAAGGGAGAGAAGGTGATTCCAAAGACAACAATCTCCAAACGGTGAACATGAATTGATATCGATTATGAAAATCAAACATGACACTCGAAGAATAAAAGTATTTCTTCGAGCGATTCCAAACAAAATAACAAAAGCAACTAACCTAGTTGAAAGTAAATATCAACTTGGCTCAATTCAAAAGTCAGTCAAGCTAAGCACACACCAAGCCAACTGGGAAGGGTTACTAGAACCTAAAACAATTGAAAGAAAAGGATAGAGACAGGAATAGCATCATTCACCTATACACAATGCACTCGCAGTACTCAATCCCTAATTCGCAATTACCCGACATAACCCAGGACTACAGATCTCGAACCGAAACAAGAATAAGAACAAAACAGGAACTATAAGGTTGAGTCCAACAACAATGTTTGATAAAACATTCAAATCGTGAGACCAACATAAGGAACTAGGGGGTGTTCATTACAGGACCCCCACCTCTTTTGTTTTATTAGTCTTAAGAACAAAGTTCCCCCAAATAATATTTATTAAAACCCAGAAAACAATATAAAGGCTTCAACCAACGCAATCATTTCTAATGCCAAAACAAATACAAACGAGCCAGGAAAGTGGAAACCAAATAGCATACCATCACACGAGTCATTTATATGAAGAGAAGAGTTATTTAATGATTCAATTAAATAACAGCATAAGAATTAATGGTATAGAGAATATCGTGCCTGATTAAGCTCCCGCAGTCGATCACAAGATGGACGGGGCCTGCAACAGCAACCCAACCAGCGCAACTTCTCTTCCTCGGCCTGCTGAAGGTCCAAACTCTGTTAACGGCCATGCTCTTGACTTCATAACATCAATCGTATAGAGCTCCTTTCTTAAACACATAACAGTCTTAGTTATAGGTCCCACAAATCTCCGCCCATAAAAATATGACATTGGCAAATAAACCATTCGACAGTGACACCACATCCTCCCTGGATGGATGGAAAGAAAATATGGAAGAAGCCAAATCTCTTGAGGCAATGGATTGTTTCCAGACCAATCAAATACTCCAAGTGCCAGAAGCCACATTTTTCCCCATGAAGGTATAGCAGTAGCACTGCCATGGTCCAAAATCCATACACGACCTTTTTCCATTGCTTCTTTATCTCCTCCATCAGACCCTTGGCCAAGAAGTCTCAAAGTTACATAGTTTAGTACTGTCCCAAACATTGTGCTGAAGCCATGATCCTGGAGATTGACCTTTAACTGCTTCTGGAAGGCTGGATTTTTTTTTTTTTTTAGGTGCTGTAGGACAGCCTTAAGAGCCCTCGTTAGCCTGTGATTTGTTGCTTCCTTGAGAGAGGAGTCTGTATGCCTCTCTAATAGAATCCCCATACCGACATCCACATATTCATCTGATAGTGCATGAGCAAGAGAAGTTTTCACATGATCTTCAAAAGAACTAGAAAAGAGTGTGACATCATGAGATCTAGACAGGCTCGAATGTTCATTCGACCCAAGGCTTTGGTAAGGTGAGGATATCCGACGTAAAGAAGCAACATCCACACGAAGCACACTAGCAGATAATCCACAAAGCTCTAAAAGAAAGGCGCAAGAGGCCACCAAAACATTATTTTCAAAATGCATAACAGCGAGTGGCATTATTGAGATAAGAAGCTTCTTTTCACTTTGTGTCAGCTGTGAAAGCAACACCTGAATCTCAGAGGAGGCTTGTGATTGACCTCGTGAAGACTGTCCCATTTGTTCTTGGACACACCCCAGTGAATTCAATCTCTGTGCTCGATTTCCAATGAGACAATTGAAAGCTGCAAGTGCACGTCCCCTATGCAAGTGGTGTTCGATTCCAAAGTCACCCTCCTTGGCCTCTGTTTCTGTATCTACCCTGCGTAAATAATGGCCGCTCAACCGCTCTCGGCTCATGATAACGTGCCGCCTCCATTTTTTTTTCTCTGTTTTCTAATCTGAAAAAAAAAAATTACACGATGGCCAAAACAGCGAAATACCAAAGACAGAAAACAAGCACAATATACGTATGAAAGAACGGGCACAATCACACCATCTTCAAAAAGTAGTATCCAACGGAGAAGGGAGGTCTCAAAAGAGAATCATTGCAAAGGAATTTCTTCAGGTCTCCTGGTAACACTCTCACTGTCACATGGTCGATTTTGGCAGGGACAACTCAGTACAAGATTTGGATCTGAAAAATATCCTGCTACCTTCATCTCCCAATACATTTTCTCCAACATTGAAAAGATCCCTGTGCCCGTGGGTGCGATCTGTCACCAAAACTGGGACAAGCTTATGGCGGAAACAAATAAAATACAAGCATAGAACGCAGTCTCCAGATTGATCGAGCTTCTTCCATGCTAAATTCATCACTTGGACAAAGCGACTTTACAAAATGAAAAGGCAAGACAGCTCAACAAAACTTTATCTCGTTCTCCAACTACAGCTGCAAGATTTTGCAACAACTGTTCACGACTGTGGTCGCGTGTAAACCAGAATAGCAGGTGCAGCACCATCGGTTCCTTGGGCTCACCCTACAGCAGCTGTCGCACCTAGCTCTCTTTGGGCCACGGGTTTTCTTAGATCAGTTTACTTCCCGACCTGCAGCTGCTGCACAAAGCTAGTTACTTCCTCACGGAACTCTCCTAGAAGGATTTCGGTTCTAAGCTCCACTGAACTGCCTGTACAGCATGATTTTGAGCAAAAATAAAATATCTTGAAGGAGGAACCCGAAATGACCTGTTGCAGGTCGCTACAGTGAATCCCTGACAAGAACACACCTCGCAGCATTCAAGAAGGTGGATGCAACACGCCTGCTCCACTAGCATCAAGTCAATTTTGTCTGCGTCCAGTGCATTGAATGAGAGGATCAAAACAAAGATTTTGGTGAAGAATAAAATAGGCCTCCACCGACTCCATCTTTCCCCGCAAAGACAGACATGACAGTCTTAAATTTTGGCAGGTTGGGTGGTTGGGGGGGAGAGGCAGGTAGCAGAAAGGAAGCCCATGCCCAGTGGGCATTACACTTTGCATGCTTGTTGGTTGTTGATTTTGGACTATATTTTGGCATTGGAAAGCTTGTTGTTTTGGAACTTAGACAACTCCTTCATGGAGAGGTAAGAGCTTGGCTCTTGAAATACTCTTTTTCTTTATGAATGTACATGTTATTGTGTGAATGTTTTAGCATGTTTGTGGGTACGTTTGGGTAGACTGTTTAGGAATGGTGTAGGAGAAGGCTATAGGGAATCCATGTGGGTGGGGCATAAGGGAATGCCAGTGGCGTAAAATTTTTGTGGAGGGAGTTGGGATTGTGTTCCTACCCTGGAAAAGAAATGACATTGCATTTCTTACTTTGTGGGGGCATAAGGAGGGATTGTGGGGGGCATAAGGATATATGGGAGATGTTTTATATTGGTGGTCTGTTACAGGTGGATACCCAATTCCCATTGGGAGGCATAAGTAGCTTTCCCCATAGTTCCTTTCTCCTTTGGCTTGCATGGTGAAGCCTGAGTTTTGTGTGATGTCTTTCATGTGGTTACAAAACTGCTGTTTTGTTTTGGACTGTGTTTTTAATTTGAAATGTGCTTGTTGAAATATTTCTTTGTGATGTGAAAGTTTGTGTTGCCATGAGTTGAAATACATTTCTTATTGCATTGTGGATGGGACTCGGGGGCCAATGAGGAAGGATTAGATGTCTCGGTTGGGTGGAGAGCGTTTCCTTTCCCCTGGCTTTGATGTGATCAAATTAGAAAATGATAATGCACCATGTTGCTGTTTTGGAGCAGAGGAATGAAGACAAGTTTTGACTATCCCTGTTTGAGATCAATTCTTATTGTAACCTTTTCCCACTGTGGAGTGTATGATCTTGTAAATCATTTGTGATGGAAAGATGCTTCGTATGAGCTATGAAATTTATATTTCAAATTGTGAAAGAGATATACTCTGTATTCTACTTTTGGAAGACTGTGAAAGAGATGAACTCTATTTTCTGCTGTTGAAAGAACGTGAAAGAAATTGAACTCTATTTATTGTATTCAAGGAATGAAAGAAGAAGTTGTAAGATATTGTTATAAATCAATAAAAGGTTGCATTATTTTCCTCAAATGGCATTTGTATATTTAAATCTGATCATTTAAATGCACCACAAAATCTCTGTTTGGAGAAGTGAAAAGAAATATGTATGGATTGAAAAATTAGTTCTGTATTCTGGTTTTGCATACAAAAAAAAAAAAACAAAAAAGGGAAAGATAGTTATAAGTTTGATTTGAAGTAGATGAAAGAAATGGAACCTTATGCATGGCAAATGAAATAGGTTCAAACTCTGTGTTTTTGAATTACATTGATTTCTTTGTACACTGCAATTTTTTTTTTTGTAAATTTGTTTACCATATTGCTCAGAACGATCCTGTAACTTTGAATAGACAAAATGGAATATTAGCATGATCTTACATGATCAAAACCAACCCCAAACCAACCAAAATACTTAAGAAATAAAAGACCAAAACAAATTTGATTCGAACAGTCGTGTTTTGCTGTCAAAATTGGGATTTTCGAATTGGATAATCAAATAATCAAACCAACCTTGATTTTCATCCTAAAAACCTACCTAGTGAAATCCTCCATGCCTATTTGATAGGTTGAAAATGAATTAATGGAAAAATTGATCAAATCGCGCAAGTTAAAATTTACCTTTTTTCATTTTAAAAGAAAGAAATACATTTCCTCAAAATTGACCCTCAAAACTTTATCAAAATCAAAATTTTAAGCTTGCTATGCAAAGAGGACTTTGAGAGCTTTCCAAAAAGTCCTCTCTTGCCCAAAACCGAGTTCCCAATCGAAAGTTATGGCGATATGAAGTTTTTAATTCTTTTCAGCCTTCAAAAATGCTAACTGTTTAAATTAATTTTTTTGGAAAAAGTGCTCCCATTTTCCCCATGTCCCTACCAACCCGCAGCCAATCAAGGTGCTGCCACATGGCTCGGCGGAGGCGCAGAGTGGAATTTTAACTCAACGTTTTTAAGAAAATAAAATTTGGACAATTTTGTAATTTTTTTCCCGCGGCCCCACCAACCCGCAGCCATTCGGGTTCTGCCACGTGGCTCAGCGGAGGCGCGGGAGGGTTTGGAACTTAGCATATTAAAATTTAACTTTGGAAACTTTTCTCAAAGTTCTCCGCGGCCCCGCATCCCCGCCCATGTGTAGGAAGAGTACCTTCGCAGCGCGGGGCTTGTAATCTTAACCTTTTAAAAAAATTGGTGTAAAGTCCTTTTTCTCTCCACCGCCCACCATAACGTAGCTAATCACAGAGTGACACGTGGCGGCACGAGGCGACGGCAGAGGAGCGGAGGTCATTGGTTCCTTTTCATTTTTTTTTGCATTTTTTTTTCAGGTGAAAATCTTAAAGTTTCTCCGCCACCTTGGAAGCCCGCAGCCAATGGATGGCTGCCATGTGGCCACCTTGGGCAAGGGCGGAGGCGCGGGTTCATTTGTGCCTTTGTGTATTTTAACCCGAAGGTCAAAAGTGGAATGTTTCCCCTTGGAGACCCGCACATCCCTCTCGGGAAAAAACCTTCCCGCGGCCCGCAGACCCGTGCTTGGGAAAAATTCCTCCCCTAGGCCCGCAAGCCCGCTCTTTTGGGAAAATTTGACTCCCAAAGCCCGCCGGCCCATAACTTGAAAAATATGAGGAGTTAGGAGGACTTCTTTATATCACTGGAAAGGTAAGGAAATTTCCTATCCAATGAGAGTGATTTAGGAAAATTTTGAATGCATTAAGGGTGAGAAAAATCAAGTTGAAACCTTAAGCCTGTTAGAGAGTGGGTATGGAGTGGAATTTCCCTCTGAACCTAATTGAAACTTCTAACCCTAAATTTTGGATCTTATGACCTCTAATAATTATTAATAAAGGAAAAGTATACTCTAGTAGATTAGAATTGTTCGGAACTCGTTAGTGACAACTGACTATTGTCTTGTAACATGTTTGTAGATTATTTTAAAGAAAAATAAAATTATTCCATAATTTTCTAACTAAACCTAGGTTGTTCATGGGTCTCAAGTGGATTGTTTTAGCGGGCGTTACATTATATAACGTAATGTACGCGTTATGCTTTGGTGATTCCCGAGCAAACAAATTAAAACGTGAGCACGTTTTGCTTTTGTTCGATTCTTGTCCGCTTTTACGCCCCAACTTGGTGCACTCACTCCTTGATATGTCGTGTTTTAATGTTTTGGATTTTTCCCTATTTTTATTATGTTTATACAAATTGCCTTGATTGGCTCAATACTTATAATATTCTAATTGCTAATCCAAAAAAATTATAAAGTCAGGGTAGAGGATATTAACACATATTTTATACTTAACAAACAATGCATTAAATAGGACAACAATTTTGTTACAATTTAACATGATTTTTTTCTTGTTTATATACTTTTCTTACAATATTGGTTCACTTCCATCTCTTCATCTCGGTGTGATATTCTTAAGTTCTATGAGACCTATGTGCTATAGAAAATCCTTCTTCTGCCATTATCGACATGCTTGAATTGTTTGATATGGTTTTCCATTGCAACTTTGCATACATGTTTCATTTATTATCCCACCATTACATTTCAAGTGATTCTTATTATCCCATGACTTATTGAGATTCAAAGTGTCAATCTTAGGTTACGAATTAACCACTCAATAAATGTGATGTCTACCTACATGATAATAATTATCAACAACCTCCGCAAGGTTCGAGCCTTTAACACATTTTTAGGGATCATATTTTATGGAATTAAGAGCTTTTGAAGTTTGATTTTAGAGACAAAGGTAATAGCATAGGTGGATTTACATCCACACGTGGACCTTGCATCTGGGTCAAGAATACTTGGAAGTTGAGTTCTTAAGAAATGAGTGGGACTTTACACTTTTTTGGTGCAAATAAAAAACCTAACTTTTACATACATAATAGTGTTCCAAATTGAAATGAGAAGTGTAAACAATTCAAAGTTGCAACGACATAGTTAGATTTGATCATCGATGTACCACTATGTCATGTACTTCCATATGCACCCACAAACATGAGCACACACAAATATCACCTCACATACGGCTGGAAATGTGCCGTCCATGTTCCTATCCACCAAGAGCTAGTGTATCATTCTATGTTGCTTCATGCTATTTTGAATGCCTTCACCTTCACATATGAGGTAAGGTTTAAGCTACAGTGATTTCAAATTTTACTATCAATTGAACTATACTATTATCAATCAAGAAAATTTCTATTTCGTCACAAGAAAAAATTCTTTACCCTCCATCACTTTTTGCACTCCTGCACTTCTCCTCCCTTCATTCTCTTCTTCACCGACCCTCTTCTGTCATATTGTTTCTCTCCTTTGACTTTAACTTCTTCAATACATTCCTTTCAACGTTTCCATTGCACCACTTGCGTGTAATTGCTAGTTAAAAAGACAAAAAGAGATCTTTCCCATGAAACAAGAAAATCGAAATGGATTAGATGATAAGCAGAGACAATTTATAAGTATAATTCCATAGAAGTCACATAATAGAAAGCAATTTGAACACACACAAACTACCACTCACAAACCATGTGCGATGAAAATCAATAATATTTTGTTCTACTTCTCTCATATCAGGCATTAGGTACACGCCAACTGTTTCACATACCAGTTACCACTGCCAAGCTGACACGAGTGGACGGCTCATCGACATCCGTGCGTCAACCCATTTCCTATTGACGTAATAACGAGCAGCAACCTATTGACGTAATAACGAGTCAGGCTGCATCCGCAGAGTTCCACTGACTAAAATTTGGCCAGGAAACAATCAAAATATCCACAAAACAATCGCCGCCCTTCTTTGTTCTGACAGGCAGTGAATCTAAGGGCACTGCCAAAGTTTGATTAATTCAAACCTACTCCGAGACAAATCAATTTATGTATATCGACGAAGACGACTGCGAGTAAACTGTGTCAAGTCATAATATACTGTTTGGATTGGTGGTCGTGGAGACTAAGTCTGAAGGGAAAACATTACAAAGCGGGAGACATCGCAATAAAATATGACAAGTGATAAGGAACTGGGCACTCTGCTAGTCATCAAGGCAGTGGCCTTCCGTTGGTGGTTGGTTTTGTCAAAATGCACACTTACAATAAGGCGAGAAATTCAATCTTCCAATTTTGAAAATGATTTTGCACTATTTTGTAAACTAAATTTATTGAGTCATAATGATTCCATGAGCCATTAAGCGAGACAACATACCACACATCCCTCAGTTATTAAGTAGATCGAATGATGTTTTTCTGTTTTGTGTACAGGATTCATCAGTCTCGATTGTGGTGGGGAATGGGAATATAACGATACACAGACCGGCAGACATGCGACCAACATTACTCTTAAGGCGGGGAAAAAAGCCATAGCAGCAACTGAATTGAAGGGGGAAATATTTGAGCGGCCCCTCACACAGCATCGGTGTTTTCTTCTAGGAAGTAAATACATAGTCCGCACCTCTTTCTTCTACGGGACTTATGACGGCTTCCAGTCAGATGCTTATTGATGCTAACCATGCGCAGGAGATCATTATCAAGGAAGTGATTACCATGGCGAGGAGTGCTTCAGTCAGTGTTTGCGTTGCTCGGAGCGGCGATAAATGCACTCCCTTCATTTCAGCGTTAACGCTTCGCCCCATCACGCCATCTATGTATGCACTAAATTACCCCCTATTCGTTGTAGCACGCAGAGATGAGGGATCATTGTCAAACTCACATACCAGGTACGCCCGTATTTAACCTTCTCCAGCACTTTCCATACTCTTAAAATAATCTTTACAGCAAAAACAAAAAACCGGAAGAATGTGTTTGTTCAGTATTTACTGGGCTTTCCATTATAAAGTATTAGAAATATAAGAATCGAAGGATAATAGTTTCTGCTTTAATTTGAACTGAGATGTTATACTTCGAATTCTGGTGTTATTATTAGAATGGTTTGAACCAATAAACACAAGGAAGCCTTATTTGATTAATAAAAATAATCTCAAATATTTAATTAGTTTTTATATCACAAAAATAATCTATTTGCCTCATTTTTATTTAGTTTCACTAATCATTATTCACTAGTTTTTAAAATTGATTTCGTAGTAATTTTTTCTATTAATTGTTTAGAATTTTGTATCTAATATAGTGCAAGTTAATGTAGTTTACATTATTATTATTATTTTTAGTTTTGTTTTTCGATTATTGGTTAAGTGCTGGATTAGAAGATGTAGCCTATGAAATGAAGTTGTAGATGGAAAAAATGATTGGAAGTTGTACATAACAATAACTAAGTTTACTAGAACATGTCAGGATGGTCATAAGAAAGATGGTGCTCAACAAGTAGAATAATCAATATAATATATTACGCATCTGTATTTACCACACATTAAATTTGAGATTCGTATCAAAGTATTACATTTTGAATGAAATATAACCACTTTTTGTTAAACAATTATAATGTATATAATCATTTATGTTTTCTTCTACCCTGAGCTATATTAGTACATGGAGGATGCGACAATGGCTTGCAGAGCCATGTCATGGGTTGATCGCCTCTGCCCTAAACAAACAGTGGACATCGTTCCCCTGTCTCCTTCTTGGTAGGAAGTGGCTCCAGTGCTATTTGTCCTGGATGAGGTGATAGCCAGAGCCCAGGAAAGATACAAGTTTTCCCTCTCTGGTAGGTTTTCTAGTTTAAGACCAAATATTGATTTTGTTAGAGTTTGGGGTAATAGAAACTGGAAGTTATCGGGTGCCTTGATGTTGTGGCCATCTCCAATCGATATTTTTTGCTTATTTTTTGTTGGAAACTCTCTTGATCGGTTTATTGGGGGCCTGATTTTATGGGAAAACTATTTTATCTATCAACAGATGGCTCCCTGGTTACCTTGCCTAGACACATTCCATTTTCCATGTCTGCTAAGGCTGCAAGATCTACCTCTCGAGTATTGGGAGCTAGATGTGTTCCTTGGCATTGCTAAAGTCTTGGGAAGTTTGCTAGTTTTGGATCCTACTACTATTGCTCCATCCAAGCTAATGTATGTAAGACTCTATGTTAATGCTTCCCAGGATAAACCATTCCCTCTATCCTCATTTTTCAAGGTTTGTAGTTTGTGAAAAAACATTTAAATATGAACTATCCCTATTTTTTGTGTCAAGTGCAGGAGCATCGGCCACAGTGCAGAGTGTTACCGGGCTTCTGCTCAAGAATGGAGAATGAAGGATGGGACTATTGGTCCTTTTCCAGTTCGGTGTCTCAACCATGCGTGGGTTTAGACTCGTGCTGTGAGAATGCCGGTGGCAGTCGTTGCTACCATGCCCTTGTCTAGATTGGATAAGTCAAGCTCTATAACTAGAGGATGCACGATGTTTAGGGTAGGAGCACACGAGGTAGGTCGAAAGCAAGGAATGTTGGAGCTAGTGGACACATATGTCCCCCTATTTCTTGTGGACCCTTTAGATTCTAAAACAAACTAGGAAACAATGGATCTTGAAGAAGGTGGAGTATTAGTCAAATTTGGTTTCCACGAGATGGGAGTCACAAAGGAATGGGAAATCTTAGACATGACGGTTAATAGGATTGAGACCTCAAGTTGGAAGTTTCTGGTTGGAAATCAAATCGAGGTAGTTCTCTATTTTTCTAAGGAGAAATAAGGCCCTATTAAGAACAATGACAGAAAGAAGATTGAAAACCTCGACCCTAGCTTGATGAAAATCATAGATTTCTAGGAGGGAAAAGGATATAATGAATATATTAGATTGAATTTTGGTAACGAGAGAGGAGGAGATGGATAATGGTTGGTCTTTCACCTTTTTCTTAGATTGTTCCTTTGAATGGTCGATTTAAAGCAGAGATAGGGTAACAGGCATAGGAGGAATACCTGTTCAAATGTCGGTTGATGGGTTGTTGCACGCGTATGACTTCCAAATCCACAGCTGACTATGAGAGCTCCCTTTTGGCTAGGAGGAACTACCTGTAATGAAAGAAAGACCACTAGAAAGCATTAAACAATATGGGCAGTGAACTGCCTAGCATGAGCTAGATCCAAGAAGTATGGCACTTCCTAGATGGCTGTCAGTCCACTATTTTAAACAAATTAATGCTGAAAACAAAGTAAATCCTATTGTTATTTTAAAATGATTTAGGTATCTCACTTAAAACACAATAAGAAATAGATCTAATCTAACAGGCTAGGCTAGAATAGAATCCATAGGTCAAAGGGTTGGTTCTGAGTTCTGCATGTTTGTGAAGGTGTTGGGTAGGTCACAGGTGAGTGAGGGTAAGGTAAAATGGGGTGGATAGGTCTCTGCTTAAGGTTGTGTGGGAAAACACAGACCGGCGTTGGTCAGGGGTGACCGACCGTGGTTAGGTACAACCGGCGTCGGTTACTGTGAGATCTAGGAATGTCACAGAATGGGGTTTTTGGTCCCCTTTGTGATTGCACAAAGGATTTAGTTGGTTGGGAGGAGGTATTAGGTGACAAGGGTGGGTTTTTACGAGGTTTTGATGGGTCTATGAAGGTACAACACATTGGAGATGGTCAATAAGGAGCAATATGGATAATAGGTGGTAAAACAATGATGAAATGAATTAACCAGGGAAGTATGATATTATACTTACTTGGATGTCATTTCTGGAAGTCTGTGTGTGAAGGATGGAGGTGTTGATGATGAGTTTTGGAGGCTGCAAGTGATCACCAAATAAAAAAGCTTCTGCATGGGCTACATGCACACTCCTCTTTTGCTTGGGTAGATCCGAATGTGGCTAGGATGGCTGTGTAGGAGAAGATGTTCAATCTCCTTCTTTGGATGTGAGTTCTTACTAGAAAATGGCTCTTTGAATATGTGCTATCTTTTTGAGATCTCGCTCTCACTTGTCAACCTTCTTGCTCCCAATGTTTGCCAACCTTGAGAATAAGGTAGTTTAGGAGTTAAAAAGGGGGAACCAACGGTGGTCCGCTTAACCGGTGGCGGTTAGGGGTAACCGACATCGGTCAAGGTGGGATTTTCTAGGTTTGCCAAACTTAGGGGAGATCCTCCTGATTTCCTTGGATATTGTGTCATTATCCTACAGATTAGTTTGGGAGCTTCTGTGAGCATGCGGGAAAGTGGTTAGAGGGAGTGTAGGCATTGATTTTTAGGTTTTGGGTAAGTCTTAGTTAGTTATGGTAACTTGCTAAGAATAAGTCTTAGGTTGAGTCATCTTGATGAGGTGTCTAAGTGAACTATATGTGTAGATATTATTTAAATAAGATATTTAAATAATAAATATAGTGAGGGTAAAGCATTAATTTAATTAAATTAATTAAATTAATACTAGTGTGGTGAAGGGGGCCATGGCTAGGTGAAAGTGATGAAGGGTACTTATTGGTCGAGGTACAGAAGGGGAGTGTGACCTAATTTTAGTGTCTACATTTTGCCCCTTTTTGTTACATAGCTTGTATTGGTAAGCGATGCTAACAAAAAAATAAGATGTGGTTGCCCCATGTGGGGGTGAAGGTGATCCCCCTCAAACCGAACTGACGAAGTAGCCGGCTGAAGCGGTGAGTGGTTTGATAAAAGGTAAATGTGAGGAAAAGGTAAACAGGTGTAGGGGAAGAGTATGAAAGGTCTACTCGGGTGATCTAGGTAATGGGTTAGGGTTAAAGGTAGAAGCGAGTCAAGCACACACACACGTATAAACTGCAGCATGCTACCAAGTTGAAGAGCAGGAAAACTCTACATCGTCTAAGGTCGATAGGTTTATCCAAACAAGGGTGAAGTGAATCTGGTATCCAAGGTATAGGATAAGGTCAGGAAACACAACGTAGGTTAGGTGCAGGAATGTTTAGGTATGTTTCGGTACACCAAAGGTAGGGTCAAGATAAATGGTCATGGCAATAGGCTAGGTAAGGTCATTAGGTCAACAACACGAGGTAACCGTCTTTGCAAGGTATAGTGAACACATGAGGTTAAAGGTCACTAGCGATGGTCCAGGTCCAAATATCTAGATCACGGCATGGGAAGGCCGAGATAGGGGTAAAATAATAAGGTGTCAACAGTGGACGTGAGGAGGTTGAAGAGGGTGGAGGGCCAGGGGTGAAGGTAAAGTGGTCCAGGTAGGTGTATGGGGGGCAGAAGAGAAGGGAGGTAAGGAAAATAAGGTAAATGGGGGTAAAATGTATGCATGATAAGCGACATCGGTTGGAATGAGCGATGACGGTGTAGGGAGCCGATGATGGTAGTCTACGGTAGAAGACCGATAGCTGGCAAGGGCAACCGGCCGATGTCGGTCGGGTCGGGTAGGGTATAAAAAGTGGAAAACCCACATTTGAAAATTCATTTGTGCATGTGGAAAAGTAGAAAAGGAAAAGCTAGAGAGAAAGAGGAAAAGGACAAGAGAGTGTAGTAGAGGAGCTTGGTTGGTGAGCCACATAGGAGAGAGTGGGTGATTGGGAGGTGGGGCCGCGAGATCAGGTGGCACGATTCATGTGGCTGAGGATTGTTTGTGCATTGGAGGATGACAAAGGTCCAGAGAGAGCTCGAGTGGTCCACCCGTACAGTAGACCGGATATACCACCACGACATCGGCGAAGGATGAGGTAAGTTGTACACCATTGCTTAATGATTTGATTAATTAAGTAGGGTAAAATATGGGTTGTAAGAAAAACGTGGGGGGAAGATTTTGAATTTAGGATTGGGAGATAAATTGGATATAATTGGGGTGGGGGAGGTTGGAATGTAGGTCAATAGGAGTGGGAAGGGAAGTAGGGAAGGTGTAAATAAGTTTGGTTGGGTAGTGGGGTGGATTTGGTCAAAATGAAAAAATATAGTTGGGGGTTTTGGTGTTGTTTGCTATCACAGTGACCGGCGGTGGTCCCTGTAGGCCGACGTCGGTCATGTAGAAGTGGGATCGGTCAAGACACAGGTGACCGATAGTAGTTAAAGGCCACTGGTGATGGTTATGGGTAACCGGAGTCGGTGTGAAAATAAGGAAATGGGGCCAGAAATAGGAAAAAATGGGTTAGGTAGTGGAAATGGATGGTCAATGGGTAGGGTAAGAGATGGAAAGGTGTGGTTTAAGAGAGAGAGGATGGGTTGTGGTTGGTTTGGTTAAGGATTAGGGTAGAGGGGGTCGGGAAGAATAGGTGGTTGGGGGGTGAACACAAGGTAATGGAACAGGCATACTAATATATAGTGTTGGTTGGATGCAGGCCCAGGATGAGCTGCGGATGAGGGATCGGGAGCCGCTTATATTGCTAGAGCTGCATGGATAGGTGACTTTTGAGGAGTGGAGCCACATTGATGATGTCAGCCTGATTGGGATCCACCGTTATGGTGGGGGTGAGAGAGCAGAGTCGATGGTCACACTCATCGAGAGATGGGATTTGGTGACTAACACCTTCCACTTGCCGACAGGGGAGATGACCATCACCCTAGAGGATATATATAGGATATTGAGACTACCGATTACTAGAGACCAGGTGTACTCAGTGACATCCGAGGTCGCGGCGGGGTGTATAGATGAGGTATTTGGAGAGAGAGCAGGTGAGTTGTGTTACCACAGTGCCAACCTAAGTTACAGAGAGGTATATGCTGCCCATCTTGAGGAGATGCGGTTGATAGTGTTGATGATGGAGGCAATCAGATGCTACGCATTGCAGATTCAGAGGGTGGGAGATTCCCATGGTCATTGATGGGTGTCCTTCGGGACATGATGATTGAGCATACCAGTTTTGCTTGGGCACCAGCTTTGTTGGTGTAGTTATACAGAGAGTTGTGGGCCTACGGACAATTACGGAGATATAGTCTGTGTTGCACTTTCCTTCTGCACTGTTGGGCTTATGAGCACATTACGTGTGTGTGACCAACAGGCCTACCCTGTAGATGCATTTGAGTCGGGAGTCATCCGAGTTGGTTGTAGGCGATGGGCGCCGGAGGGTAGTGTACAGAGAGCCCGGGCTACATACGATGTAGCATATTATAGACAGAGACTGGAGAGCCTGTCCAGTGTGGATATAGTCTGGAGACCCTATGTGACCTATCCCTCTTACAAAGGGATGTATATAGAGCTAGAGGGACTACAACTACTAGAGGTGGATAGAGGGATGCCGTGCTGGGGAGCACGAGATGATACCTATCGACCGAGTGAGGTGATAGTTTGGTTTAGTGCAGGATGTGCCCCCACCCTTCCCACGGTATAGGAGAGATGAGGTGGAGAGACCCTTGTCTCCACCCCATCCAGCAGAGGCGACAGGGGAGGAGGAGGAGCCTGTGGACCATAGTACATATGATGCATGGGTGACAGTGAGATACAACCAACCGGTGGGTGGTGGGATGTATAGAGGCGAGTCGGTCGCAGGGGACCGCTTAGGGGCCAAGGGCCATAGGTATAGGCCGAAAGGCCAGAGCCGCAGATACAAGTGGAGAGGTGAGAGCCTCAGGTATAGGTACAGGAGGAGGAGCCCAAGCTGCATATACTAGTAGATGGTGTGATGAGACCACTACAAACAGTCTCCAGTGAGTAGACATAGTTGCACACATATAGTGCCCAGTGAGTGTAGGTGGCTATGAGCCCAAAGGATAGAGTAGAGGACATCAAGCGAGTGTGCATGGGGTTAAGATCGAGATGCCAGTCCATCTAGTGGTAGATGAGGGATAGTATGCCACCCATTTTTGTATTTTTGTATTTTGGATGTATACCAGCAAGCGAGCCGAAGACATTTTTGTATTGATTATAGTGTTGTACCCGATACCGGCCTACGAGATGATGATGATTATTTTGGAGATACACATTTATGTGATACAGATGTACATTGTATTGATATACACATGTATACATGGGGAGATAGATTATATTCAAGTGATGTTGTTGTAATGTGTATGAGTTTTACTTTACTACTATATGGTAGAGTCAGGTCATAGACATGGATCGAGTCAGGTCGGTTTAGGCATGGATTGATTTAGGCATGGATCGAGTCAAGTTGGTTTAGGCATGGATTGAGTCAGGTCGGTTTAGGCATGGATTGAGTCAGGTTGGTGTTAGGCATGGATTGAGTCAGGTCGGTGTAGGCATGGATCGAGTCAGGTCGGTGTTAGGCATGGATCGAGTCAGGTTGGTTTAGGCATGGATCGAGTCAAGTGATAGGCATGGATGTTTATTTCAGTATTTTGGTAACAAAGGGAAATGTAAATGCATGAGATGGTATAAAATGTGAAAAATGCTTTGGTTATGTATGAAAATGTGAAATAAGATAAGTGGTAAAGTTTATGTGGTATATGGGCTAGATGTTCAAGTGTTTGATAGGAACAAAAAATTAGGTAAAGGTGGGGAAAATGGTTAGGGTAAAGAGTGGTCGAGCCAACCTTCTAAGGCCCCGTGCCCTAAAAGTGCTGCCTATATATTCTTGGAGAAAAGGGACCTTAGACTGATGTAGTTCTCCCATAAGATAGGGAAGAAAGATGAAAATGAGTTGGTAGGTTTTTAGGCATGCAGTGGGTTTTAGGTTTAATGGGTGTGGGTAGATTATAGGTAAAATGATGCAAGTGAAGGTGATTATGGTGAAAGGGGAGTGTTACCCCCAAAGGTAAGCGATTAAAACGTAAACAAAGACAATTTAAAAGATAAGAGGGGGCTATAGAGCCACCTAATTGGGTAGGAACCTACCGAGTAGATCATACCTTGGAGTAGGTGATAAACATAAGACCCAAAAAGCACCACACAATTAACGGTTCTACGATGAAGGTAGTCACAGGATAACCAAATGTCTAAATTCCAAGATTTCCGTTTAGGCAAGTGAGGAAATGAGGGTGGAAATGGTAAGGTGGGTAAAAGGTAGTTAATTTGATATGTTTGAGTGACAGGGATTTTGGGCAAGAGGTCCTAGGTCACAATGGGCAAGTCCATGACTAAAAATTTTTTGCTTGTGATAGACTAATCGATGTGGGAAGTCTATATGGCATAAATAATATGGTACTCCTTGAGGTCTTCGTGAAGCTGATCGATGTGGGAAGCTTCAGTTTCTCTTTTTTTTTTTTTTTTTTTGAAAGCTTGGCATAGCTATCCTTCGAGGGAGAAGTCTATTTATAGTAGCAATTTGGTTGAGAGAAAGATGTCCTTTTGAGGGAGTCATCTGTTTTATTAGAAGTTTGACTCAAGGAGTTTTGGTCCCATTAGAGGTCTTTGAAATCATGGACAAGACCAAGGTGAAGGATAGGTCTCTTGTTCAAATGGCAAGGTGGAATGACCATGGGATCTCATCTAAAGATAGATGAAAAGTATCCATTAGAATCATGCTATGTGCATTGCCATGGTGCACGTATTCAAGAGTAGATAACAAGTGATGGGTACTCACATGATTCTTGTTTAATCATTAGGGAGGTGTATGAAGTGGATAACGCTCAAGGGTGAGCTGTAAAGAGACAAAGGGTGAGGTAGGACAATGAGTCAATAATAGAATGGTCGAAGATGTAATGCGTTAAGGGGATCAGGTTCAGGTTTACCCTCAAGTGAGGACAAATGATAGGCACCTAATCCATAGGTATGAGTTACGATGTAGGGTCCAAGCCAATTAGGAGTAAATTTGCCCTGTTTTCTTTTCTCCACTTTGGTTACATGTTGATTTTCTTTCAAAACAAGGTCACCAACTTGGAAGGTTCGTTCATGAACACGTTTTTCATAAGCACGTTTGATACGTTGTTGATAAACTTGAAGGTGATCCAAAGCGTTAAGACGACATTCATCTAATAAATCTAGTTGTGCTAAGCGATCCTGATGAAATTCATCATTAGTAAGCATGTCATGGAGAGAAATTTGGAGTGAGGGGATCTAGACTTTGAGGGCCAGAACAACCTTGGTACCGTAGACCAATGTGAAAATGGTGTAGCTACTCTGATGGAAGTGAAAATACTAGTATGGTATGCCCATAGAGCAAAAGGAATGTGCGTATGCCAATCCTTCCTAGTATCATCAACCACTTTCATGAGAATTTTATGGAGGGTTTTGTTAGTGGATTTGGCTTAGCCATTGGTTTGTGGGTAATAAGGTGAGGAGAAACTAAATTTGAATACCGAAGGCGTCACAAATTTTTGCGGTGTTTTGTTTTTAAATTGTTTTCCATTATCAGTGATGAGGTGATGAGGGACACTGAAGCCACAAATGATGTGATGGTTAATAAAATCACATATTTTTTGATCTTTTGTAGAGATGAGGGGTACGACTTATACCCATTTGGTGTAATATTCGGTAGCAATTATAATCCATTGATGGCGTTGGGAAGAATGAGGATTGATTTCTCCAACAAGATCCAAACCCCATTGAGAGAAAGGCCAAAGGTCAAGAGCGACTGTAAGGCATGACTGGGTGTATGATGAAGGTTGGAATGTTGTTGACATTTCACACAACATTTGACATAGTTGTAACAATCATGGTTAAGGGTCACCAATAATAGCCAAGGTGAAGAATATGCTTAGCAATGCAAGACCACTAAAGTGGCCTCCACATATGCCATCATGAACTTCCTTAATGGTGTAAGGGATTTTAGAGCTAGTGAGGCATCGTAAGAGAATACCATCAAAGCTGCGTTTATAGAGAAGGCCACCCATGATGACATAACGAGAGGCCTGTTTGAGAAAAGTGCGTTGTCCATTACATGTGAGATCAGGAGGAAACATAGAAAGGGAAAGGTAGTCCACAAGCTGCTTATACCAAAGATCGGGTGTGTTCAGTGAGGTAGCATGGATGAGATTAATACAACAATATTTATAAGAAGGTCTTGGTATGTGTTTTACGGTAACAAAGATGTCTGAATTGTCAGGTGAAGTGGGTATTTGAGAAGCGAGGTAGACCATGGTATCCGTGAATTTATTGGTGGATCGCGGAACAGTTTGAATTTAATAGCGGTCAAGGTAGTCAACATGATGCCGACATAACGCTTCTATTCTTGAAGTATTTCATTATGACACCGATAAACACCATTGACTTGGTTTACTACCAGTTGAGAATCATGAAGATATTAATCTTAGTGATTATCATTTTGAGTGCGAGACTTTAGATATGGACATGGCTTATATTTATGTTGACTAGCATGATATTTTGTGATTAGATGCATTTGGATTATGGTTGGATTTTGTTTCAAAGTATGATCTACACCGACTCATGGACAAACTATTGGATAATCGATATTATTTTATATGGATATATTGCATGTGTTCTAACATTGGATTTCTTCGCCATGATGAGTAGAATGTAGTTGTTGAATTTACATTACTATGATTTTGGATAATGATGAAATGCATAATTAAGTTGTGAATTAGACCTAGAAATAATGATTGCTTGAATTACGTATAGATGTTAATAAATTTCATGCATATGATTATTTTGGATATTTTGACATGGCCGCAAGGCCGAAGAGGGTATTTTGCATTTTTGCAGGAAACACAACATGATCACAACCATGAGGGGGATTGGGGACCAAACACAACAGGATGTCGGGTGGTTACAACATTGGTCGTCAAGGCAACTTGTAAATTGTATTGTGTTAGCTTGTTCTTGTATGTGTTGAGAAAATTTTCTTGAGGGGGTAATGTTCTAATGTGACCATGGGGTTGAGAATTTTATTTAATTGTTTTATTTACTTTAGTAGGTGATTTCATTTGGGATGCCCTTCTTTTATTACTTTTGCTAAGTATGTTTAGATTAATTTAATATCTTGTTTTAGTCATGTGGGTGTAATAAATTTTGTTGGTTGGCTCCTTGAGCCATGTGTTGTCTCTTGTATTGAATGCTTATCTTGAGTGTTGACCACTCCAAATCTCTTGAAAACTCGAATTTGAGTTTGAGGGCAATTTTGGGGGACTTGTGGGACAAGTTAAACTTGTCCCACACTTCCCAAAACCCCTTACCAACCATATCTATGGGTTGGGAAGCCCAAAAAGGGATTAGTTATTGTTTTGGGAAGTGATATTGACTTGGAGTGCACTTTTTCTTCATTTTGCATTTATTTGTGCCTTAAGGCACATGGGAAAGGGATGGTTGTGGAAGAGAGTTGTCATTCAACCCAACCACCCATTTATGGTGTTTTGGGATTTGAGTTGACCTTGGGAGATGGTTTGAGGATGTGTGATGTGGCATCCTACATGGAGCCACATCACCCTCACCCTTACCTTTGATCTATTTATTGAAACTTCCTCTCTTGTTGAGGGGGTTAGAGCTTTGTTTTTGTGTGGTTGAAGAGTTCTTTGTTATTTGGAGAGAGAGGAATTGGGAGAAAGAGATAGAGAGAGTTTTTGGACTTGCATGCTTGGATTGATTTGGGAAGGAGCTTGGACAAGTTTCTTGGTGTAGGCTTCTCCAATGGAGAGGTAGGGAACCCTCTCCTTTGTTTTTGCTTTCATATTATTATTGCTTCTATGCTAAAAATTGTGAAAAAGAAATGCATGTTTACTTTGGTGAAATTGTGAAAAATGGTTTGAATGCTTGTTGTGTAGTATAGGAGAGGTCTATGGGAATAATCATGAGGGAGGCAAAAGAGTAGATTAGGATATTGTGGAGGGAGTTTGAGAGGGATGCCCATCTTGGGTAGGAATGTTTACATTCTACCTTGTCTTTGAGGGAGCCATAAGAGGAGGGAGGCATAAGAGTATGGGAGGAAAAAGGGGTACTTGAGGGAGGCATAAGAGTCATAGGGGCTTGTGTATATTGTGGAGGGTTTTGGATGGGCATCTCATCTCATTTGGGAGGCATAAGGGAAACATTCCCATAGTTCCTTCTCTTGTTGGCTTGGATGCAAGCCTTGTTGTGTAATGTTTAATGTTATTGTGTGTCTCTTTGTTCTTCTATTTTAGCTTGAATGTTGTGAAGAACTTGTATTGTGGAAGCATGTATTGTTGCCTTGAGTTGGAGACCACCCTTCATTGTGTTGTGTTTGGGGCTCGGGGGTCAATGGAGGAGATTGCTTCTCTTCTCCATTGAGATTTGGTTGGGAGGAGAGTGTTGCCTCTCCCCCTATCTTGGTTGTGATTTGATTACTTGGATCATGGAGCATGGATGAAGAACACTATGGAGCACATGAATCTTGTTGTTGACAATGTTAAGATATCATGTATTTACCCACCTTGAGTGGAGGAAAAAAAAAATGTAATATTGCCTTGTTTTCTTTAGTATACATAATTGCAAATTTGTTCCCCATAAAGTAGAACATGTTGTATAAGATTTGAAGGAAAAGTTACATTGAAATGATAGTATTTCTTACTCTAAAAATTCATTGAAATAGTTGTTGAATTCTTGTGGAATGTTAGAAATGAACTACAAAAGAATATGCATGTTAGATCTCATTTTGTTGTTTAAAAGGAGGTGTATTTATAAGTGGCATGTAGTGTATTTCCCATTCTTGTGCTATTGAAGAAAGGACTTAAGTTTTAAATTGCCTCCAATATAACCATGAAATCATCAAGGCTATAGCTCCATTATGTTTCTCATTTATGAAATCATTGTCAATATATTTGCAAATTATAAAAGGGGATCGAACCTGCTTGTTATTTCATACAAATACCCCTATTGCAATATGAAGAAAGAGGTTATAACACAAAATTCTATAGCTCAAATAGTTCTTACCCATCTCTCACCTATTAGGAAACTAATACCTGCAATATAATGGAATTTTAGATAAAATCTAAAAAAAAAAACTAATAAATTTAGTAAGAATAAATTATATTGATATCAATGTACCATTAATTAATATTTTTCTACCTAAATACATAGAAAGATCTAAGTTTTAACATGTATGTAGATAAACTACATTATGCCAATAATGGACCAAACATATATATTAAACCTACGTTAGGATTTGTGCTGAAATTTATAACCAACAAATTGTGCTTCATGAATATTCTGGTATGAAACAGATCCACCTCTAAATTGTTCATGCCCTCCAAAAGTTTTTTTAAGGGTTTCCCTCTACGATCTGTTTAAAAAAAATAGACATATATCTTGAAGGAAGGAATTTTTAGTGGTATTCAATAATCAGCTGTACAGATAACAACATAGCCACATGCCTGCCAAACAAATGTGAAATTAGTCTCAAAATCAAAATCCAGTCAATCATCCTTAAATCGTGTCTAAGAAAATAACTGCTAAATAAAAAAAAATGATGATACGTTTCAAGTAACATGCCCGATAGAGACAACTTGATACACAAGGCTGACTGATCATCACACAGCGAATATTTAAATTTTTGCAATGCTTACCGAAAGTTACACGTTTTTTTTTTACAGATTAGGACACTGCAAGTGGTCTTAGCTTCACAAATATCAAGCTGCATGGCAGGACTAGCGTAATCGCCCCAAACAAATGTGAAATTAGTCTCAAAATCAAGACTAGTCAATCACCCTTACATCATGTCAAAAGAATAACTCGCTAATAAAAAAGAAAAGGATGATACATTTCAAGTAGGTATGCCTGATGGACGACTTGATGACACACAAAGCAATGACTGTCACGGTGAAATTTTAATTGTACAATGCTTGCAAAATGACGCTGAACAAGATAACACATAGTTGGGCAACCTGCCATGGCCGTGGATCTCTCCCACCCTTGCCCAAGCTTCCAAAATCAAAAAAAAAAAAAAAAATTGGTGGCGTTTGCTCCGGGCTTTTTGTGCCCTGCCTCGCTCTTGGATGCATAACAGAAAGAAGTTACAAAAAAATGGAGAGACGTCTCTTTTGTGGTAGCCACTTGCAGCACCCAATGGACCTGGCTGTCCACCTATGCTCACGCGCCAAAGACCCCGCCTCGAGCATGCTTGCTTTATTTTCTGCTGTACAGTTGAGGCGCTTTGTCTTCACCCACTCGCTTCTCCGAAACTCGAAACCCGACTCTCGTGGGCACGGATAGGTCAATCGACCCAACACCAGATGCAGGTAAGGATGCGTTAAAAATGCAAATTGTAGTGCACTAAATGGATGGGGCGGCCTGTTAGCTTGCGTGCACGCTGGGAGGAGATAGTAATGGTAGACAGTTGGTGGTTGGATCACCTACCGCGCCCAGCCAACTGATTAAAGCGCTGTTTGAATTAATTTTTTTTTCCCCCCCCACGTATTCACACTTCTTTCTTTAATGCAAATTTCAAATTTGTCAATGTAGATAGAGGCGTGTTGGAATTGTTTAAGTAACAATTTTGGTTATATATATGTATTTATGTAACTTTAATATAAATTGAAATTCAATAGATAAAAGGTTTATTTGAAGATTATTTTTCTTGTTATGATAGCGCATAGACCCAATTAAATATAAATTTTGATAATATATCTTTATATATTTATCATCTTAAATTAAAAATATCAAATTCCTTTGGTGAGATATCGAGGATTTTATGTTAAGAGTTTTCTAAAGTCACAAGAATAGCAATGTTTGTATTAACCATGTTACTTATACTAAACACATGATATACATTAAGCTTTATCAAAAGAAGAGATCTATAAAACCATAATACATACTTTTAGACGCCTTTACCTTCTTATAAATTGGATCATAGTGTGAATAAAATGACCGGTGATCAAGAAAGAAATACCCTCATGAAGTCTTGTTAACACCTTCGTAAAAATAATAAATTATCATTAAGGAGAGCGAATGAAAACAAATTGTGAAGTACGAGTATTTAGAATAATTTAACCATATAGATTCTTATTTTTGCTATCGGAATACAATGCAAAAGATTGGAGCTTATCTGTTTCCGAGGTCAAGCAGGTCTCGAAACTTGCGGATAAAACAAATTAAGCACGAACCTCTACCTTGCTAAAATTTAAAAAAAAAAAATTTGTCGCATTTTCGGGTCTCTTGTTTGTTGCGGCGTCGTTGTCGATGTCGTGAGTGTGGCGTCGGCTAGTTTTGCGGCGTTACATTTTGGTATCAGAGCCAGGGGTTCGAAGCTGGGACCCTTGGGCACACGCAGAAAACATGAAACAGGAACACTTAACTTAGTACAGAACATTATTCTTTTAAAATATGAAACCATATTGTTGATAATTATAGTAAACAGCAAATTTTGAAAACGAGCACAAGACCTAGTACAGTGAACTAACTCTCGCCTTGATCTGTGCAGGAGGCGCGGATTGGGCGAGGGGTCTCTTCACATAGACCTAGACATACCACCGCCAGAGCAGGCCGTAGCAGCCCTTCTGCCTCAGATTTTGCAGACACTTCAGGATGTCAATGCCGCTATACGCGGAGAGCCCTTGGGAGGCGACTGCTGCAGCGTAGTTTGGAGCCATCAGTAGATGCCCAGGCATCCCCTCGACACAGCGAGGAGCACAGAGCAGAGAATTTCCGTGCAGAGTCGGCTAGGGCAGAGTCGCCACAGAGAGGACATGGGGACAGGATTTCAGGACATAGGGACAGGTCTCGGAGCCCTAGACAGAGGGAGGAGCATACAGAGAGACCTAGGATTCATACTGGCATGAGTGCAGATCATATCGTGAGATCCCGAAGCCGCGACCCTCTCACTATTTAGGTGATATAGGTGGTTTTTCAGCAGAGGCAGAGGTTTGGTGAGCTTGAGCGGATGCTTCAAGCTCTGTCTCAGTAGTAGCAACACGAAAGCTCGTGTTGCGATCCATCTTCGAAGGATGGAGCAGGAGTTGGTGGAGGACCGAGGAGCGAAGCTCCATGTCGACTCGAGACGATTACACCGGGAGTTATTTGAGGAGCGGTTCAGAGCGGTATTTACCAGGAGGTTTATTCAAGAGTGGATAGATGAGTTTCATGACCTCCGTCAGGGATCGATGACAGAGCTGAGTATGAGAGTCGATTTCTGGACCTACTCGATGTCGATTATATGCAGGATGAGCAGGTACGGATTCACAGGTTCATCCGGGGCCTGAACTTGGATTTAGCCGCGCGCAAAGCGCATTCACCGCCACAGACGTTAGCAGAGGCCGTGGAGAAGGCCTATATTGCAGAGGAGACACGGGAAAGACACAGCAGAGAGAGATAGAGTTCGAGCCGTATCCAGCAGATGCGGTGGATAGAGGTCGAAGGGGCCGGGATTCCTCCTCCACGGGGTGGACAGAGTTGAGTGGCAAGGTGCTTCATTTAGGCCACCACAGAAGAAAGCAGCAGAAGAAGAAGCAGACCCGCCCACCTTACCGACCTCCTCAGAGATTCGATGCACAGAGAGGACGTAGTATGGGGCCTCCTCCTAGGGGTCCCATCAGACACAAAGTGCACCGAGAGCTCGGCCATTGGAGCTCATCAACAGAGACCTCAAGCATCCATAGCCGGATTGTCGGGATTGGCATCTCGGTCATCTAGAGTACCACTGGAGCCGCTTCCCACCGGAGAGGATCAAAGGCTGTTATGGTCATGAGTCGCTGGGCATATTTGGAGAGATTGCCCACTTAACCCTACCAAGGGTAAGACATGAGCTCGAGCCTCACCTTGTTGGAGATATGCGGAGTCATCGGATCTACGCAGCGGTCGAGAACCGCCAGTGAGCATCGAGTACCGTGATTGAGACGACAGTAGTATTGGAGGTATTTCCACCTCTATATTATTCGATTCTGGGTTCTTCTCCGATTCTTTCATTGCACCATCTTTGGTAGAGCGTTGTAGGCTGGTGGCAGTTAGGCAGGGCCATAGTTGGGACGTTGAGATGGCTTCTGGAGCCAAGATTTCTGTAGACTCCTTAGTCAAGGAGTGTGTAGTGGATTTGGGACCCTTCACCACTACTTCAGATCTTAGGATCCTTCCATTAGGATCTTATGGCATCATTTTAGGCATGGATTGGTTGTCCGCCCACAGAGCTAGAGTGGATTGTTACCACAAGACTATTGCTTGCATAGATGATCTTGGGGTAGAGTCAGTGATATCAGGGGTTAAGAGACCCGTTTCTATTCGCACCATCTCCGCTATGCAGCTTAAGCGGTGTGTGCGACAGGGTTGCCAGTTGTATGCTGTTACAGTTAGTGACAGATCAGAGGATGAGTCGGGGGGACCTTCCCTCGATGATCATCCCATCTTATCAGAGTTCGCCGATGTGTTTCCAGGGGAGCTACCGGGATTACCTCCCCCACGTGAGATCGACTTCCATATAGATCTAGTTCCAGGCGCAGAGCCTATCTCACGAGCACCCTATCGGATGACTACACCTGAGTTATGTGAGCTCAAGTTGCAGCTGGAGGGCCTTCTGGAGAAAGGCCTAATTCATCCTAGTGTATCCCCTTGGGGTGCACCAGTTATCTTCGTAAAGAAGAAGGATGGATCTCTTCGGTTGTGCATGATTACCGTCACCAATAAAGTAACGATAAGAATCGTTACCCCTTCCACGCATCGACGATTTGTTTGATCAGATGAAGGGGCTACCGTTTTCTCCAAGATAGATCTTAAGTCGATACCATCAGCTTAGGATGCATGGAGTCGATATTCACAAGACAGCCTTTCCGCACGAGATATGGCCACTACGAGTTCACAAAGTGGTACCTTTTTGGTTTGACGAATGCCCCCGCAGTTGTTTATGAGTTTGATGAATGGGGTATTTAGGACCTTCCTTGATCGCTTGTGCTCATTTTCTCGATGACATTTGATTTACTCACGCACACGTGAGGAGCACGAGGAGCACCTTCGCCAAGTTCTTCAAAGTGTCTGTCTTCGCGAGCAGCACCTTTACGGAACTTGGAGAAGTGTGCATTCTTTCATCGAGGTGCATATTGGGCCACGTTATTTCTAGGGAAGGTATCGCAGTCGATCCTTCCAAGATTCGAGCCATCATGGATTGGCCAGCACCCACTAGTGTGACCGAGGTGCGTAGTTTCATGGGACTAGCAGGATACTACAGGAGGTTTGTTCAGGACTTCTCTCGGATTGCGCACCCCATCACTTCTCTTCAGCGGAAAGGGAAGAAGTTTGTATGGACAGATAAATGTGAGCAGGCCTTCAGTACACTGAAGGAGTGCCTTACGAGAGCACCTATCCTTGCAGTGCCGGATCCTCATGGAGAGTTTTTCGTATGCACAGATGCTTCCTTGGCAGGAATTGGAGGAGTGCTAATGCAGGAGGGTAGAGTAGTTGCCTTTGAGTCTCGCAAACTCAAAGATTATGAGCTCAATTATCCGACCCATGACCTTGAGCTTGCAGCAGTAGTACATGCCTTAGTGCGGTGGAGACATTTTTCTTGGCCGAGATTTACACTAGGATCGATCACTTGAGTCTTCGCCACCTCTTCACGCAGCCCCAATCTCAACGCTCGGCGGCATTGGATGGAGTTACTTTGTGAGTATGACATGGAGATAGAGCATGTGAAGGGAAAGGAGAATGTGGTGGCAGATGCCTTGAGTAGACGGAGACATGTGGCTATGGCCACCTCAGTGGGCACAGATTTGCGGAGTAGGATCTTGCAGCAGCTTCCTCATGACAGCTTCTACCTCGCAGCCAGAGCAGAGATTGAGTCTCAGAGACCCCTTGAGGGGAGATTTGATGGATTCTCATTAGAGGCAGATGGTCTTCTCAGACACAGAGGTCGAATATATGTTCCCAGAGATGGAGGCTTGAGACATGACATTTTGACAGAGGCTCATCGTGCACCGTATTCAGCCCATCCCGGGGTGAAGAAGATGCACGCCACCTTGAGACAGTTGTACTTTTGGAGAGGACTTCGGAGAGACATAGCTTCATTTGTATCCCGCTGTTTAGAGTGCCAGAGGGTGAAGGCCGAGCATCAGCATCCAGCCGGCCTCTCTATCCTCACGCCATACCGGAATGGAAGTGGGACACCATCTCTATGGATTTTATTGTTGGGTTGCCGACGTCGAGATACCACCACGACGCCATCATGGTCACGGTGGATAAATTGACGAAGGTAGCTCACTTTTCTCCAGTGAAGACTACCTACACGGCTAGTGCAGTGGCACGTGTATATCTTGATGAGATTGTCAGATTACATGGGATTCCGCGGAAGATCATTTCATGACCGCGACCTTTATACACCTCCCATTTCTAGACCACCATGCAAAGATGCCCTGGGACGAGGATTAATTTCAGCATGCCTTATCACCCCGAGACCGATGGACAGACAGAGAGAGGGTGAATCGGATTTTGGAGGACATGCTCGGGATGTACGTGATGGATCATCGGTCGAGATGGGAGGAGTATCTCGTATTTGGTGGAGTTTGCCTACAATAATAGTTTCAGAGTTCAATAGGCATGGCTCCTTTTCAGCATTATATGGTAGAGAGTGCGGGACACCTCTTAGTTGGGACAAGATTGAGGATGGGGTTTCTCTTGGGCCAAAGCATTATTACAGGATATGGAGCAGAAAGTTACCTTGATTAGATAGAGATCAGCAGAGCCTCGTGATAGACAGAAGAAGTATGCAGACCAACATAAGACAGATCGTAGTTTTGAGGTAGGCACGAAGGTGTTTCTTCGTGTCAGGCCACATAAGAGCCCTATCCGTTATGGAAAAGGTTCTAAGCTTGCTCCTAGGTTTGTGGGACCCTTTGAGATCTTGGAGCGCCTCGGCCCCTTAGCCTATCGTCTAGCACTGCCACCTAGCTTATCACGCGTCCATGATGTATTTCACGTTTCTGTGCTTAGGAGATATGTTTCTGATCCTTCTCATGTGCTAGATTGGACTGCATTGCAGGTGCAGGATCAGGGGCAGGTGATGGTGGAGCCCGTGCGCATTTTAGATCGCAGGACCCTGGGCCTTCGCGGCAGAGAGATTGATCAGGTTCGAGTCCAATGGGGAGATACGATGAGACGGCCGCTACTGGGAGGATGCTACATCATTGCGAGCCGGTTTCCACACTTATTTCAATGACTTCCGGAGGAAGTCTAGTCTCAGGGAGGGGGATGTGATGCCCACTTCCCTACGACACTTAGTGATTATCATTTTGAGTTATGCAGACTTTAGATATGGACATGATTTATACTTATGTTGATTAGCATGATGTTTGTGACTAGATGCATTTGGATTATGATTGGATTTTGTTTTCAGTATGATCTACACTGACTCATGGACAGACTATTGGATTCTGATATTATTTTTATATGGATATATTGCATGTGTTCTAACATTGGATTTCTTCGCCATGTTGAATAGAATGTAGTTGTTGAATTTACATTACTATGATTTTGGATAATGATGAAATGCAAAATTAAGTTGTGATTTAGACCTAGAATAATGGATAATTGAATTACGTTTAGATGTTAATAAATTTCATGCATATGATTACTTGGATATTTTGACATGGCCGCAAGGCCGAAGAGGGTATTTTGCATTTTGCAGGAAACACAGCATGATCACAACCATGAGGGGGATTGGGGACCAAACACAACAGATGTCGGGTGGTTACAACATTGGTCGTCAAGGCAACTTGTAAACTGTATTGTGTTAGCTTGTTCTTGTATGTGTTGAGAAAATTTTCTTGAGGGGGTAATGTTCTAATGTGACCATGGGGTTGAGAATTTTATTTAATTGTTTTATTTACTTTAGTAGGTGATTTCATTTGGGATGCCCTTCTTTTATTACTTTTGCTAAGTATGTTTAGATTTATTTAATATCTTGTTTTAGTCATGTGGGTGTAATAAATTTTGTTGGTTGGCTCCTTGAGCCATGTGTTGTCTCTTGTATTGAATGCTTATCTTGAGTGTTGACCACTCCAAATCTCTTGAAAACTCGAATTTGAGTTTGAGGGCAATTTTGGGGGACTTGTGGGACAAGTTAAACTTGTCCCACACTTCCCAAAACCCCTTACCAACCATATCTATAGGTTGGGAAGCCCAAAAAGGGATTAGTTATTGTTTTGGGAAGTGATATTGACTTGGAGTGCACTTTTTCTTCATTTTGCATTTATTTGTGCCTTAAGGCACATGGGAAAGGGATGGTTGTGGAAGAGAGTTGTCATTCAACCCAACCACCCATTTATGGTGTTTTGGGATTTGAGTTGACCTTGGGAGATGGTTTGAGGAAGTGTGATGTGGCATCCTACATGGAGCCACATCACCCTCACCCTTACCTTTGATCTATTTATTGAAACTTCCTCTCTTGTTGAGGGGGTTAGAGCTTTGTTTTTGTGTTGTTGAAGAGTTCTTTGTTATTTGGAGAGAGAGGAATTGGGAGAAAGAGATAGAGAGAGTTTTTGGACTTGCATGCTTGGATTGATTTGGGAAGGAGCTTGGACAAGTTTCTTGGTTTAGGCTTCTCCAATGGAGAGGTAGGGAACCCTCTCCTTTGTTTTTGCTTTCATATTATTATTGCTTCTATGCTAAAATTGTAAGAAATGCATGTCTACTTTGGTGTATTGTGAAAGATGGTTTGAATGCTTTTGTGTAGTATAGGAGAGGTCTATGGGAATACACATGAGGGAGGCAAAAGAGTAGATTAGGATATTGTGGAGGGAGTTTGAGAGGGATGCCCATCTTGGGTAGGAATGTTTACATTCTACCTTGTCTTTGAGGGAGCCATAAGAGGAGGGAGGCATAAGAGTATGGGAGGAAAAAGGGGTACTTGAGGGAGGCATAAGAGTTATAGGGGCTTGTGTTATTTTGTGGAGGGTTTTGGATGGGCATCTCATCTCATTTGGGAGGCATAAGGGAAACATTCCCATAGTTCCTTCTCTTGTTGGCTTGGATGCAAGCCTTGTTGTGTAATGTTTAATGTTATTGTGTGTCTCTTGTTCTTCTATTTTAGCTTGAATGTTGTGAAGAACTTGTATTGTGGAAGCATGTATGGTTGCCTTGAGTTGGAGACCACCCTCCATTGTGTTGTGTTTGGGGCTCGGGGGTCAATGGAGGAGATTGCTTCTCTTCTCCATTGAGATTTGGTTGGGAGGAGAGTGTTGCCTCTCCCCCTATCTTGGTTGTGATTGATCTTCATGGAACTTGGAGCATGGAAGAATAACTCTTGGGAGCACAAGAACCTTGTTGTTGACATTGTTAAAAATATCATGTAATTACCCACCTTGAGTGGAGAAAGAAATGTAATATTGCCTTGTTTTCTTTAGTATACATAATTGCAAATTTGTTCTACATAAAGTAGAAATGTTGTAAAAGATTTTAAGGAAAGTTGCATTGAAAGGAAAGCATCTAAAAATTCATTGCTTTGAGATTTATTGGAAAGTGTTAGAACAAATACAAATGAAAATTGTTCTTTTGATCTCCAATAATAAGCATGTAATATGGATGAAGAATGCTACTTGAGCTTGAGAAGACTTCTTTTTTCTTTTATATGTATCTATGTTGTCAAAAATTTGTATGTGAAAGAAAATTGTAACCTCTTGTTTCATTCAAAAGGACATTGTAATCTATATTTACCCAAAGGTTCACATGGTTAAAATGTTGATAGATCTTGTTCAAAATTTAATAAAAGTACCCATCTCTGGACTCTATTGTGTTGAATGTTAGGATATCTACAAAATATACATACATACTTGATTCCATTTTGTAAGAAAAAAAATATTGATATAAGTGACACCATTAGTGTATATCTTCTTCTTGTAGTATGAATAAAAGAGTCAAGTTTTACTAATGTCCATTATGCCAACAAGGAGGAATGAAACCTTTTGTAGGAGGTTAGCATTTGATGAAATTTATATTCCTGATATGACAAAATGATGCACATAGCACATCTAAATTGTCGGGCAATGCTTACAAAAGTTTTTAAGGGTTTTCATATATCTTGAAGGAAGACCTGTGAGTTTTTAGCTTCACACAATAACAACATAGCATGGCAGCCTGCACTGCCCAAACAAATGTGAAATTAGTCTCAAAATCAAGATCAGTCAATCACCCTTAAATCGGGTCTAAGAGAATAACTGTTAATAAAAAAATAGATGATACGTTTCAGTAAAAATGCCTGATAGACAACTTGATACACAAGGCGCTGACTGTCACAGCGAATATTTAAATTGTTGCAATGCTTATCA
This sequence comes from Taxus wallichiana var. yunnanensis, assembly GCA_018340775.1. Classification (NCBI taxonomy): domain Eukaryota; kingdom Viridiplantae; phylum Streptophyta; class Pinopsida; order Cupressales; family Taxaceae; genus Taxus; species Taxus wallichiana. The sequence continues at coordinate 442,802,284 of CM031240.1, forward strand.
ATATTCTAAACGCTTTTTTTTTTACAGATTAGGACACTGCAAGTGGTCTTAGCTTCACAAATATCAAGCTGCATGGCAGGCCTCGCAACTGCCCAAACAAATGTGAAGTTAGTCTCAAAATCAAGACCAGTCAATCACCCTTAAATCGTGTCTAAGAGAATAACTGCTAATATAAAAAAAAAATGATGATACATTTCAGTAGATATGCCTGATAGACAACTTGATACACAAAGCACTGTCTGTCACAGAGAATATTTAAATTGTGCAATGCTTGCAAAATGACGCTGAACAAGATAACAGCATAGTTGGGCGACCCGCTTGTTGGTGGCGCCCCACCTCTGGAGCTTTCCAAAATCAAATTGGTGGCGTTTGCTCCGGGATCGCTCTTTTACCTCCTTCATCAATGCGTGGCCAGAGGTGAGTAAAGTGGGGTTAGCCCTGCGGACTGCCTCTCCACCATGCTGACCCAATGAATGTGGGAGCACCTCACCTCACGCGCCTGGAGCAGAGCTTAAAGCCGTTTTTGCTTTATTTTCTTTGTCGCTGTCTGTCATCATCTCCTGAAATTCTTCTCACCTACCCGACTCCTCGTGGGCACGGACAGCAGGTGGCCGACCCAACACCAGCATGCACGCCGGATGCGGTAAGAAATCAAAATCTTGAACCACTCAAACGGATGGGGCGGGTGTTAGCTTCCGCACGCAAGGAGAAAGATAGTAATGGTATGGACAGTATGGTGGTTTTCACCTACCGCGCCCAGCCAACTGATTAAAGCGCTGTTTATTAATATATAACTTAGATATTCTTCAATTGTTTCTCCCCAAATGAAAATTTCCTTAAATTTGTCAAGTAGATTGAGGCGTGTTGGAATAACAATTTTTTATAAAATGTATTTAAAAAAAGAAATTGAAATCATATATGTAGAAATATGAACTTTATTATGTTTTAAAATTCAAATAATAGTTTAGGATGTTAGTTTGGAATACCATACTTTACAAGCTTTTCTTTTAAAATGGAATATAGGTAGCTGGGCATTAGATAGTAGCAATATGTTATGTAATAAAATTTTCAAACAATAATTGCCCTAGATATAAATAAGGCTTTACATATACCTAAACACATGAAATCTTACAATGAAGTGGAATAGTGCCTGAGTATGTATATCGCAATGTGCGACCCCTTTCGGCATATAAATAATATAATGTATTAGATCGCGATATGCGTAATATAATTGGATAGTAAAATGAAAATTAAAGAAAGAAATTGAGTGGTCAGTGATTTCTTCTCGTAATAAATAATAAATTACATCATACCTTAAAGTAGCATTGAAAACATTGCTATTACGACAGCACCAGTTATCAGACAATTTAACTCGAAAGACGACCATCCTTGTCTTTTGGAGACATGGCGAATGAGAGTTATTTGATCATTTTCAAGCATTATCGGAAGTCTCAAGCTGCGGATAAACGAATCGGGCACCTTCATTTTAAAAAAAAAAAAAAATTTGTCGCATTTTGGGTCATCTTGTTTGTTGTGGCACGTCATCATCGTGAGTGTGGCGTCGGCTAGTTTTTGCGGCGTTACATTTTGGTATCGAGCCGGGGTTCAAGGGACCCTTGGGCACACGCAGAAAACGTAGAACAGGAACACTTAACTTAGTACGAGAACATTTTTTTCTTTAAAAATATGAAACCATATTGTTGATAATTATAGTAAACAGCAAATTTTGAAAACGAGCACAAGACCTAGTACAGTGAACTAACTCTCGCCTTGATCTGTGCAGGAGGCGCGGATTGGGCGAGGGTCTCTTCACATAGACCTAGACATACCACCGCCGCAGGCAGCCGTAGCAGCCCTTCCGCCTCTCGATTTTGCAGACACTTCGGATGTCAATGCGTTATACGCGGAGAGCCCTTGGGAGGACTTCTTGGCGTAGTTTGGAGCCATAGAGATGCCCGGGCATCCCCTCGGCGAGGAGCAGAGCGAGAGAATTTCCGTGCGAGTCGGCTAGGGCGATCGCCGAAGGACATGGGGATAGGATTTCGGGACCCTCATGCAGAGGGAGGAGCATACAGAGAGACCTAGGATTCGTCATACTTCGGCTGCAGATCATATCAGGGAGATCCTGAAGCTGCGACCCTCTCACTATTTAGGTGATATAGGTGGTTTTCAGGCAGAGGCCTGGTTGGTGAGCTTGAGCGGATGCTTCAAGCTCTGTCCTTGTAGTAGCAACACGAAAGCTCGTGTTGCGATCCATCTTCTGAAGGATGGAGTAGGAGTTTGGTGGAGGACCGAGGAGCAGAAGCTCCATGTCGACTCAGAGACGATTACCTAGGAGTTATTTGAGGAGCGGTTCAAGAGCAGGTATTTACCTAGGAGGTTTATTCAGCAGTGGATAGATGAGTTTCATGACCTCGTCGGGTGATCGATGTGATGGATGGAGTATGAGAGTCGATTTCTGGACCTACTTCGTATGTCGATTATATGCAGATGAGCAGTGCACGGATTCACGGAGTTCATCCAGGGGCCCGAACTTGGATTTAGGCTGGGCGCGTGCGCATTCACTGCCCACAGACATTAGCAGAGGCCGTGGAGAAGGCCTATATTGCAGAGGAGACACGGGGAAGACACAGCAGGCTAGAGATAGAGTTCGGAGCCGTATCCAGCAGATGCAGGATAGTAGGTCGAAGGGGTCAGTTCCTCCTCCACGGGGTGGACAGAGTTGAGCGAGCTTCATTTAGGCCACCACAGCAGCAGCAGCAGCAGCAGACCCGCCCACCTTACCGACCTCCTCAGAGATTCGATGCACAGAGAGGACGTAGTATGGGGCCTCCTCCTAGGGGTCCCATCAGGACACAGGGTGCACCGAGAGCTCAGTCAGTAGGAGCTCATCAGCGAGACCTCAAGCGATCCATAGCCGGATTGTCGGGATTGGCATCTCGGTCATCTAGAGTACCCAGTGGAGCCGCTTCCCACTTTGGAGAGGATCAAAGCGGTGTTATGGTCATGAGTCGTTGGGCATATTTGGAGAGATTACCCACTTAACCCTACCAAGGGTAAGACACGGAGCTCGAGCCTACTTGTTGGAGATATGGCACGGAGTCATCGGATCTACGCAATGTCGAGAACCGCCAGTGAGCATCAGCACTTGTGATTGAGACGACAGGTAGTATTGGTGGTATTTCCACCTCTATATTATTTGACTCGGTTCTTGATTCTTTCATTGCACCATCTTTGGTAGAGCATTGTCAGAGGTGGTGGCGGTTAGGCGGGGCCATAGTTGGGACGTTGAGATGGCTTCCGGGAGCCAAGATTTCGTAGAACTCCTTAGTCAAGGAGTGTGTAGTAGATTTGGGACCCTTCACCACTACTTTAGATCTTAGGATCCTTCCATTAGGATATTATGGCATCATTTTAGGCATGGATTGGTTGTCGCCCACGAGCTAGAGTGGATTGTTACCACAAGACTATTGCTTGCATAGATGATCTTGGGGTAGAGTCAGTGATATCAGGAGTTAGGAGACCCGTTTCTATTCGCACCATCTCCGCTTATGCGGCTTAAGCGGTGTATGCGACAGGGTTGCCGGTTGTATCTTATTCTGATTAGTAGTGAGATCGAGAGGATGAGTCGGGAGGACCTTCCCTCGATGATCATCCCATCTTATCAGAGTTCGCCGATGTGTTTCCAGGGGAGCTACCGGGATTACCTCCCCCACGTGAGATCGACTTCCATATAGATCTAGTTCCAGGCGCAGAGCCTATCTCACGAGCACCCTATCGGATGACTACACCTGAGTTATGTGAGCTCAAGTTGCAGCTGGAGGGCCTTCCGGAGAAAGGCTTAATTCATCTAGCGTATCCCCTCGGGTGCACGATTATCTTCGTAAAGAAGAAGGATGGATCTCTTCGGTTGTGCATTGACTACCGTCAGCTGAATAAAGTAACGATCAAGAATCGTTACCCCCTTCCACGCATTGACGATTTGTTTGATCAGATGAAGGGGGCTACCGTTTTCTCCAAGATAGATCTTAAGTCGAGGATACCATCGCCTTAATATTAAATTTTTGAAAGAAAGTGCAATTAATATTTTACCTTTTCATCACCCCAAGACACCTAAAAGACCCTAAATTTGACCTCTCAACCCATAGGTAGGGTTGGCATGGGCTTTTAAGAGGTGTGGGAAAAGTTTGACCTTTCCCACAAGCTTCCAAATTTGGCCTCTAAGGCCAAATTCGAGTTTCCCATGAGGGGTAGAGTGTGCTACACTCAAAACTCAAACACACATCACTCAACACAAAATCCAAAGTAAATCAAGCCTAATAAATGAACTCTCTTTTGGTCATATCTTTTAATTAGTTTAGGACAAATTCAAATTAGCTTAATTAAGACACTACAACCCATGACTAATAAAGGGGTAAACACAATTCCAAGAATCTAAATAATAAACCAAGTAAAAATTCACTACTAAAAGAAAACACATACTAACATAATAGAAAGGGAAAATTAAAACAAAACAACACATGACCCCTAGGTCACAATTTTCCCCTAACCAAAAATTCTAACACACACACAATTACACGTTGCCATGGTGACCCTAGTTGGATTCTTCTCGAATTTTGATGTGGTTGGTCTCCACTCCCTCGATGTTGTTGTGAATATAATATACCTGCAAAATAGATGATACCTCCTTCGGCCTCGTGGCCGCATTAAAACATTCATGCCAAAATATGCGATATAAATCTAAAATCAACTATATATTAATTAATATCATCTATGCAAATATGATATCACTTATAATTTCTAGCACATTTCTATTCCACATTTCATTCATGTCAAAACGATCATCACATTAATCCAATTATCAAGGTCTACTCAATATGACTAAATATATCACATGTCAGAATTATAGATAAGTAACCATGTCAAAAGTATATCAATATCAACATCAAATGTCTCCAGTAGTTCATATGCATTATATAAGAATCAAATCAATAACAGTTCAATATCTCTGATCTCTACTAACATGCGATATCAAAACTATAATATATCCATAAGTGAAGTCGATAGTATCAAAACAATAATAAAAAAGGTGTCGGAGGGAAGTGGGCACTACACATACCCTAAGAAATTAAGACAACGTAAATCTAGTGTCCTAGGAAATCTCCAAGGAAACCAAAAAAATAAAATAAAATTATGAAGCAAATAAAAAAAAGATCAGCAAATAAAAGCAAAAAAATATTTGTACCGAACAAGTATAATCCCATAAAATTAAACTAGATTATTATCAAATGTTTTTTCGCAGCTTTACATTACAATGGTTCAGTACAACTTTTTACCATTAGCGCTCTCTTTGTTTTATTTCTTAAACGTAGTTTTATGAATACATGATGCTCTGAGTGCTCGGTTTTTTGATGAATATGTCAGTTCAATTACAGATTCCCAAATAATCATTGAGAAAATGTTTTGTTTATAATGATCTGATCCAAAACCATCTTTGGAAAATGGATGAGCCATGTCTACATCAAGTATAATATTGTTTTAAAGATGATGTATGGGTGCTTGATCATGCCTGTGACAAAATTGCAAATGCATCCATTGTGTAACATATGAATTAATGAAGGTCTGTTTCATAAGTATGTATCATGTATATCACGTTTTGGTTTTGATTCTGTGAAATCTCCAATTGGAAAAACATGTCAAAAAGTAACATCTGTTATTAGAAAATATGCTGAACTTTCAAATTTCAATATAATGTGATTGAAAGTATATATATATATATATATATATATATATATATATATATATATATATATATATATATATATATTTCTTAATTATAAACACATGTAAATAAATATATTTTAATATATTAAATGTAATTTTTTTCTCTATATAATATATGAATAATATATTTATTTATATGATTATACGGATTATATGATGTAAAAATGTCTATAATAATGTATGTAAATATTATATATATATATAACTAGGTATTGTTTCAAATACAAACAAATATTAAATATATATCAACTAAAAAATATAATATTTATCTATATTACTAGGTTGTATCATATACAGTAATTAAATATTATATTATACGTACTTGAATATTATATATATATATTTTGAAAATGTATATTTTGTAATTATAATTAATATTTTAAATGTAATTCAATAATATATAGATATTATAATATCTTTATGATATATTTATATGCTTATATATAGTTTAAAGTTTTCAATAATATATAAATATTGTACACAAATAATATATATATATGATATAACCTAACTATATATATATATATATAATTAAAAGTTTAAATACATAGATATTATACATAAATATTATATTAATTCAATTATTTTTATTAATATTTATATTTAAACTTAATTCCAATATTTTTAAGAAATACATAAATATATAAATAATAAATTTCTCTATAATATTTAAATATTATATATTATAAATACTATATAATATATAAATATTACTTATGTATTTTTAAATATATACTATGTAATTTTGAAGTACAAGTAATTAAATATATATAAATATTTTATTATTTATAAATTACATATATATTTATATGATTATATTAATTATAGTTTAAATTCCTCTATAATATAAAAATATTATATTATATGTAAATATTATATTTATATATTATATATATAATTATATTTTGTATAGCTTAAATTTTTGATATATGTAAATATCATATACAAATACAAATAAACTTAAACAAAACAAAACAATATAAAAATATAAAACTTAATAGAGAAAATAATATAATATTAATATTATATATATATATATATATATATTAATTTACTATAACATTAGGTTATATCATATATTATATATAGATTGTTTATAATTAAATGTTATATATGTATTTTTAAATATATATATTTTATATTCTTAATATTAAAATTAAATATTTTTTTATTAAGGTTAAATAGTTTTTTGAAAGGGACTATACCCTTATCAGACAAAGAAAGTTGCTCAAATGCCGATTTGACAAATTTAGTAATTCAACAAGAGATCAAAATCAAGATATACCGACAAAGCCCAACAATAGAGAAGAATCTGCCAAGATCACAACCAAAAACCAGCAAACAAATAGCTAAATAATGGCTACTTTTTGCAAGCGAATTGCGTTAAAAGCCTAGATGTAGCGATGATAACACACAACAGGACAAGACTCATGCCTTGTCCGAGACAAAGAAAGGGTTTAGATCCCTTCTTTTCCTATCCACTACCTTCCATTCCTCATTTCCTTCTTCCACTGAGATTGGAAGAACAACTTCAATTGACTTGATAGGGATGTGGCCCACAACAAGGAGTGTCGAATCTATTGATGAATCCATATTCTGAGGAGAGGAAGCTTTCTTCTCAGAAGTTTTCTCATCTTGCGTGAGTTCTACAACCGGGTCGGTATGGGGATTGATTGTTAGATGTTCAGGAAGAGAATCCTTCCACCATGCAGTTTGGTCTTTTGTTTGGAATATTCACAATCCTCTGAAATATGACCAATTTGAAAACAATGTTGACATCTGAAAGCAAGACCTTCGTAGTCCAATCTACGCCCAGATTCTATCTCCAATTTACGATTGATTTCTGCTGGTAAATCTTGAGAGGTATCAAGATCTACAAGGATTCGGGCATAAGTAGTATGTACCTGAACAAAGGTCTTATCATCAACTTTTACACATGATCCAAGAGCATCACCTATGGCAAGCAAACACGATCTATTCCAGAGCTAAAGTGGGAGTCCTGGAAAACGAACCCAAACAGGGTAGGTATCAAAAGAATCTTTTAAGGGATCAAAAGATGGATACCATGGCTTGAACATGAGCCTGTGTTCACCCCAAACCCAATATTGTTTGAAAATCAAATCCCTATCCTTAGGGGTTTCAAAGACAACAATGAAATATGCTTTGGCACAAGGATAAAGCTCAATCTTACCTTGTACTTTTTCTCTCCATCTTTGTGCAATCCAGTCATGCAGTTGAGAGAGTTTAGGCCAAAATTTATTAAACCTACAAATGAGGCCAAGTTGAGTAAGATTTTCCTCCTCTTTTAACACCTTGTGAAGTAGATCTTCCTCAATCTTTAGTGTCGGTATCGTTTGAGAGGGTTTCAGGGGTTTTTCCAAAGTCCTACCTCTAGCCTGGGAAGTAACTTCAGCAAAGGAAGGGCTTCGATTCCTCTGTTTGGCACTCCCATTCCCTTTCTTAGCCTCGGAGAGCCACTTTTCCTTTAGATCTTGTTCACAACAATGTTTCTCGGTCCATTTCCTTCTCCTTCATTTACTAGAGCTCTTTATGTGCTAACCTTCATTGATGACTATTCGCGATATACTTGGGTATATTTTTTTAAACTTAAGTCTTAAGTCTTTGAACATTTTCAGACTTTAAGGATCTTGCCAAGCATGCAAAATGATCTATCAAGGTTTTTCGAACTCGACAATGGAGGTCAATATGTAAACAATAGGTTCATGGATTTGTGTACATTGTTGTTGCAGCACTCAAGCACCCTCGGATGCGAGATCGTGCTTCTAAGTTGATCACTCTAGCATCCAAGTGTGATTGCACAACATGGAAACCTCTCTCTAAGCGTGGGACTTGTAAAACCGAGAGAGAAATCTCCAGAGAAGGTTGGTTCTGCTCCTAAACTACCCGCCACAAGCTATTCCAGCAGCAAGCTAATCTAAACCTAATCTAACCATGCCAAGGAGACAGAGAGAGAGAGAAAAGGAAAAACAACAAAATCCTACACTAAAACGGTGATACACCAGAGAAGGAGAATTTTGAACATCTATCAAAACCGCCATAGACAAGGAGAGGTGAGCAATGGGAAGGATGGACGGATGCATCACAGCCCAAAGATAGATTTCACATGAAAATGCCCCAATGTTTGAAGACAACCTTGCTCTTGGTTGAACTCTTCCTCCAAAGATGAAGTTTGTCAAGTCAAACTCTTCAATCTGTTGCTCTAGAGGACAAGTTGGGACTGCAAGAACTTCTTCTCGCACGGGCTGCAACAAAATCAGTCCCGACCACCATTTGTTCTCGACTTCAACCCTCTCCCCGCAGCTTAACCATCAAGGGGATCTTTGTTATCCCAAATTTGTAGCCCAACTCCTCAAGTTGTCTGTCATTTCTTTTCTTCTTGGCTCTTCCTCTTGCTCTCCTTGATGGCTGATTTTTGCAATTTCTTCTTCCCTACATGGAATTGGGAATGCAAGAGGAGGGGTGGGTTGCAACTCAATTGATTTGGCATTTTTTTGTGGTGGTAAAGGAGATGAAATCTCTTGTTTCTTTAGAGGAGGGGGTATTTCTTTTAGCTCTTGTGGAGAGGATGACTGTTTGGAAGGAAAAAGGAAAGAAGAATTGAGGTGTGGTGGAAGACTGAGAGGTGAAGACATGGGATCAACATTTGGGACAGCAGATGGAGAGTTCAAAATTTGCAAGTCCAGATGAGATGATGCTGCTTGAGTAATGGGAAGAGAGAAACCAGATGATGGTGTAGAACTTACCCATTGACAAGGTTGTTCAACAACAGGTGTATAGGCCTCTATCTCTGCTGTCCATTGTGCAAGTTGGGGCAACATCTTTATCATGAAGTCCAACTTCTCCTGAGGGTGAAGTGTCTTGGAAAAGGGCCTCCCCATGGACAAGGAGTCCCGCAACCAAAAGCTCTCATTTGAGCCAAGTTGCTCGACTGATCGCACCATCTTTACCTCCATCTTTTGGATTTTCTCCAACAGACCAACATCTTGCATCCGATAGTCTTTCATAACCAGCATACCCTTACTCTTGATGTGCTTCAGTATCCAAACTAACTTTGGCACCACTACTCATATGGGTATGCATACCGATCTTGAATCAAGCTCAAAATGCTTGACTTGGAGGATTTGTAAAACATGTTGGAGGTGGAATATACATCATGTTGTTGATGTGAATTCCATGATGGAAATGAAGTCATGATTGCACAACTTCATGGAATGGAAAAGAATGAAAGGGATGGAAAGAAAGATGGATGGGAATGGATGGAAAACAGGTCTGCAACTCAGAGAATGAGTTATTGATCAGATGGAGTCGCCAGATGTGTTTGTAAGTGCCTCCAAAGGCTGAAATCTTCACAGGAACACACCAACCTGCAAAAGATGAAGTGAAAGACCTCTAAGGTCCCACCGGGCGTGCCAAAACTATTGTTGCAGATTCACAAGCACCCCGGATGCGCATCAGCTTCTAAGTTGATCACTCTAGCATCCAAGATGATTGCGACAACATGGAAACCTCTCTCCAAGCGTGGGATTTGGAAAACCGAGAGAGGAATCTCCAGAGAAGTCTGGTTCCTACTCCTAAACTACACCGCCACAAGCTATTCCATCATAGCAAGCTAATCTAAACGTAATCTAACCATGCCAAGGAGACAGTAGAGAGAGAGAGAGAAAAGGAAAACAACAAAAGCCTACACTAAAATGGTGATACACTAGAGAAGGAGAATGTTGAACATCTATCAAAACTACCATGCGACAAGGAGAGAGGTGAGCAATGGGAAGGATGGACAGATGCATCACAGGCCCAAAGATAGATTTCACACAGAAAATGCCCCAAAACTCCGTGAACATAGCTCCAGACCTGTAATGAACATCAGAACATGCACAAATACCTGCAATGAAGAGAGGCAAGAAGAAAACAAGCAAAGGAACGAGTAAGGATGGACAGATGCATCACAAAACACGTTTTTGTTGCTCCAAAAGTTTGCGCAGAACATCATTTCAATAGTAAAAGGCAAAACGCCATTACAGAGCAAGGGAGGAGGTTCGAACTCCATTTTCAACCCTGGAGAAGAAAAAGAAGGGAGGGCAGAGCAGAAAAGATGAACAACTTGTAATTATTTTGAAAGAAGCCCCTCTATACAATATATAGGAAGAAAGAGAGAGGGAAGAGAGAGGAGATTCGAATCTGCCCCAACCACTCCTAGGTCGCATTTAACTCATTTCATTATGGTGGCAGGTGAGAACCCTGGCAAAATGGCGGACTGTCCTCATTGAAGCGCAAAAATGAGCTGTCTGTTGTATTAAAGCTGGTCGCTGAAACGTCACTTCTGTCTATTATCACGCGTCAGAGCCGTTTCTTAACTTTCTCTCTCCACACCGAACCAAAATGCAAGATTGACCCTGGAAACGTGTAGAGCATTTCACCAGCTTTCCAATGATATAAAGAACGTGCAAATCCGAGCTCTGGATCGAAAGTTATGGAGGTCTGAAGATTTAGGGCACAAAACAGGTGAAAACGGATTTTTAAATTTCTTCCCGCGCTCTGCCACCTGGACGACACGTGTCGTGATCTGATTGGATGTGTATTCTCTCTCCTTCCCTGTCCCGTGGGTTTTCTTTGACTTTTTGATGACTTGGAACATTTTTTACTTTTCCTCCGCGCCCCCGCCACTTGGGACACGCGGCATGCATTGATTGGTCGACAGGGGGCATGGGGCAGACCTTTTCCTTTTAGCTTTTGGGCGAACTTCTGGCCAAATTCTAACTCCTCCCCAAGCTCCGCATTCCTGCTCCATAGGACATGCGTCCTCTTTTGATTGGCTCGGGCTGACCCTTCAAAACTCGCCCTTTGACTTTTGGACTTTTCTCCTTGTGACACGTGTCATGATTTGGTTGGTTCTCGACTTTTCGGCTATCCGCGCCTTCCGCATCCCTCTGTCCCACTTGTCCCAGTGCTACTTGGGACAAAAACTTCCGATTCGCCCGATTCGGCCGGTTCGCGTTCCCACGGCCCGAATGTCCCAAACTGTTTTGCTCAGCAGTTAGTCGATTTTCTTCTTCTTCGCCAAACCAGCTTTCCGCGTCCCCGCGTCCCGACGGCCCGGATGTTCCTTGTGCTCTGCAGACCGCCTGGCGATCTTTCGGCCGATTCACGCCTCGACGTCCCTCATGTCCCGACTGTTGCGAAGACTAGGACTTAGCCATTTTTCATGATTTTTTCTGGCCCAAGCTTGTTCCTTTTGTAGCCTTTCACCTTTTCTCAGAACTTGCTCTTTTCAACCTGGGACTTGAATTTTCTGATGCATGTTATCAAAATTACCCTGGGGGGTGAATTTTGATAACATGTACTTCTGAAGGGATCTCTTTCAGAGCATACAACCGCTATAGCCCTTCACGAGAATGGAGTCGCAGAAAGAAAGAACCTGTACTCTTAAGGAGATGGCCACTTGTATGATTCACTCAAGTCTCTTCCTCCGCATTATTGGGCCAAGCGTTGAATTGTGCAAATTACATTCGTAATCGTATTCCACACAAGGCGGTAAGAGGGATAACACCTTTGAAGCCTAGTTTGGACGCAAGCTTCGATGTTGAGCACTTTCGAGTCTTGGATCCAAGACTATGGCTTAGATTCCCAAGAAGAAACACAAGGCCTTGGAACCACAATCCAAACCTTGTATCTTTGTAGGGTATCCTGATGGCGTGAAGGGATATCGATTGATGAATCCTACTTCTCATGAGTCTGTATATTGAGAGAAGTGTTAAGTTTGATGAGTCTTCTTCGACTTCTACTTCTCCACCTATTGAGGTTCTTTAGCTTGCTGATTCGGATTCTGACTCATCAGATGATGATACTATTGAGCGTGCTCCTCTTCCGGATCCTCCCGACCATTAGACCTTTGAGTCTTCTGATTCTGATAGTAGTGATGATGAGGACTATGTCCCTTCTCACTCAAGTGAAGAATCTTCGACTGAGCTTGATCCTCCTGGTCCCCTTTAGGCCAGGAAAAATTTGCAAAGTGTTGGGGATTTAGTTGGAGATACTTTGGATATGAGACGTACTCGCTCAGATTTCATTGGACCCCACTCTTTCTTTGCCTTTGCTTCTAATCCACAGTCTTTCTGGGAGGCTTCTGGTATTCCTGAGTGGGATTCTGCCATGGATGAGGAGTATTCCTCTCTCATGAAGAACGATACTTGGGATCTCACTAATCTTCCGAAAGGAAGAAAATTTGTTCGTGTAAGTGGGTGTTTCGAACAAAGAATGGAGTAGATAGAGACGTCGAAAAGTTTAGAGAGCGATTAGTAGCTAAGAGTTTCTCCCGGATAGCTAGGGTTGATTATACTGAAACCTTTGCTCCGGTTGCGAAGATGACTTCTATTCGACTGGCCCTAGCCATTGCCACAACGAACAAATGGAAAGTCCATCAAATGGACGTTAAGAGTGCCTTCCTTCATGGTGACCTAGAGGAAAAGATCTTTATGGAACAACCTCCGGGTTATGTCGAAGATCCTCCCTCGTTTGTAAGTTAGAGAAGTCTCTTTATGGCCTTAAACAAGCCCCTCGGGCTTGGTATGCCAAGATGGACTCCTTACTTACATCGTGGTTTAGTAGGTGTCACTCGATCCAAATGTTTACATTCTACGCCAAGATGACTCCATACTCATTCTTGTTCTATATGTGGATGAATTGTTGATCATGGTGTAGCTCTTCCTCGTATTATTGATTATGTGAAGATCGACTTAGCCAACAAGTTCTCCATGACTCGACTTAGGTCCGCTTCATTACTTCTTGGGATCCAGATTTCACAACCCGACTTGGGAATCTTGATTTCACAACCTAAGTATGCTCTTGATTTGCTAGCTCGTTTCGATGTCCGATTGCAAGTCTTCTCCTACTCCTTTTCTTTCCGGGGTTAACTTGGTATCGATTGCTCTACTCCCTTGGTCGATGGTACTCTTTATCCACAATTGGTGCGGAGATTGATTTACTTGACTCAAACTCAAATGGATTTATCGTATGCCTTTGTTGGGATCGTGTCAGATTCATGTAGAGCCACATGAGCTGCATTAGAAAGTAGCTAAATGGATCCTTCATTATGTTTGTGGCACTTATGTTTATGGCATTCACTATCACGGAGGGGTAGATATTGACTTGATTGGGTTCACAGATTCTGATTGGGCCGGTGACTTAGATCATCGGAAATCTACTTCTGGCTACAATTTCTCTCTTAGTTCGGGTCCTATTAGTTGGTCTATCAAGAAGTAGAATGTAATTGCGATATCATCTACAAAGGTAGAATACAGAGGAGTAGTTAATGCTGCCACATAAGCTATTTGGCTATAAACTATTCTCGACAGAGTTTGGCATCCACTTTCGCGGCCTACTATTATCTACCGTGATAACACGAGCACAATCTCTATTTGCATAAATCCATTTCAAGATCATCGATTGATGAAGCACATTGAGATCCATATGCACTTCATACGGAGCTTATTCATGATGGTATCATCGACATTCAAAGATACTTAGAAAATTGATCATTATATTTATTCACCAAGTCCTTCACCGAGATGAAGTTTCTTCACTTACAGTCTCTTCTTGGGGTGAGGTCTTTTGCAACTGTTTATCTTCTTCAAAGCTAAGTAGTCCTTTTCTTCTTCTTCTAGGAATATTGTGTTTGTATATGGGCACCTTATCAGGCCTTTAGTTGCCGGGCCCCATTGACACATCTTTCTTAGTTGTTTAGGAGTGTCTTCCTCTTCCGTCTGACTCATCACAGCCACTACCCCAACTTCGATGAAGGGGGGGTGTTAGTGTGAGTTATCCTATGTGTCCTCCTCTCATATTGGAGGGTCATCTCACATGGGTTAGGTTTAGGGTTTCATGTGTGTCATGCACTAGGGTTACTCAACACCCTATATGTACCCCTTTACTATTCATTTATGAGCATGCCAAGACACTCCACTGTCTTTCCTCTATATGCAAGCTTTGTTTCTGTTGAGCAAGTTCTTCCATTACTGATCAATTCTTTCTTGCAATCACTGGAGCTATCACGATTCTGTTGGAGTGCAACTACTTTGTGGTGCCTCGTTTCTGATTCGATTCTCGCAAACTCTTTTCATATTTAAATATTATATTATATGCATTTAAATATTATATATGTGTATTTTTAACATGTATATTCTTTTTAAATATATTTTTATATTTTTTGTTTAGTTTAATTTCACAAGTCACTTAAATATTCATTATTTAATTGTATATATTTTGTGTTTGTATTTGTATTTGAAATAATACTTTATAATATATGATATCAGTAATTGTCGATTTAATAATATATGGAAATTTTTATTTTCTTTATGTTGAATTATATTATATATATATATATATTTGAGAATGTTTAACCATAGATTCTTTATCTCGATATGATTTATATAAATATATAAAAATGTATGTATAGACATTTACATTATATATTTTATTTTAAATTATCAATATTGCATATAATATATTATATTTTTAAATAATAATAAAAGATAAATATTGTATATTTTAATATTGTAAATTAAATAGATTAAGTAAATGTATTTAAAAAGTATATATGTTATATCACAATTATATGTATTTAATATAATTAAATATATTAAATGTTTAAATAATAAAAAAATTATAATATGTAAATATTATATTATATATAAATAATATAAAGTTATATGATTATAAATTAACTATATAGTCTAAATTTCTTATAAAAATATAAATATTACAAACAATATATATGAATATTATATTTATAAATAATATATCTAAATAACTTCCATAAATTCTTCTCTTCTTTTCTTTCTTGAACTCTTATTCTTCTCAAGTGTAGACAGACAGTCATCAACTTCCACAAATATGTCATTTTCTTTTTTAATGTTGCTCCAAGAATACAAAGAAGGATCAAAGCAATTCTTGGCTTTACCATGGGTGTCCTCCGTCCAGATATCTGGGTATTCCTCTTTTCTCTGGGCACAGTAAAGCTCTTTTATGGGATGGGCTCATTAACTCTCTTTCTTCTAGATTGCTCTCCTGGAGAGGTAAATGGCTATCCCTGGGAGAGCCATGTTGATAAACTTTGTTCTTCTGGCCATTCCTATCTATATGTTGTCTGTCTTGCAGATCCCCAAGATAGTTCTACACAAAATTGAGAAGATCGTCAGATCATTCTTATGGCAAGGGAACAATGAAGAGCGAAAATTTCACTTGGTTAAATGGGATATGGTCAAGTTGCCCAAACGATTGGGTGGGTTGGGTATTATGGATCTCGCTCTATAGAATTCAGCTCTCGGGGCTAAACTTGTATGGAACTTCATTTCAGATGCTAAAAGGCTTGCCTTTCAAGTTCTTTCTCATAAGTACCTTGAGGGTGGTCGCCTCGAGTTACTGCTCTCCAGTTTCGAGCTCCCTAAAGGTTCACATGTCTGGAACTTTTTTGTAATTCTAGACCCCGATTGTAGACTTGGTCTCTTGGAAAATCAACAATGGACAGCTTGCCAACTTTTGGGAGGACAGTTGGAACGGGTTCCCACCTATTAATCTAATGCCAGAACTCAACAGAGTTATGAATGAGACCAAAATTTCTTGGGGCTCTTTGGTTGCTGATTATGGCGGCTAGCATCATAACGGTTCACCTTCTTGGATTTGGAAAGATTTAACCAATATTGGGACCTCCACTCTCGAATCATCCCTTTACAAGGAAGCCATTTAGGATAGAAATCCACACTTCCTAGGCAGTGAGGACCAACTTCTTTGGCTTGGGGATGCCACGAATTTTTCTCCGTGAAAGCTGGTTATGATCATCTTTTCTTAAGGTCTAACCAGGGCCTCCCGTTCTTTTTTCCTGCTTAACATCATAGTATTTCTCCCAAAGTGGCCATCTTTGGGCTAGTTGGTTTTGAAAAAGAAAATTTTGACACAAGTGAGGAGAAGGTCTTGGGGCTATGCGGGACCCACCAAGTGTGTGCTTTGTGGTGCTGCTGAGGAAGACTGGATCATCTTTTTCTTTTTTCCCTTTCGCCTCCAGCTGTTGGGATTGGCTCCTTAGTAAATTAAAACTTGCTTGGGTCCCATGCAAAAATATCAGCGAGACCCTTCTTTATGGCCGAAATTCAATCTCAAAATCTCTCTTATGTTCTATATGGTCCATTGCTCCATTCTTCCTCATATGGCATATCTGGTGGGAGCGCAATCTTTGGCTCTTCCAGAATAAACGGCCGAGCAACATGTTTTCCTCAACAAGCTGGAAGTGGCCATCTCGGAAAAGTTAGTATCAATAGTCTGTCTCATTCCAATTTCTCCTCCGAGAGACGCAAAATATCTAATTCTTGGCCTCTCATCAAGTTGCTCGGCCGGGTTCTATCATCAAAAAGGTCTCTCAAGGTTGAAAAATTAATTGAAGGGGAGACCCCGAAAGGTATGTGGAAACTTAATTTTGATGGTGCTTCTAGAGGTAATCCGGGCAAATCAGTGCAAGGTGTATTCTTAGAGATGATTCAGGACATCTTATTAAGGCTGGTTCATTTCCCCTTCGGGATGGTTCGTGCAATGCTGCAGAAGCCCAAGCGCTTCTGGAAGGGGTAAAGATGGTAGCCTATTTGGGTTGCTCTCAACTTTATATTGAAGGAGACTCACAAATAATTATCCATGCAGTCTCTAGAGGCTCTTCCCCCTTGTGGAAAATCAACATTTTTATCCCCATATTTTCTTTTGGTTGGGCAAGATTGGTACTTGGCACATCATGCACAATTACTAGGAAACCAATCATGTTGCTGATCTTTTGGCTAACTATGCAATAGATCACCTTGCCTCCAGTGTCATATCTGATACAGTCGAAGCGTGGCAAGGTCTTTCAAGTATTATCTCATGCGAGCGGACCAACTAGAGTTCACAGGTCGGATTTGGCTTCTCGCATGTGCAACACCCCATTTAAGGGAGGTGGTTGTCTTCTATTTGCTTTGTGATCTTCTATTTTTGCTTCCTCGTTGTTGGTCTTTCCGTGTGGTTCAATGGCGTTTCTCGGTTTCCCATTTGTTCTCCTCCAGAGCTTCGGTGTCGAACGTCACCACGACCTTGGCGATTGATCATTCCCACCTATCGGAGGTCTTCCATTTCTCCTCGGACCTGGAAGCCGAGGCAATTGAGACTATTTTGGGTGATTCCTATAGGTTTCAGTCTCGTAGTGCATGTTCAATGCGGACATAGCAAGAGATGCCTTTGTCTCTTTCTTACCTGTTACTTGGAGGAGGATCTGGTCGTTGTCGAATTCATTGCTAACTTTGTTATTCATTTCGTTCATCGTGTGGGGTTGGGTGAGGAATTGGCCGACTTCTCCCTGCCGGATCCTCTTCTTTGGGTTGAAGAGGTTGATGAACTAGCAATCGGCATTGGACATGGTATCTAGTGGATTTGTGGTCAGTACAAAGCTCTTCTTCACCACGCACAAAGTGTTAACAACCTCTTCACGATGGGTCGGCTCGATCATCGTCTTCTGCCAGAGGTGGACATTGAGGCTGTTGGCTTTCCTATCTTCCTGTAATTGATCAATGGAATGAATTAAAGGACAGGGCACACTGAGCACTGTCAAATTTTTTCGTGGGAGGCCATCATCAGTCATTGTCTTTGGTACTCGAATTGGTTGAGGACTCTTTGTGTCCCTTTGGTTGCAATGGTCATTTTTTGCGTTGCTTTGGCTTTTGGATCTCTCTTTGCGTTGTGGGCAGTAGCCCTTCTTCCTCTTTCCTTCTTCTACTGTCTTTTCTCATCTTCTTCTTCTCTCTTGTTAGGTTGGGGCCTAACCCCCGGTTCAAAGCTCCGGTCAAAAGCATTAAATTATCAAATATATATATATATATATATATATATATATATATATATATATACTAAAACATTATGTATAATGACATTCTAAATAAATATTAAAGTATATATAATTAGTATATATGATATATAAAATATACAATATATAAATACAACATATAAATATAATAAGTTATATATGTATGTGTATATATAGATGTATGTATGATATATCTATATGCATATTTACTTAATTAATACATAATATTATATAAAATAATATATACTAAAAATTTATTCTAAATAAATATGAAAGTATATATAATTAATATATATGATATATAAAATATACAATATATTAATACAACATATAAATATAATAAGTTATATATGTACATGTGTATATATAGATTTATGTATGGATATATCTATATGCATATTTACTTAATTAATACATAATATTATATAAAATTAATATATACTAAAAATTTATGTATGACATTCTAAATAAATATTAAAGAATATATAAATAATCTGTGAATAGTATATATATAATTATAATATTTTATCAAGTCAATAATATGTATAAATTATATATTAATATTTTATTTTATATTATACATATTTAAATTAAGAATTATATAATATTATATATTATACCTTGTGGATGTATGGAAATATTTGTGTGTATATTTATCTAATTAATTTACTATATTATATAAAATTCATATATATTGAAATATTATCTATAATAGTATATTATTTTATAGTCTATATATATATATATATATATATATAACTATAACTATATTAATTAGTTTAAATTTCTCTATAATATAAATAATAATTTTTTTTTTATTGTTAAATGTTTTTTTACCATGAATTGAACTGTTGATGGGGTCACACCCTTACAATGCCAATGCCATAGATAAGATATTACAATATTCAACTACAAACCACAACCACGATAATGTAGCCAACGAAGACCAAGCCAACGTCAATGATGTAACTTTTTTCCGACGCTCTCAATGAAGTAGATCTATCGATATTGCCACTACCCTAGAGCCACCTATAACCAAAACCACCGATGGTGCATCAACCACCAACAGACAAGTAAATCACACCGTAGGGATTACATCCAACGCAATTCAACCATGGGTGGAGCTGACTTAACTGCTCCAACCAAACTCCATAATCCATTGAAATATTATATATGAATATATTTATATAGTCTAAATTTTCTATGTTATATAAATATTATAACATATATTAATAATATTATTTATATATAATTCTAATTTATACATAAATAATATATCAATTGTAAATTTATAATATACAATTTATATACTATAGAGAGATATTAACTATATAAAATTACATACATATAGATTAGTTCCAAATAATATATTATTTGTATATAATACTACATTATACATAATATTTTAATATATATTAATATTATATAATATAATATAATAATCAAGTTCATATACACATACATATATAACTATATAATATACATACACACGATATAAAATATATTATTTCATATATATTATTACATAAATTTTTTATTTAGATATCTTGTGTAATGTATAATATAAAATAAAATATTTATATACTAGAGAGATTATCTACATAAAATAATATAAGTACATATTTAGTATATATTTCACTATATTTTATATAATCAATAGCTCAATATATAATATGAATTGTATATAAATATTTTATTTTATATTAAACATTACACATTATTTTTGTAGATGTATGTATGGCTATATATGTAAATAACATTATATATATAAAAGAATATACAATACATATAAATTGTACAATATTTATACATAAATATTGCATATTATATATAATATAAAATAAAATATTATATGTGTGTGTGTGTGTGTGTGTGATATTATTTTGTGAACTATATTATATAAAAATAAAATGTACTACATTATTATGTAGCATATTATATATTTATAATTAGTATATTTTATATATACATTATACATATAACATACATAAATTAATAATTATATAAGTATCATATAATAATACATATGAAAATATTATATATTATATTGTCTTGATGTATGTATGGATATATATGTGAATAATATATTATAAGTTATATATGTATGTGTATATTTAGATTTATGTATGGATATATGTATGCATGTGTATATTCATTTAATTAATATACTATATTAAATTAAATTAATGTATATTGAAATATTATGTATAATGGTATTATATACAAATATTATATTATACATATGTAGGTGAGAAAATTTGTCTTGTGGATAAATTGGTGAGTTCAAGCCAACGCTATGGGAATGTAAGTCCCTCTACTTGAATGGTGTAGCTTCCAGTAGGTGTATGCATGAAAGATGGGTTTTAATGGTGGCCTTTGACCCAGAGATCTAACAAGGGCACTCCACTGACCCTGTGGAAAAGCTAGCAATGTCTCGCTAGAGAAGAAACTTTGTCTTGGAAAGGGAAAGAGGAGTGGAAATGGAGGTAGGAGAAAACTAATGTTGTGAGTAGAATATCAAATGCCCACACACATTAATTAGAAATTTCATTTACATGCATTCATAGTTAGAAGAAAAAACAAATCCACATGAGAGAAGCTACAAGACCGAATGAAACTCATTGGTCACAAAGTACCAATTAATTCCTCAATCAAAGAGGTAAAAATTCCTTCTTTTATTATTGAAGCTCAAGTAGAGTTTGTACATAGCTTGAGAATAGAAGAAATTTTAAGGAGAAGAGAAAATAGAAGAAGTATGGCATTTTCTATCTTTTCCAGGTATAGAGCACTCTGGTCTTTTTGAAATCAATCCAACCCTTTGGAATGGCTCGAGAAGCCATTATATTCTTGCAAGAAACCATTACAACTTCACAAATCCTCAATGCCTTTTCAAATTCCTTTGTTGTGAAGAAAACGCTCATGGCGGGTTAAAAACAAGATCTTGTAAAGCAACCATTACATTTGATTTGCTAGTTTAAATATAGACCATTTGATTTCTCCTCTAACTTTGAAATTGGGCCATCCACGTGGTAGGAAGGGATTGGAGTGGTTACGGGGAAGCCTTTCACATTTTGTGATTTTTGTAGAGAAATTTGGAACAAATTGGAAAAAAATGGCCCATGACTTTGACTTTTCAACTTAGACACGTGGCATGTTCTAATTGGAAATGGGGTCATGGCCCTTTTCTCAACATTTTAACCTTTTTTGGAAAAAGGCTCAAAACTCAATTTCTCTCTGCCCTTGCTCCGAATTTGAACTTAGGACACGTGGCACGTTCTGGTTGGAAACGTGGTCGTCGGCTCTTTTCTCAACATTTTAACCTTTTTGGAAAAAGACTTAAAAACTCAATTTCTTCCGTAGGCCCGCTCTCCATTTGAACTTTTGAATGGTGGAATCCTCGATTGGAAATGCATGGAGCTTTTCTAGAACATTTTACTTCACTTTTGAAAATTTGGCTTAAATTTCAAAGTGCCATGATTCCGCTCCTCCGCTTTGACTTTTCAACAGTGGGCCCGAGACCTTGGTGGAGCCGGAGCATTCTAGAAATTTTACTTCACTTTTGGAAATTTGGTTAAATTTCCAAAAGTTCCCCGATGGCCTACTCGTCTACTTTGACTTTTCAATGGTGGGCTTCACCTTTGACTTTTTTTTTCCTGACGGGTTTGGGTTACTTTTTAATTTTTTGCCTTTTTTACAAAGAGGCTCAAAATCTCAAATCCCCCTTTTCATCCACTTTGACTTTTCAATAGCGGGCATTATGAAACCACGTTTAGGCATTGATTTGGTAAAAGTGACCAACCAGTGTTAAGTTCACCAAAACACGTGGAGTCGTTTGTTGAGCCTTGAAGTATGAGCATCGAACCACATCCAATCAGAGAGACCCACGTATCACTCGGGGATTTTGAGGCAAAATATGATGGGGAAAGAAAAGCCCATCATTCCCGATCACTGGGGAAAAATACAGAGGAAGAGAACTTCATCATTTTGAGTCCAATTTTTGAATTTCCTTCACAAACCAAAGGCATGGAGGCAAAACAATGATTTGATGACCTAGGCCATAGAACAAGTGAACAATTTTGATCACAAAGGAGATTGTAAAGAGGATATTTCATTTACAAATCGAGAGATGGAGAATTTCTAAAAATGAGCAAAATAGAGATTTAAACAGCACTAGGGCACGATTTTGCTAATTTCTTAAATCTCTAACTTGGCTTAAACACCAACGAAGGGCATGAGCTCAAAAAAATTGAATTTGGCTATGAAAATGCAGAAAGTAGTTTTGGGAGACAACAATTGGCTCTAGCTTGGGGACATGGCGTGAATTGGGCATGGCTAGGGCATGACATGAGGATCTAGAATCTCAAGTTTCAAAACATATTATGTTGACCAGTGCCTTATCCATTGGGCCTTGCAGAGTCATGTACAATTCTGAGAAAGAATTGAAGAAGGAGGAAACACAAAAAAAAAACCAAACAAAACAAAACTAAAACCACACAACAAAAAAGGGAAACACACTAGGAAAATCACCTATGGTACAAGGTGGGGACAACCCGCTTTCACTGATGATAGAGTTTCAAGTATTTGCCCACTTTGAGGCAATTCCAATGGCATTCCATCCAAGTATGAGAGGAGAAAAACATTCTCACCACAAGTTCCATGAATTTGGAATGGGTCGAGCCATAATGAATCAAACTTTCCATGGCTGCCTTTGGTTCTCTTCTCTTGTCCCATAGTAGAAAAAGTCTCCAACCTTGAATTCTCTTGCCTTTTCCCTCTTGTCAAAGATCTTCTTCACTTTCAATTGGTGTTCTTTAATTCTATCCACCACTTGGCATCTTCTTTCCTCCAACTTCTCCAGGAAGAGGATCCTCTTGTCAATGGAGTCTTTGTATTGACCATCTTCTATTTCTTGTAACAACTTGAGAGCTGGCATCTCAATTGTGAGGGGAATCTCTACTCAACTCCATACAACATTTGGAAAGGTGACATACCTATTTCCTTCTTAGGAGTGATCCTATCGAGCCCACAATGCATCATATAACTTCTTGTGCAGTTCCTTTGATTCTCATCTACCAGCTTGTGAACAATGGTCACAATGTTCTTGTTGCTTGACTCAGCTTGCCCATTTCCTATGGGTAGTAGTCAGAAGAGTGAGATAGGGAGATTCCAAAGCCATAACAAAAAACTCTGTGAGCTCCTTGGAAGAGAAATAGGTGGCATTATCTACAACAATTTTTTGTGGTATTCCAAAACGAACAATGATATTCTCCTTGATGAATTTGACAGACTATTTTGAGTTGGCTTGCTTGGTTGGGATGGCTTCCACCCATTTAGTGAAGTAATTTAGTTGCAAGTGAGTACATAAGTATGCCTGCACTAGAATGAGGATTAGAACACCAATAAAATCTAGCCCCCATTGCTGAAATGGTTCTTCAATCACCACATGCGAGTGGCAATGCAACTAGTTGTGGCTTTCCAACAAATTGTTGGCATGCTTTACATTTGGAAACCCAATCCTAAGTGTCTATAAAGATGGAGGGCCAATAATATCTCCCTCTGAGGATCTTATGTGTGGTGACCATTGCTGAGAAATGTCCACCACAAGCTTGATCATGATATGCCCTGAGTAACTTTTCTTGTTGCTCCTTATCTACACACCTGAGGAAACAACCATCTAGGCCTCTCTTGTAAAGTGCATGATTCCAGATCACAAACTTGGTTGCCTTTAGCTTGAGTGTCCTTCTTTGTTTGTAATCAAGATGAGGAGGGAATTCTCCATAAGTGAGGTAGTAAGCAATGTTAGCATACCACTCATCAGTAGTGGTGACAAAGAGCACTGTGGACTGTCAAGGGACATGTGGCTAATTTTTTGTTTTAAAAGAAACCTACGCAAAATGTCCTTCTGAGAGCCACAGAAAAAATGAATATAAAATGAATCAAATAACCGGATCTATGCAGTAATCAGATGATTATTACTTATTATGTGTGAAGCTATAACTGACTCTTCATACCCAAATGTTCATGAGAACAGTTGAGAAAACACCATCTTTTTCTCCCTGTTGAGCCCTAAGAGCTTCATCTTTAGTAATCAACTAGCACAAACCATTTCCTCTTACCAGATTAGAGGGTCTAATCTCCAAGTCATACTCTTGGGTCTTTGCAATCCAACTTCCTCTCTTAGCCCCAAGATCTTGTTGAGTCAAAATGGACTTGATTGCACTTCCAGGGACCATCACCACTGTATGGGAATTGAGAATGTAGAATCTGAAACTTTTAATAGCTTTGACCCCATTGCGTAGGCATGTTTCTCCAATTGGTTGTACTTTAGCTCATGATTTTTCAAAGGATAGCTCATGAAAGCAATGGGTGCTTCCAAACCTTCATCATTTTTTGAACAAGGACAAATAGAGAGTGTATGTTCTGATGCATAGCAATACATGATGAACTCCTTGTTGAAATCTAGAGATACAAGAGTTGGAGCTTTGGCAATGGCTTTCTTGATCTCCTCAAATGTTGTTTTTCCTTCCTTATTCCACTTGAAACTTGCTTGAGGCTTCATCATGGAAGTTATATGCTTAGTTAGTTTAGAAAACTCAGGCACAAAATGATGAAGGAAGTTTACCTTTCCAAAGAATGAATGAACTCCCTTCTTGTTGGTTGGTAAGGCTAGTGCTTGGATAGCTCTGATCCTCTCAGGATCAATGTGTGCTCCATGTTTGTTCACAATGTGTCCCAACAACTTACCTTCTGTGACTCCAAAAATGCACTTCTTTGGATTTAGAGAAATGTCATGTTTCCTACACCTTGCAAGGACTTGCTCTAAATGATTGATATGATCTCTCCTCCTCTTTGAAAAAACCGTGAGGTCATCAAGGTAAATGACAATGCAATGTTTCAAATCTTTGAAGGCCAAGTCCATTGCTCTCTGGAAAGTGGCTCCAACATTGATCAAGCCAAAAGGCATTCTGTTGTAGGAAAAAGTGCCCCAAGGTGTTGTGAAGGTGTTTTTTTGCAATCCTCTTCTGCCACCTTGATTTGGTTGTACCCGAGAATCCATCAAGCAAAGAGAGCATTTCAGATCTAATGACTTGCTTGCAAAATATGATCCATGATTGGAAGAGGGTAGTTGTCCTTGAGAGATGCCTGATTTAGATTTCAGAAGTCTACACAAATCCTTATTTCCCCATTCTTCTTCCTTACTGACACAATGTTAGCCACCCATGTTGAATGGTGGATGGGGAAGATGATTCTAGCATTGAGCATCTTTGTCACCTCTTCTTTGATAACATAAAATCTTTGGATTGTAGGGCCTTTGTTTTTTCCTAAAGGGCTTAGCTCCTTGCTTCAAAGGAATGGAGTGATGCATTTCCTTTGGCTGAAAAGATTTGAGTTCATCATAGGAATAGGTTAGGACATTTGAGTACTTTTTAGCATAGCAACAAACTTTATCTCTCTCTCTTCGGTGAGCAGCATTTACCAATGTTAACCATCCTTGGATTCTCGAAGTTGCCAATGTTTTCTTGATCAAAATCAGATGGACGAGAAGATTGTTTTCTTTCTCTTGGATGAACTGTCATGCTTGTCAAAGAGGTCTTCCAAAGAAACTAGGCCTTTGGGGATTTTGTTTCCTTTCGGTTTGATTACTCCCTCTTCATCAATTCCCTCAATTCCTTCTTCTTCTTTGGGACTGATTCATGGTGTGGGTTTTCACTTCCTTCAAAAAAAGATTATTGAAGTTATCCCTTTGTTCTAAGAAGGCTAGGATTTGATTGTCATCATTGAAGACTTGCGCGGTGATTTGCATTTATTAGTATGCTGGGTCGTGGAACACCATTTCAATGGTCAATTTATCCTTTCCAAAAAGAAGGATGAGGTGTCACTAAGGAAAGCCGATTACTGCTAGAGAATCAACCTTTTCATTATGCTCCCTAGGGATAGCTTCAATGGAGAATGCATCAAAGGATTAAATATAGTCCACACTTTGTTTCTATAGTGCTGAGTCTAGGTTTTTTGTCATTAGTATTGATATTAATTTGTGACGGACCTGTTTTATCACAATATATGCATCACCTTTGCATCTCAACTTCTTGATTCCCATGTCCTCCGTTTTGCATTCATGCCTAAGAGCAATACTTCATACTCTGTAGTATTTTTGTATTGTCAAATTGCAGCTTGTACTCAAAAAGGATATATCTCATTAGAGGAGAGTATAATACTACACCAGAACTCCAAAAGAACATGCTCTAGAATGAGTACCATCAAACTCCATTTATCTAGATTCGGTCTTAAAGTTCAATTTCCTCCATGAAGAAGTGGCAAGTTCTCTTCTTTTTTATGATGTGAGGAGTAGTTTCAAGCCCACAATCTTGAAAAAGGATATCGGCTCTTGGATCATCATTCTTCCTTACTATGAACTTCATTTTTAAGAATGGCGATAGCTTCTTCATTTCTCCTTTCACTTTGGGATAGTTGCAAAATGACCAATCCATTTTTATTTCTCCACCTATATCTCTCAAAAACTTCTACTCAACAAAGCATACCAAAAGATGTTGAGATGTATGCCACCAAAATGGTTAAGAGTATCTTCTTGTTATGGTGATAAACTAGTGCAACTTTGAGCATCCTTAATCCTTCCTACTAATGGAACTTGTTTGGATTCGATTGAGTGCTTGATTGATTGGTAAATTTATTCTAATTTTTTCCATCAAAGAAATTGCATGAAAGATTGAAATTAATGTCTCTCGATGTGGTTTTTTGAAAGCTTTTATTGTGATTTGAAATGCTAGATCGAGTTTTTGGAAATGATTTCGTGTCCCTCTTGAAGTTGTCTTGATAAGAGAACCTATTAATGCCCAAAAATTTTCAAACAAGGCTCCTTCAAATTATTCCTATTTTTGAAAGAAATGGAAAATATGATAATGGTTAATCTATATTTGTATTCCTTTGAAAATCCAAATATGGTCAAAAAGATGCTTGAGAACCATGATTCACTTGTGTTTGTTTCAAAATATTCTTTTTTCATCCTTAGCGAAAAATTGGGTCAAAATGGTGGATGGCGTGAATGGTGATTTGACAAGTATTTAGGACAATCGATGGGTGTACCTCTATTTTTCTTGAAATTTATTCCTGGATTTGTGGTCACGTGGATTCTTTTTGTTGACTTTGAGGATGATGAAGAAAATGCTTTAACTTATCACATTTTTTTCACCACAAAGGTTTTTTGGAAAAAAACAAAATTTAGATCTAATGATCGCTCAAACCATCGATTGGTCCTTTTGGTGCTTACGTGGAATTCTTCTAATTGGATGGAAGTAAAGTGGGTCTATTTTTTTATCTTGTTCTTTTTGGAACTTTGGTAAAAAGATTTTAAATGCCTACGGCCCTTTAGCTTGATTTTTGGAGCAAATTTAAGAGGGAGGAAAAAGTGTCACTTTGAACCCGCAGGAGGACAATGCAAAGCTAATTTGAAGATGCGGGCCTTTAAAGAGGTAAGTTGGATGTATTGCCCCTTTGGGAAAAAAATGGAGTAAAATTCTAAAATGGAAGCGTGCCCCCCAAATCATTTTGGAAGCCTTAAGGTTGAGTTGCGCCATAATGACACGTGGTGATCACAAAAGAAATTATTCTGTTCTAAGGTGGGTTTTTAGGGATCTTCTCAAGATTTGCCATTGTGACACGTTTCATTTGAAAAGTCAAAGGATACCCCGAGCCTTTTTAAAGTTTATCTTCCACATTTGTGGACTCCCGAAATTCAAAGTAAAGATCAATTTTAAGAGGTTGTGATTCTTCATGATCTAATTTTCCCCCATTTTTATGAAATACGTTTCTAAGTGTGAGTCTTCATGATTTAGGTATTTCTACACACCGAATACAGAGAGGGGAGTTAATTTTGATTTAAGTTTTGAAAGATCTGGACATTTTTTTGCCATTAAAATGGTATGACTATCGGGCTCAATTTCTGATTTCCATTTCACTTCTCCCATGAACATGCAAGGAATAGATTTGAAAAATTAGGGGCGGAAGTGGTTGGCGAGTTGAAGGAGGAGTGTTCTACTTAGATGAAGGAGTTGAATGCCGAGATTTTGAAGAGATATGCCCCATGAGCACTTTGACAACTTTTACGAGATCTAATTATGGTTGTGGATCAAATCAAAAGCACTAGCACATTAAATGTTTTTGTCTTTTGTGGAAGAAGGGGCAAATTGTAAATGTTATAAATGGCACAATTTTTTGTGTAAATGGAGTGTTAATTTAAGAAATTTCGGTTTTTGTCTAAGAGGAAAATTTGACAAAGTGTGTCATCCCATTTTGAAAGATCACCCTATATATCTCGCATTTTGTATTAATTTTGATCGTGTCAAGGGGTTACAATGTACAACCATTACAAGATCTAAGATTGTTCTAGAAAATTGTCCCTATTTAATAAATTTAATCAAATTTAAGTTATTCTATGTAAATCTTGAGTGAAAAAATTGTTTGTTTCATTTTCGAATCTATCTGCCAAATAATTTTCTTATTCTTGGGACATAATCTTTTTACTCCCTATCAAAAAATTTGTCTTAACAACACATGTCTCAATCCTTGTGACATTTTAGTGGCATCTGCAATCTCATTTCTTAGAAAGAACTTTCATTTTGGGGGTGAAATAACGATTTAAAATCACTTTTATTTCATTTGTTGATAGATATTGTTTGTAAGCCTCTGGGTGTACCTCAATTTCGTGATTGATCTTAGGTTTTGACCTGTGATTTAACACGGGTCTTTAGAGAATCAAGCCTTTTCATTTAGAATCTCTAGATTATGGAAAAAGTGCTTCTATGGCCTCATTCAAAAGCAAAAAATATTCTAGTTAAAGGAATCCAGCTATACAAGTATTTATGTTGTCTAGACTTTCCATTTTTGTAAGATATCTTGACTAGTGGACAAAATCAAGTTCATTTTCTACCTCACATCCCATCAAAGTTATTTAATCTCAACTAACCCTATTCCCATGTCCTTTTTGTCATTCACAAATGCATAAATTTTACTACCAAAAATGCGTAAAAATCAGAGCTTGTAGAAAAAAATACCTCTCAGGAGAGTAAAATAGCCTTAACCTTTCCTAGAGAATATCTCCACTATACCACAGAGGACAACGATCGTTCAGAGTTAGATTTTTTCATTGGATCATATTTTCTTCATGAGATCTCCTCTTAAACAACTTCATTAGGAAGGATATTTCCATTTCCTAATCTTGAAAAAGGATATTCAAATACAAACAAATCACCTTGGTTGAACTTCATTTTTATGCGAGGATAGCTTCTTCAAATCTCTTCTTTGGGATAGTGTAGATACAATCCATTTTTATTGGAAAAAGCCTAGGTCTCTAAAAGTCGGATAGATTCTTCAAATTAGGGAAAAACCAAAAGACATTTAGGAGCACCAAAATGGTCAAGAGTATCTTCTTGTCAGGATCATTGTAGTGCATCCATGATGTTTCTCTTAATCCTTGAAGGAATGGAATTTGTTTGGATTCCATTGAGTAGCATGTGCCATTTACCGTGTCAAAGTGAGGCCAAGAGCATTTGTAAATTTTGTTGGCATCACATTATCGAGGCTCCGAATCTATAATGCAATTGTTTATTGGTAACCTTTGATGATAAGTAATAGCGGGTAAAAAGGCTCAACTCTGTTGGTGGTGGAGGCACTGAGGGCTAGCATGTTTTGAGAAGATGGTGTGGATGGTGTGGGAAGTAAGCCTTTAGAATTAGAGATTGGGGATGTAGAGTTACCACCCTAAGGACTGCCTTGATGAATCTATCAAATTGGGCATGATGTGTTTGTAGGTATTCAATTTTAGAGAGCTAGACTTTGGTTTTGCTAGCATGCTCTACAAAGTCAAATGAAGTTATGGTAGATGAGGAAGAGGTTCCAGTAGTGGATGAGGACTTAAATGGAAGATGTTTTGTTACTTTTGGTGTTGGGTTCTCCTTTTCAAATGTAGAAATTGGCTTGGAAGGAGATGGGGGTGTAGCCTTTGATTGAAATTTAGATGTTCTTGCAGAACCAACATTTAGAAGAGAATTCTCTTAACAACTTTTGAGTTGGGAGAAGAATCAGATAACTTACTTGGCACAACAGTGTGATCCTTGACAACTGGTGAATTTGATTTCTCTCTAGCTGATTCCATGGAAGGTGGTAATGGTGATCCCCTGTTGATGATCTTGTTTAGTGGAGGCTTTGGAGAGCTATCTTCTTTGTTCTTCCTACTCTCAGTTGCAACTGTTGAGGCTGAAACACCATTCTTGGATTGTGCATGAGTGAAAACAACACATGAAAAACTTGGAGCTTCTTCATCACCTTCCTCTCATCATCAACATATTCAATCAAGGCCATTGTGCATGCCAACCTCTTCAATTTCAAGATAGTTTTCATAGTCATCCATGCTTTCTTCTTCAATTTCCTCAATGTTTGTTCCTTCTTTGATTCCCTAGTGTCACAGATGGCATTGAATGGTGGTGCTTCAAGAGAAAGCCTACGAGGAGGTGGAGAAATTCTTGGTCTATCAAGAAGATTTGGTCTCCTTGGAGCATTCCTCATTGTGATTTGTGACAGTTGCTTCTTCAAAGCAACTAGGTCATTTGCCATTTTTTGGAACATTGGATCAGTGGTGACTGAATTTGAACTCTGACCTTTTTTCTTCCCATTTGGTCCTTTCACTTTTCCAAAAAGAATTAGATCATCATTAGTCTCAATTGCAAAGTCTTTAGCATCCCTCAATGTTCTTGGTTGGGCTCTTCTGAGGAAGAAACCAACTTCATGATGGAAAAGCACTGATGAAGAACCTTTTCAAGTTGTTTTTGAGGGTACCACATCTTTTGGGATCCTTCTTATCAACCTATCATACCTTTCTACAAAATATCTCATTGATTTAGAGGTCTCCTTCTTCATCTGAACCAATTGGACCAGCAGATCCTGACAATCTTGTGCTCTTGAACCTATGTTCAAATGCACTTCTTATATCTTCCCAGCATGTGATAGATCTTGGGGGCAACATGTAGAACCATTCAACAAACTTTTCTTAGAGTGACTCCATAAAGATCCTAACTGAAACATCTTCATCTTCAACTCCCAACACTCCACAAGCAATGATGAATGTTGCTACATGTTCTTCGGGAGCTGAGAACCATCCCCTTTGAATTTTGGGAAGTTCTTTCTTGAGCCTCTTGGGAGCTCATGAAGTGGTTGTGGAAGAGCAAGTGGACCAGTATTTCTTCCCCATGGTACATTAGGCCTACGTACTTCATGCTCATGATCACCCATTCTATTCATGTTTCTAGCCTCTAGTCTTGCTAAGGTTGCTTTTGTTGTTGCTCTTTCTTCTGCTTCAATTTGGAGTCTTTCTATTTCTTCAAGTTGAGCCCTTATCTCCTCTTCATCTCTTGCCTCTCTTTCAAGCTCTTCAAATGTGGGATCAATTTGTCCTCCTTGCCTCAATTTTCGGGTGTATCTTCTATAGCCTAGCTTGAAATTTTATGCTCTTCTCTGGGGTGTTGGAATTTGTCTTTACCTTTCCAATTCGACAACACGTTCCTCTTCCAGGTCTAGAATCCTTATGGCAATGAAGTATTGATTGACACTTTGTCTATTATGCCAAATAGCTTCTCAGATAAGAAGCAATGTCTTCTTGGATGTGAAAGAGTAAATCAGGTCTCTCAATAGGAGGATTTCCCTAGAATAGCCATGATTTACATCCATGTAGTTTGTGTGATTATTCAATCTCTAGAAACTTTTTTCTTAGAATATTTTTTTGTATTTTATGACCCTTGAGGTCATTTTTAGGTGCAGAATCTTTGCAAAATGCCCCACGGTGGGCGCCAAAAGCTGTTGGTGAGAAAAATTTGTCTTGTGGAAAATTGGTGGGTTCAAGCCAACGCTATGGGAATCTAAGTCCCTCTACTTAACGGTGCAAGCTTCGTATGTGCATGCATGAAAAGATGGATTTCAATGGTGGCCTTTCAACCAGAGATCAACAGGGCACTCCAGCGACCTGTGTGGCAAAGCTAACAATGTCTCACTAGAGAAGAAACTTTGTCTTGGAAAGGGAAGGGGAGTGGAAATGGAGGTAGGAGAAACTAATGTTGTGAGTAGAATATTAGATGCCCACACACATTAATTAGAAATTTCATTTACATGCATTTATAGTAGAAGAAAAAAAATCCACGGGAGAAGCTACAAGACCGAATGAAATTCATTTGTCACAAAGTACCAATTAATCCTTTCAATCAAAAGGTGAAAATTCCTTCTTTTATTATTGAAGCTAAAGCAAATTTTGTACACATAGCTTGAGAATAGAAGAAATTAAGGAAGAAGAGAAAATAGAAGAAGTATGGTTTTTTTCTTTTCCAGTACTGAGCACTCTGGTCTTTTTGAAATCAATCGCCGGCCATTTGGAATGGCTCGAGAAGCCATTATATTCTTTGCAAGAAACCGTTACAACTTCACAAATCCTCAACGCCTTTTCAAATTCCTCTGTTGTGAAGAAAACGCTCATGGCGGGTTAAAAACTAGATCTTGCAAAGCAACCATTACATTCGATTTGCCAATTTAAATATAGACCATTTGATTTGCTCCTCTAACTCTAAAATTGGGTCGTCCATGTGGCAGGAAGGGATTGGAGTGGTTATGGGAAGCCTTTCACATTTTGTGATTTTTCGTGAGATTTGGCAATTTGGAACAAATTGGCCCACAGACCCGCTTTGACTTTTCAACTTAGGCACGTGGCACCTTTTGATTGGAAATGGGGTCGTGGCCCTTTTCTCAATATTTTAACCTTTTTGGAAAAAAGGCTCAAAAAATCAATTTCCTACTCGCCGGCTCACTGCTCCGATTTGAATAAGACACGTGGCATGTTACAGTTGGAAATGGGGTGTGGCTCTTTTCCCAACATTTTAACCTTTTTGGAAAAAGGTTCAAAAACTCAATTTTTCCTCCAGCGAGCCACGAAGCATTCTCTTTACTTCGCTTTTGGAAATTTGGCTCGCTCTTCCACTTTGACTTTTCAATGGTGGGCCCGAAACCTTAGTGCGAGAGCCACGAAGCATTCTAGAACTTTTACTTCACTTTTGGAAATTTGGTTAAATTTCCAAAGCGCCTCGATACTGATGGCCTGCTCGTCGCTTTGACTTTTCAATGACGGGCTTCACCTTTGACTTTTTCCTACGGGCTCAAGATTTGACTTTTTCCCTGATAACCTGATCGGGGTTGCGGGTTAATTTTTAATTTTTCACCTTTTTTACAAAGAGGCTCACTCATTTGCTTTGGCTTTTGATGGTGGGCTTTCCTCTCTAATGACTCAACCACGTGGCGATCTGGCGCCGATTTGTAATTGGCCCTTTCGCCCCACCTTGAAATTGTATCATTGTGACACATGGAGCCATCCATTAAGCCTTGAATTATGACTGAACCGCATCCAATCGAGAGAGTCCCACGTATTACTCGGGGTTCTTAAGGCAAAATTTGTGGGGAAAGAAACGCTCATTGTTCCGATCATGGGAAAAATACATAGAGGAAGAGAACTTCGTCATTTTGAGTCCAATTTTTTAAATTTTCTTCACGAACCAGAGGCATGGAGGCAAAACAATGATTTGACGACCCAAGCCAAAGAACAAGCGAACAATTTCGATCACAAAGGAGATTGTAAAGAGGATATTTCGTGCACAAACTAGGAGATGGAGAATTTCTCAAAACGAGCAAAACAAAGATTTAAACAACACTAGGGCATGAATTTTGCTAATTTCTTAAATCTCTAACTTGGCTTAAACACCAACGAAGGGCATGAGCTCAAAAAATTTGAATTTGGCCATGGAAACGCACAAAGCGATTTCAAGAGATAACAACATAAATAATCTATATGTAATTATATTATTTTATATAGTCAATATCTCTCGATTTATTTTGCTATTGGTACTTAGGGAGAAGGATGTAGCTTGCAAAAATACCTTCAGTTCTATTCCATGATATTTACAATCATCAATGGACTCCCATAGTGAGTTTAGGTACTTTATTATGCACCATACAATTCATATATAAATGTTTTATAGAAGTTACTAGACAACTCCACAAAACAAACCCCTAAATTTTAAACTATCAACAAGATTCTAGGGCATAAGGTCCGATGCAAAAACTATACCTATCCCTAAAACCCTGAAGCATGCATATCCTTGCAAATACAAAACTAAACGTGAACAACCTAATCCATATTCTCGTTGTACGAGATCTCTGCAAGAATTTTAACCTCCAAATCATCTCAACTAGGCAAAGGAGAAGTAGAAGAAACCAAACAACACAGGACATCACAACTTTTGCCTTCCCGGTAGCTTGACCCCCTGGCTTTCGCCATCTCTTCCAAATACCAAGAAATCACCTAAACCCCTCCTCTAGTTAACATGTCGATGTGAAATTACACGCTGACCTATGGCTCTTCAATGAATTTGTGCTCCATGTGAAAAATAAACTATCATGAATAATTTGACAATATATTTTCTACGCACCCAATCCTTGGGCAACCTCAAAGAAAATTCTTCGACAAACAGATTAATTGGGACCAATCATTAACTTCTTCATCTTATTAAAAATGTCCACCTCATCTTCCTCGAAGCTCACCGTGATTGGCCGGACCTTCTTGAACCGGCCCCTCATAACCTCAATTTTGTTTTTCCATACATCCATTGTGTGAAGGATTTGCCCATTGCATCACCGGTTAAAGCCCTTTTCCTCTTGTGATTGGTAACCATGCATTAATCCTTGCCCTCCTCATGATAGCCACTCGAGTAAACCGAGAGCCGAGCCTAATAGCTCGACACGAGCGAAAGCAGAAAGAACCACCCCGACCTTACCTAAATAGACATACCTCCAATCCTTCCCACAAATGATCGGCATGTGTGAGTACTAAAAATATTAATGAAGATCACCCTACCACAATCATCATTAATTCTAATTATTTGGCATTAATGGTTGGCGGCATTCACAATTATTTCCCCTCACTACCAATCACCAATCGTGCATCCCTCGACAGGAGAGCCAAGACGTCATTGGGATAGCTCGCCACCCAAACTTGGGACTTTAAATGATGATTTCATCACAAATCGATTCCTCTATTAGCCAATCTATCCACCACCTTATTCCCTTCCCTTTTAATATGTGAGAATTTAACCTCGAAAAATGAAGTAAGAACAACTTTGATTTTAACACATACTAGTTTCAAAGACTAGGCTTTAGGGACATTACCCTGAGCCAAACCAATGATTGTTTTTGAATCCCCCTCGATCCAAAGATGACTCCAATCTTGTTTTTAGCTTCCAATAAAAAAATGAAGGACTATACCTTCTGCAACATTGTTAGAAGAGATACCATAATCTAAACCGAGGCCAAAATTGGTGTGACTTGAATCCCTAAAAATGCAACCACCCCCAACATTACCGAGGTTGCCTCTCAAAGCCCTATCGAGTTTAACTTAATCCAATCCTTATCTGAAGGTCTCCACTCTTCTGCTCTAATTTCCTCAATCCCCTTATCATTGATGGATTCAAGAAAAAAGCCTTGCTCATTCACGAGAGAATTTATTACTACGAAAAAATATTCTATTCCTTTTTAACCATAAGCTCCAAATAACTGCTGCAGGAGTTAAATTCCAAAGGAGTTGTAAACCTTTATGAGCAATTTTCAGTGCCATTGAGAAATTAGATCATACACCGAGTTTGGAAGAACCCAGCAATACTCCATTGATGCCACACGATGGACCAGATTTTAAGTGCAAAAGAGCAATGAATGAAGATATGATTACCATATTCATCCCATTCCTCACAAAGAAAGCAGAATGCCGGACCATGAAAGCCCCTTTTCATCAAATTGTCATACATCAAACATTTTCCTAAGGATGTAAGCCACAGAAAATAAGTAGCCTTAGGCATGCCTTCTTTCTACCAAACAATGTTCTTGGAAAGGAACACGAATCGTCCCTTGCCTCGAGAATGTCATACATCTTCAGGTACAAATATTTTATTGTAACTACCCCAAAATTTGCCCCAAACCAAATTATTCTATCCTCCGTAACATCATCTCGATAGGGAGAGGAGCTTAAAATCCTAAAAAGAGCTTTAGTACCATCGTGATTCTTGAATCTCCATAGGAAGGGGATATCAACTTCTAACTTATACAAACACACATATAAACCCTCAACTTTGGATCCCCAATTCAAGATAACTTCTTCTTTAAACATTTCCAAGGACTAAATCACTAAGAGGGGACCCATTAAATGCCAATTTTCTTCCATATATTCACCATGTCACCTCTTTAAGGCTACCATTTCATATCAGGGACCGTAAACTTACAACAACTTTTAATGAAGTTCTAAATACCATAGCACGATGGAAGCTCATGCTTTGGAAAAAGTTTCTCTCAGTGTCTGCATCTCCAAGTATTTAGCCATAATGATCCTGCTCCACAGACACCTTCTATCTTCATAAACTCTCCAAATTATCTTTCCCCAAAGATTTATTCATCATCGAATAGTTCCTAAAGCCTAAACGACCATCCTTTTTTGGCCAGAAAACCTCATCCCATGCAACTGAAGAAAATTTATTTTTATCCTCAACTCCACCAAAAAAATTCCTTTGCAAACCTACTATGCACTTGGCCACTTTCTCAAGAAAATTTAAAATGAGACATGAAATATGAGGGAATTTCTTGGAGAGAAGAACACATCAACTCTTCTCTGCCCACTATGGTCAACCTTACCCTTCCAAGAGGTCAACTTCTTCTAATTCTTATCCACCACAGGTTTCCACAATTCCTTCCTAGCCACCCGTCCAACCAGTGGCATATTCAAATATGAATTGGGAAAGGACCCAATGGAGAAGCCAAAAATTCTTGCAATCCTTCGTTGTAACCTAGGATCAACATTGATAAAGAAGATGAAAGATTTAGGAGCACTCACCTTTTGACCCGACGCCTTCTCATAATGATCAAGTATCTCCTAGAATTTACTCGTCTTAGCAACTAAAGCCTCCCCAAAAGTGTTGTATTATCCACAAACTATGAATTCGCTACATGATTGATCTTAGAAGAATTTTTCAAATCTTTTAACTCCTTTTCGACAACATTTTGAATAGAGATATAAAGACTTTCTGACATAATAATGAAGAGAAAAGGGGAAATCGGGTCGCCTTGCTTCAAACCTCTTGAAGATGAGAAATGCCCAGCCAGAACACTATTTATCAACACCGAAAATTTTGGAGTTTAAAATCCGCTCATGATCATTTGAATCCAGTCATGAGGAAAACCAAACTTTGCAATAACCACTTCCAAAACCTCCAATTCACTCTGTCATAAGCCTTCATCATATATAATTTTATAATCATCCCCTGTATTTTTTTATGAGAGAGAGAATGGATAGATTCATGAGCCACCACAATTCCATCCAAGATTTTCTTTCCTTCTACAAAACCATTCTGATTATTAGATATGACAAAGCTTAGAAATGATTTCATCCTCAAGGAAAAAACCTTTGAAACTATATTATAAATCCCATTGCACAACACAATTGGGCGGAAGACATCCAATTACCTACCATCTTCTTTTTTTGGAACAAGAGCAAGAAAAGTGGAATTCCATTCCTTTAGGACAACTCTCTTTTTCTTGCATTCCTCCACCATATCCCCAACATCTTTCCCAACTATATGCCACAATTTTTGAAAGAAACCGATCCTGAAAACAATCTAGCCCAGGGAATTTTTTTCCCTAAGATAGATAATCGCCTCACGAACTTCATCCTATGAGATATGATGCATTATGCTTTTGCATATTCCACCTCTAAGACCTTGGGTATTGTTGACAAGTTTTACACTTGTGCAAAAATGGGCAACTTGAAACTTCGTTACGATGGATGACATTGATGAAGTGGACCTAACTAGGGGAATGCATTACAGTTTTATTATGTTTTCAGTTGCAGCAATTGATTAGCTACATGTAATCTGTAGCTATGTGTGATGTTACAAAATGTAACACCTCACATAGACTGTCATTCCATGTTCATCTTCAGCAAGGAAACACAAAAGCCCCAAAGGACTAATGCATTGCCTTGATGAAGACGAGAATTACAGTTTAGGTGGAATTCTAAATTTGGGAACATCAAACAGAATTGAATTTTACAAGAAAGAAATTTCATTATTAAAGTTACAAGTATTTCAAAACTCATTATTTCTGCATGTAAATACATTTGATTATGTGATTGAATTATTTATTTTTATAAAATCAATATACATGTCATAAAGCTAAAAGCAGAAAGAAGTATACAACTCAAGTACATAAATTAAGTGTTATTTATTCATGAAGAAGTACAATATTTTCCACACAAACCATGGAATGTAACTCATAACTACTGAAGAAAGAAGTACATATGCATGAAGATAAAAGCAAAAGAGTATAGAAGAAACTCATCATTGCCTTGGGTTCTCTTCTAGTCTTCTTCACTTCAAGCTCCAACTCCATCTTTTATCCAACTCTTCTATCGGTCATAATGTACTTGAAAAAAATAAGGCATCAATATTGAGCTCAGGGTTTGATTTGTACCCATGTACTATCTAACTACATGCAAATGGATTTCTAAAAAGAAGAAGCATAAGGTACATCATATACAGATACACAATTGATAAGAGTAGTATTCTACATCAACACATGATTCCCATAATCATTTCAGAAAAGAAAGAGAAAAGAAAAACTATGGAACATAAGAGAGGCCAAAAAGCCTAAATATTTTCTAACTATTTTCTTAAGTGTACAGGTACAGGTAGAAGATGAAAAGCAAAAATATTTTACATAAATTATTATTGTATAGAAAGGAAATACTTGCTGAAGAAATCTACATGATACAAGTTATGAGTTGTTTTAGGAAAAGGAAAATGCAAGCATAAAATATCAGTTTTCATCAAATTACAACCAGGTATAAAATACAAAATGAATATCGAAATATATAGTTACTGCTCAAATAAAACATGATCTATGGGATGTAAGGCATTGGAACATTAAATCATAAGTAAAGAAACAGAGTATAGGTACAAATTACTTTCAGCACTTAACAATTTTAAGGACAAAATGAGAAAATGCATTCATGCCTTACTAGTGATCAGGGTAAAAGAGTACAAGTATTCAAGGTTGTTACCAATCAATTCAATGAAAATAGGTCATGATTTCTAAAACTAGAAGTAGAAGAAAAGAAGCTTCTGATCAAGATTAGAATACAATTGTAAATACTTATTCAGGTCATAAGAGATTTACAAAGTTAGTTAACTAGAGTTTCAAGTGGTGAAGATGCACTTCTCCAAATTTTGCAGATTGAGGATATTTTCTAAGAGCGAAGCTTCGGTTTTAAAATCAAGGCAATCACCCATATTCATGATGTTACGAGACTTATGAAATGCCACTATAGCTTATGAATTTCAAGTGCAAATTACATAGTACAAGCTTTAGTTATCAAGCAATTCAGAAACTTACTCAAAGCATCTACGAGTAAAAGTACATCTACATCTAAAGTTTTCATTTATCTTATAGTATAAAAAATGATCAAGACTTCAAAGGAAGATCACACAATGTGATAAAGAAAATCATGCATTTTAAAGCATCATATTCAACAAAGGAGCATATGTTAGGTCTCAATATTTTATGTGTACTGAGTACATGGGATGTTGAGCTTTAAATGAGAAAAGCATAATGTAATTATACATCTCTACAAGGAAGAAAATTACATTATGAAAAGACTGCAAAGCGACTGATGAGAGTTTCATAAGGTAAATTGAATACAATATTCAAGGTATTGCATTTCTCCCAAGTAGAAAAACCATTAGAACTTAGGGAAAGAGTTAACACAAGTTTGCAGTCCATGATCTTCAAGGAAGAATTTTGAATTAGAACAAGCTACATTTTCTCTCTAAAATCAAAGTACAATAGGAGTTTCAAAGTAGAGCCATGAAAAGGAAGACACAAGGAATAAATATTCATTACATCCCTTTAGAGATCTGGTACAAGTGAAGGAAGTTTATAACCTGAAGGTACTTCTCAAATCATTAACTTAAGAGGGAAATTACAAGACAAAGTGCAGTTCCAGAGCAACAAATTTATTCTTCCTTCATAGTCTACAAAACTTGAAAGATCCTTCTTTTCAGTTAGGCATGAAGGTTAAAGCAAGTCCTAGATAGAGGATAAATCTATATAGCAATTTTGAAATTTGAAGGAGACATAGTTCTACAATGCATCATTCAAACAATTGTTTCTACAGTACAAAGGATGCATGTTTTCTCATTTCCTTAACAAATGCTCGATGTGGAAGGAGACACATCCATATTTTCAAGATAGTTGCTTAACTTCTTCTCATTTCTAGTCTATAGAAAGAAAGTACGGATTGCAGGATTTTCATGTATATAGTTGTATTCAACATTGGCATATAAGTACGGATATCAAGCAAGAACATTCATAAAAGCGAGAGGCCTCTAGTAGTACAAATAGATTACAAAGAAATTAAAGCAAGCTTCCAAAAATGAAAAAACTACATCTACTTCCACTAGATCAGATACAAATGAGCGAGAGAATCAAAATATAAGAGCATTATTTCACTGAATAACATTTTTAGATTCATTATAGATACGAAGCAACCGTTGAACTTGAATCACAACTAGAAAGTTTGAGAAACAATGGGAAATTATATTATCAACAAGTTTTAACAATTTTTTACCATATTTGGGGCCAAGTATTTCAAAATAGAGCTCAATTAATAGTGCAAAATTTCAAAAGGAAGCTATCAGATCAAATCAAGAAAATACTTTACGCAATCGTTTATTTTTTCAGTATTATGAGCATCAAGGAAGCACATTTAAGCAATCAGATAGCGTACAGTGGTCAAGACATTTAAGAGAAAGTGCTAGTGATGGCTACGTAATGAAGTATATTGTTTTCAAGTATACGCAAAAGCCATCAATGGGCATCAATCAACCCTTAAGAGTACAAACAAAGAAGGGGCCATGTGGAGAAAACATTGAAAATCAAAATAGATACAAGAGTTTTGAGCCCACCCAAAGAATGTTCAAACCTTTAAAAGCTCATCTCAGAGGAGAAGAAAAACAAAAATATCGAGCTTACCTTCTCCTATAGATAGCAGTGAATCAAGATGATGTTATCAAACTCCATTTCAAAAGAAAGATGAATATACATTCTCAGAGTCAAGGTACAATGGAGCACCCAGAGGTGACTTACCAAAAAATAGCTTTACAGAGAAACCCCAAATTTGAAGCAAGTAGTAGCATTAGTGGCTCAAACATATTAACCTATACAAGATGGACCCAATAAGTAGATGAAGTAACGCATTAAAAAAAAATGATCTTTTCAAACCCCATAACCGACGGTTAGAACTGCAAGATCCAATCTCCAAATAACAAAACCACTTCTTCAAACTAGCTTAGAGTTCACAAGAGTTTCTAAATAGAGCCAATAGAGAAAAACGATGACGAGTTCACAATACGGCTATTCAATTAGCAATACAACTGAAAAGCCATATACCAAGATTCCCACGATATGGAGTTACAAGTCAAAAGTGATGGTGGTTCAAGGCACAAAACATAGAACTCACCATATTCACAAAAATGAAAACTCAGAAAGTCAACGATCTAGACCATATTTGTGTGATTCTAGCTCAACCCAGAAGGGAAAATTCAGATAAAAGACAACAAATACAAAGATAAATCACCAACAATGGAAGGCAGAGTAGAACTTTCCCCTCTATATGGTGAATCAAACGGAAACAAGCTCGACAAAACCTAGATCTTCTTTTCTTAAAAGTTTGATAAATACAGTGTCAAGTAATAGGGAGAACATAAATCAAATCATTGTGATAATGTCCACTATACAACATTAAACTCAGAGTTCCAAGAGCAAGCACCCAGAATGAAATATTTCAGAGCTCTAAGGAAAGGAAAATTATAACAACTTAATGCAAGAATCAGGGAATACAAAGTACAAATCCTATTTTTACAAGGGAAAGCGGGTACTTGAAACATCAAAGAGCTCAAAGTATACACTTACCCAAAAAATTAGAGCTCAAGGAGTAAATCTGAGCCTACATTGTTCAAAAGAAACCCTTGCGAGCTATAAATCAAAATACCCATCGTTGAAAACATGAATGTCATGCTCAGAAAACCCATAAAATGGCCGAAGGAAACAAAAGTGAATTCATCCTTAGCAAAGCAACTCACAGTTTAAGTCAATTCAAATAGAGCTCAAGAAGATAGGAGCCTTAAAGTATGTTAGCAGTGGCCAATCCTCCGACAAATAAACAACATATTTTGAGCATTAGAAGTAGAAAGAAAAGACAATGAAAATCTCATCTAAACTAGAAAGCTCTCAAACCAGAATTCCAAATATCATAGAGTTTCTATACAAAACAGAGCACCATCGAAGAACAAGGAATTAAGTTTTAGCATAAAAAACAATAATAGCCATGAAATTTTTTAGCAAATTTCCTCTAGCTGAGCTCAACATGAAATGAAAAATGATAGGGTTCGATGCATTTTGCCTCCTCCAAACTCAACCACTTTCTCCAAATCATCAGGGGTTAAGCATCAACGGTGAGGATCACGAAGATACAAAGATCAATGATCAAGAATCATTCACCAATTTCCATGAAAAATATTCAACGGGATCATAGTTGCTTGAACTCTACCGCATGATCGAGAAGTACAAACATGTCAAACAATGATGAAACCCTAATTACGGTTGAGGTAGATCACCGAAAAAGGATCATAAAGGGTTGATTCATCGTATGAAGGGGACCAACTCTAATGATTTTAAATAATTTGCTCAACTTTTCTAAGGTCCCAGTCAAAGTAACTGCATGTCATGTTTATCAAGAGATCCAACAAGATTATAATATGTATGATCTCAGAGGGGGCTAGACCCAATAATCTGAACTATTACTACATTCAAATTTTTGGAAGTCCAAGAATTTTATGATGCCGACTATCATAAGAGTCATGACGTTGGTTAATCACCAAGGTGGTAATAATGATTATTCAAAGACCGAATGTCACCATAGATTGACTA
Source organism: Taxus wallichiana var. yunnanensis (assembly GCA_018340775.1). NCBI lineage: Eukaryota > Viridiplantae > Streptophyta > Pinopsida > Cupressales > Taxaceae > Taxus > Taxus wallichiana. Next base: position 442,846,082 of record CM031240.1, read on the forward strand.
TAGTATGGAGGTGGCCAAGTAATATGGTCAAGATAGATGTAATGCCAAGGTTGGAAGTACGTACCTTAAACTTTCCAAAGTATACCTCAAACTCTGCTAAGGAGATCCCATACAAAGGAGAAGTTTCTATTATTACATATGCACAAGTTATCTCAAGAGGCTACAAAAACAAGAGTCCTACACATGGACATGTGGTCCCCACATGGTAAACATGAATCATTATGCCAAGGATGGGATAAAGGCATTATTTTTGCTTGTATAAGGATATCTTTGGCATGTCATGCACTAGAAGACAAAATAACAAGAAAACAAACAAATGTCAACATCAGAGCTTGCAAGTGGTCCCCACATTGGGTGAAATTTTGCAAAGTGTGGAAAATAAAAGAATTATTTTTGATCAAACGGGGAGATTAATTTTTGCATGTGCATCTAAGGGGGAAACATTAAAGAATGCTAAAAATATCATTGCAAATGGATCAAGTTCAAGTATCACATCCAACACCGAGAAGACAAAGATTGCATGCACATTGGAGGAGACTTACACAACAAACAAATGTTATTATTAGCCAAATTATTCATCCTACTTTATCAAAAATATATCATCAACTGCAGTTTGACTCAAATGTATATTTGTAACTCGGACTATTAATGCCTCATTGTAATTAACATGTTTATTTTTATTCCTTTATTTATTCATGATAAAAGGGTAAAATTAACATGCATGGGTGAGTAAATTTTTATCTTATTTTATAGGATGGGATGGGTGAATAATCTTTCTATATATTGTGTACAATTACGAGGCACATAGGATGACTTTTTGGACATATGAACAATTTTTGCCATTTTGCCCCTTAAAAGAGAACCGATTTCGCCTTTTTTATTATTTGTAGTGGTGTGTATATCTCATTAATTCTTTTGAATGTCAAATTCCATGATTAATCATCTTACCTTACTGCAAATTTAATATTTTTGCATAATATTAGTGTGCATGTTTATCTTATTGTGTTGTTGTGATTCATTCCCTCAATACACAAAGTGTTTTTCCTTAATATTCTGTTGAAAACTATTAGTTTGTGCATCTAAAATTCATTCTCAAATTGATTGTGCATGTACTAAGTCAAAGCCCTCAACAAGTTTGGTGTATCACCCCATTTTCAGTTCATTTAAAGTCCTCTTTTTACCCTCAAAACCCCTCAAAATTAGTTTAGGATACACAAAAAAAGAACCGGCTTTGATACCAAAGACTCGACCTCGATAATAGGTATACCCACGGACTGACGTGTTTCCATTATATCTACTGAAGTGAGAGATTCAAAGCAAGCTTAGAACTGTAACGCCCACAAATTTACCTGCACGAAACCCAAGGCAAACATAAGTCCAACTAAAAAATTATGGAATAATTTTTTTTTGAAAAAAACCTACTTATGCAACACTAAGTTAAAATTTATGGTCATACTTTCTAGTTTTAAAATTACATTAAATTAATATTATTAATTTCCGAATGAGGGTCCACAATTCCCTTAGCTCCCTTTAAATAAAATAATAAAATCTCTCAATAACATTTAATAAATTAATTAGTCTAAAGCAAGACTTAGGCTCCCCTACTATTTGTTTTAATACAATTTAATTCAACCTTAATTAACTTGCTCAAATTAATTTCAAAGGTATTGTGGTCTAGTTATTTAAATAATAAAGTTTTACTATACCCACAAAGGGGTCAAAGTTTGCATTAATTAAAAGGTCTCTAATAAAACATTTGGGTTAGAAAAGTAATAACACCCCTTACACAACTTGAGTGGCCCTAATAAATTCTACCCATGCATTTTAAATTTTAAATTTATCTCACCCACTTCCCACCTACTTTTTTTATGGATGAATCTCATCCATTGGATGGATTCATTTGGAGCCCTTGGATTAAGAGATCCATCTAACCCTAAATATGCTTATGAAAAAACTCTTTTTCCTTTCATTTGACTTATTGTTTATTCTTTTTGTTTTGCAGATTGGTGGAGGAAAGAGGTGGAAGCCATGGGAGACAAGCTCAAGTTCATGAGGATTCCATTTATACCCTCATCTAGGGTTTGCACCTATTTATAATTTGTTAATCTTATTCATCTTTGCATTTCCCCTATTTCTTTTATTGGGGATTCCATTTATACCCTCATATAGGGTTTGCACCTATTTATTATTTGTTAATCTTATTCCTCTTTACATTTCCCCTATTGAGTGTTGATCATAGAACACTTGTGAACTCACACAATAAGTCCACATGGGAAAATAGGTTAGGTTTAAGGGTGCGAATGGATAGGAAGAACACACGCACGGAGCAGAAGTTCAACATTCAGGACTTAGCCGATTTTAAGCATGAAGACCTATTTTTAGAAGATGGCGTGCGTGAAGCACACCAACGATGCAGAAACGTGCGTGCCACGCATTGTCTATCTTTGGAGGATTGGATCGAAGCGTTTTGCATGGAGACGAGCTAAGAATAGGATTGTCACTTGATTAAGCGTAAGAGGTCTATGGATAACACACTTGCATTTGTGGTTATGTTTGTAAACGGCGTGTGGCTATTAATAGCATGCGGCCTATTTTTAGAATAGATAAACGGTGAAGGGGGAAAGTCCTTACCCTATATATAGTGAATTACGAGAGAGAGAGAGAGAGAGAGGAGAGATATATAGGTATATGCAGAGCGTAAGAGGTAAGCATAAAGAGATATGTGCATATGATTGGATTATTGTATCAAATCCATGCGCGCATCAATATAGAATGCCATTATTGTAAGGAGCTTTTGTGTTTATTAATAGATGGAAGATATTGGTTGAATCTAAGTGTCATTCTGTGTGTAATTGAGTAGTGCATGTTCTTGATTCAATCATGATTATTATTTAAGCTTGTTCTTTCATAGATTTGAATATGGCATGCATTGTAGAATGATGGATTGGTTACGAATCTATATGTTTCTTCCTTCATCACGCTAACATCCTGCTATAACAACCCTAAATAGGGACCTGGTACCTTTGTGCGCTTCGGGTGAGCACTCAATCTAGGATGAGTGATGTGTCAATGCGTCTAGGGTATTATCTAGTAAATTCTAGGATGCATCATTGGTTCCGTTGCTGGGACCTCTTTTTTAGTTGTTTTCAAGATGGTTCGTGATGAAGACGCGTGCTTACCGGTTAACTCTAGCAAGTATTGAGAAGTGGATACACGACCTAGAGGAAGAATATGCACGATGGTTCAGTAGTGGATCTGAGTTTAACACACGTACTTGGCTAGAACATAATCTGTATTACAACATATATGAGAGATTTTTCACCATATTTCCAGTAGAATTATATGAGTGGCTGATTGCTTATGCATCTAAGCGGAATTGGAGGTATCACACACTTGTCTGGACACAGGAAGAATTTCAGGCCCTTTATGATCTTTGATCGATCTAGACTCGCGCTATGAATACGTGGTTTCATGGTGTTATAAATAGTTATATTTTGGAATATTCAATTTCGACGTACTCTTTCCCGAAGGTAGGCTGAATTCAGTTTTGCGAGTAAACTAGAGGAGTATATCTGCGCAAGGTATTCCCTTTGACGATCAATATCTTGATGGTAACTTTAAACACTGGAAAATAAACCAATGGCCAACTAAACTTCACCACACACGAGCGCAGGAACAAGTTTGGTGAAAGATGGAGACCTAGCGGCGAGAGAGGAAAGGAAAGGCGGCTTAAGTATAATGAGGCGCGCGAGAGGGAGATAGATAAGTAGGGTTTTGTTGTAGAAAGTATGGTGTTGAGGAGAGAGATGGCTCATGAAGGATTTAAAGCTCACGTAAAAGACGTGGATTCAAAGCATCAAGAAATCCCCATATTGGAAAACATGATAGAGATCCCCCTTGGCCTCACACAAAAGTGCGCTAGGAGAGAATACACAGGCGGTGGGCGCATCTTAATCCACCTAGTGACCTAGCCCTTGCGCTTAGTTTTCTAGTATCTAGTACGATAAGTAACTAGCATGCTAACTTGGGAAGTAGGAGAGCAAGAGTAAGTCGGTAGGAAGTACATCAATGGCAAGACAGACGACTTCAATGATATTTGGAGGAACATTCTTAGGCACATCATCCATATAGAACGTGAGCGCACAGAATGTTGGATTCACCTCTGGAAGTGGAACTACGTCCTGCGAGTGTAGGGGTTCGAGTATAGTACTACTATCGAAGAAAAGTGGAGTACATCTACAGATCTTGTTCCAGCTATAGGTGGAGGATCAAGAGGTATAGGTGGTTCTAGTTCCGGTTGATTTGGTGGTTCTGGAGGTAGAGGAAACACATGAGGGTCTAGATTAGGTAGTCAAGGCCTGTAGCAACCACAAAATATATATATGGAGATGTCTCTTCATCTCTCAAAATATAGAGGTATAAAAGATGTTGCCGAACATGTGCATGTGTGAAATCTTATGACACGTGAAAGGGATCATGGCTTACGAGCATAAGGCAAGTCAATTTTCTACTACATTACAAGTATGTGCATACATTTGGTATAGGAAGTTTAACCCGATCAAAGTAGCGTAGATTATGTAGCATTGAAGGATGCTTTCTTCAAAGAGTTCTATATCCCGAAGTTTGAGCGGAAAGAGTATCAACGCGCTTAAAGATATCAAGCAAGGCACTGCTGAGAGTGTACATGAGTGTGATGCCCGTTTTAAGACACTTCTATCTAATTTGTCTTATCATATTCACGCAAGCCAACATGCACAATGGTTCATTGGCGGATTGATTACACCATTCAAAAAGAATTGTCTCATAAGACATACACTTATCCCACGAGGAACTAGAAGCATCGTTGTGTCTTTGAGGAAGTTGGGAGCATTGACACTGGCGTTAGTCCATTCTTAGAGGCACAGATTACAGCTATGGAAAAGCAATCAGAGAAGCTATCAACAAATTTAGCCCATGAAATGCACTCAGGAATTTGGTGTACAAATTGTGAAGTGGAAGGTCACACCAAGGATAGTTTCCCTCACAGATCTATACGCTCATTATTGTTGGATTGTGAGATCTGTCATTTGAATCATGATGCTAGTCATTGTCCTTTGTTACATCGCGCTATAAGGAATAATGTACCCTACTTCATAGGATTTTCATATCCACGACCCATGATACTAAGGATTGTCGATTGATTGGTCAGATCCATGATGCTATAGACATTGGGGTATGACAGATAAGTGTAACAAATAATTCTAAGGGTAAGAATGAGCACCGAGAATTTTTTCTTTGTCTATAGCTGTGGATATTTCGAGAAATCAATTACATGTTACTCCTTGCCTATGTGTTAGGAGGAAGGCCTCCTACGGTCATATACTTGGCAATGTTTTCCAATTTTTTCACTTTTTTGCTTCTTAACTTACAATTAAAATATAGTGTAAAGTTTTGGATTCTTTCTTATTCTCTACATGGAAAGTGAGAGCTTTCCAGGACAAGCTATCTAATGTACATTTTGTCTCCATAATCTACGTATCATGTAGCCTCTATGATCATATACTTATTTCATGCCCCAATCTTTAAAAAATAATTTGTTTCATCCTTATTTTGTGCTTCTATCATTCCTCTTATCTCCATTTGTGAAATGAGAACTTAAGGATGATAGAAGCCACAAGCCAACCCTGTCATTTAATTTTACTAGCAAACGCCATAAAACTCAACAAATTATTGGGCATTAAGAAACCAAAGCAAGAAACTAACAATACAAATTGTTTATATCACAAACATTCATTATGAAGAGAAGAGACATCGTTGGTGGAACAACATAACCACATCCATTTAGTATAGATTTTGTGCATATATTTAATCCTCCGAGGTCATTGACTCCAGTAAAACACTATATGGATTTTCCTACAAGTGTCATGACACCATAGAGACACTGCAAGATGAGCCAAAACATATATAATTATCCCTCCCGGTCTTGTTAATCTAGCTTTCATAAAAACAATCACGTTTCTTTATATTTATCTACAAAAGATTCTCAATACTGATTAGTTATTACTTCATACTCTAGAGGTAGCATAACCTACAATTGTACTAACACAAATGAAAGTATATACAATGGGCCTTACATGAAAAGACAACCTTGTAGGAGTTTTTGCGGTGAAATTTTATTATGCCATAATTTACGGTGATTATTTTGGTCCTTTCCCGGATACTTAATACAAAATTTAGAATACATGCAAGATTTTTCCGGTAATAAAATCTATAATGGAGGTACTTAAATCTTTCAGCCCCCCACATTAATGCTTTTTTTTGGGCTTTTGTTTCACGACTTGTAAATGATTCCCTCAAATTATTGTCCCTACTATATTTAAGATCTTGCTTATGATTTTCCAACTTGGTTGTTTCTTAATCACTTACTTGTTGGCTGCATTTTTCCTTTCTTATGTGGCATCTCCAGTAAAGAAGCAAAAATACAAAGCAAAATATCTTGTTCTTTCCAACTTTTACTTGACACGTAAGGGCAAGTAGGGGAGTCAAAACACTTCAAGTTGGGCGTTAGATTGCTTATCGGTAAGGAATTTAAAGTTTCCTACCACAATAAAAGAAAACCACTTACTTGCTTGCATGTTTTATTCATATATTCGAAAAAAAAGCCAATACATATGCATTTTTCCTTCTCACCCTAAAGAAACAAGGTTATTATTACATACAAAATTTCAGCTATTGTTTAACAATTATGCATCTTATTTCCTTTTCAGCTTGAAGATATGAAGACAACAAACATTATTTTTATTCCTCTAAAGGGTGTGACCATCACTACTCCCCAATTGCAAAGAGAAGAGAAATTCAAAAGTATTCAATTTGTTGTTAACGTCTTAAATTTACATGAAACTAAAACCACGCAACTAGTGTTTGTTGAACTAGTTAGAGAACACCTCCATTTGCTTCCTTTGAGTCCTCTGTACCTTTCAAAGTTTCATACTACCAATCCTAATTCATGAGGGTTTGGGTTGGCCTATGATAGTGATGAAGATGCAATGAAATATGAACCTGCTAAAAAATTGAAAAAAATGGGTGTTATGGGCTCACAAATAAAGCTTGGAGGGAAATTCAAACATAGTGCCAAAAAAATTGCAAATACGAGCAACAAAAAGTTTGGAATGGAAAAAAATGAAAGCCTCCTTGATTAGGTCTCCAAAAACTTATGTGTAGATATACAATGTAGATAACTACGAAGTACTCAAATAATTGTTCCTACGGGTTTATAGCTGATTATATTTTGAAATATCTTTTTCCCTATGATTGTGAAACATGCCTTTTTGTAGATATCTCTTTATGTTAAGCTTGTAAATATGAAATATTTTGGGTAAACATATTACTGACTTCGTGTTCATTTTTGGTTAATGGAAAATATGAGATCTTAAAATTATATAAGATCTTAAATGTGAAGGACTTGTGTAAGTGGGTTTCGTATGGGGAGGATGTTTGTTCTAGAAACCCTTTTCTTTAATTTAATTTCAGCACAACATTTCTTTCTTTGAATATAAAATGTTAAAAAATGATTTTAATTTCTAATTGTTGTACTTGATGAACTATTATGTATGGTGTTGTTATAGGCTATATACGTTCTTTCATGCATATACAAGTTTTTATATCCTTTCATAGGGCATACACGTATACATGGACACTATATTATATACACGACAAACATTTTGGTTTTGTATGAATATTTCTTCCCTTAAATCTTCTTGGACATGATGTGATTGAATAGAATAAAAATGGGGTAAAATATTCAATCACTCTTCTATGAGATGATGGTAATTTGTAGAATTATATTTCTCTCTCTTGCTATAATGCTAGTTACTTTATATATATATATATATATATATATGTATGTATGTATGTATGTATGTATGTATGTATGTATGTATGTATGTATGTATGTATGTATGTATGTATGTATGTATGTATGTATGTATGTATGTATGTATGTATGTATGTATGTATGTATTTCGTTGAAAATAAATTAAAAATATATATATATATATAGTGGTTTAGTCAGTGTATCTTGATACTTTAGAATGTCCTATTGTGGGTTTGACAAGAAATATATATAATGAATGATTAAAATCTGCATATCAATAATAATGGAAATGGATGTGAAAAGTTTGCTTGATTTTATTTTCTATAAAATAAAAGAAAGCTGCGTATTACGGGAAAAAAAGAAAAATATAATGTATTGAAGGAAATAATTATATTGTAAAGATTATTTGTGTGGTTATCCTTGGGCCATCTTTTTTTCTCTTAATTTATTTATGCAATGTTCGTCTATGCATCGTCAATATGATTTTTTCGAATGTGTGTGTAAATTAGTGATCGAGGTCTCTATCCTTTATTTTTTTAAATATATGGATTTTTAAATTCATATTGTAACACCTTGGTTGGTGGGTGTGTGGATTCTCTAAACCTTTATGAAGAACGTCTTTCTTGTTTTAGTGGAATCACAATGAATGGTTAAGCTTATGGGATACATAGTGTTCTCTTAGAAGTGCCTATGTATTTTACTAGAATTTCTTACATTTATCACTTTAAACCATGTTTATCCACATGCAGAGACAAAAATGTGTATGTATATATAAAATTTGTATGGCTAGATAGTGCTATATTTTAATAATATGATATTTGCCATCTATTATAGAATATAAAAAAATTATTTCACATTCTGTCAATAGGACGCATATGTGGGATATGTTCAAGTCTTGCCATAAAAAAAAGTATCTTGACAATGTCATTTAATTTTCCCCTTAATTGCAAACTTTGCATGTGCATACAAGTTTTGATTTTTTATTGCAATTTCGGTATAGTAATATGATTTAGGTTAATGTATAAAACTATAATACTTGTTTTGGATGCAATCCACGTCATGGCCATGACTTTGACATCTAGGGGCATCTCTATTTTGATTGAGGGTTGTTCTCTCGAGCCAACAATCCAACTTCTCAACTTTTGTCCCCTCTGTCTATGTTGAGCGTTGAACTCCAACTCCAATATCGTGTGGACCTTTCAAATGGTGTGCACTTTCAGATAGCTCTACTACCCTCTAAATTTGCAAGTCAAGTTTTAGATGGGAGGTTGAAAGAGGGCACCATTGTCCGATTGTGAAAAACCCTTTACTAAGTGATCAAGCATGAATGTATGCGCATCAATCTTTTTTCCATTGCATATGTGACTTTCTCTCTTTTTATGCGTTGCGGGGTGTTCTTGTTTCAGGCATAGATATTGTGTTAGAAACACATACCAAAATTGGTGCTCCCACTCCACTTCAAGAGCATGTCATTCATTGAAAGCATTCAAGTCTCTAGAAAAAAATGGACATGACAATGCTTTAGTGCCACAAACACCTCAAAAGAAAATTGTTCTTCTAAACGGTCAAGTGGGCATCTACGAGATCAATGCTTTAAATACAACTTTGCGCACATAGTCTATTTAAGATCATGTTCTTTGGAAAACAACCTTTTGAGAATATAACAATACAGAAGGTAATGGTTCATGTTTGACTTTAACTTTGTGGATGGAAAAGGAGGCAAAATCCGTGTTACTTGTTTCAACAAGATTGTAGAAATGTTTTATGTCCAAATTGAGAGTGTAAAGATGTACACCATCATAAATGGAAGGATAACAAATGCAAAACCATGTTTCAACCATTTGAATAACGCTTTTGATATTTTCCTACACACGTCTTTTACTATCTCCCTCTCCTTTTGAATGAGGGTGCAAAACCTTTGCATAACTTTCACTTCACTGAAATCAAAGATATACCTGGAAAACTTGTCGGTTCCTCCGTTGACATAATCAACATAGTTTAGCTATATCTCCATGTTCCACTATGCGCGGGCGTGATTAGAGTGAAATTGTTTAAGAATAACAATTCAAATGAAGGATATGTCTGGATTTAGTGTGTCTATCATTTTATGGGGTCAACATCTGCAAGATCTTGGGAAAGAACTTGAAGACCTTTTTCTGTTCCATAAATCCCAGTGTTGGCAATAAAAGTTGTGCAGGTCTCCAATTTCAATGAAACTTCCATAGACAATATCTCTAACACTAAATGGTTTGTCAACCATCAAGTTCCTGAATCTAATATGATTCATGAGTGGGTTGCCTCTGACAATTACCTTTTTGCAATACCCTCCATCACAAACAAATTTCTTAGCCCCCGACGAACTTGAAATCTAAAGCAACAATCTTGCATATCCTTCAAATTGGTAATATACAAACAACAATGAGTCGACCACACAACTATTATCACAAATATCACAATGGATAATTTTTTATATGGCTTTCCCTCTCATCAAAGGTAACAAACAATGCAGAAAGAAAGTACATGGGGAACAAAACGACATGTGGTTCTTTGGAAATTGTACAACACATGTTAAGAAATGTGACTATAGATATGCATTGCGCATAGATTTTAAAGATGCCTTTGGGAGCTACAATTACATCATTTAATGGATCGGTGAATAAATCATGGGTGTGCGGCTAAAGACCTCTAGTTATTGTGCATAGATGGCAAGGCTATAAACCTAAATTGCAAACCAAATTATTGGCCATGAATACAAATTCACTCTCCTTGAAAAAAAAACTTTTTGTAGAAATAAAGAGCTGAAATGTGTCATTCTTTATTCCCAGAAGTTGGAGGATCTCACATTTCCTTTCCGACTTTTCCTTTCATAAACAACAAAAATCTTTCCTTTTCTATGTTCTCCACACTATTTCCTAATCTTTTGTTGCTTCTAACTTGAACATGAATTATGGTTTTGTCAAAATATTACAAAGGCCTATACCTTTCTCTTGATTTTTCATATAGTGTTTGTTAATAGAGGTTCAAATACACATTGAAGTTCTCCATTCCCCAACTATTTTTGATATCACCGAAAGACATTTTCTATTGAATTTTTGATGATGTGCTTATGCATCGAGATACAACTTGTTCTTCTTTTCTGTTTTGTTCCTTCACATCACAATTGAAAAAAAAATCTTAGCAATGGTAAGCCTTCCATTATTTAAAAATAAAATAATTGGCCAAAATGAAGATGTGTCAATATAGTTTACGTATTTATTTTCCATCACTTCATACTGATGCCTTGTATTTGTTCCTATTTTTCCTTCAAAATACAATCTAACACAAGAGTTTCTTTCCCTTTTAGTTTTAAGCCTTTAGTTATAAAAGGAGAAAATAATTACCACATAAGATCATTTAATGGAGTGTATTTTTATTTGTTACCTCTCTACTGAATATATATTTAATTGATTTTTGAATGTTTTCTTACACCGCCTTGCCTTTTTGGTTTGTATAGTGTCCGTGCCTTCTTCCCAATGTCTACCCCTCGAAATGAGAATGGAGAAGAGAGGTTTATGCCTTAAGTAAAAATGAAATCAACACTTCCCGACATGAATGATACCGCAACCGAAGTCAAATGTCCGAAGATGCTTCCCTTCACCCCACAACTTTATCACTGTATACTTTTCCCTCCACTTCTTTCGATTGTACATCAAATGTTTCTCAATTGGATGGTAGTAGGATGTAAGCTACTTGTTTAGAACCAAATCTTTGTCATGCGGCACACATCTACCTTGGTATCTTCTCCTTGCCGCACTACCCTTCATCTACCTTGTTTTCCTCGCCTATTACAACCTCCTACCATGCCGACTTTGACTATGCATCCTTCTCCTTCACTTCCACAACATTTTGTTGCACATTTTTCCCAACTATTATTTTCTTGTCTCCATCCAAACCCTCTAACTGTTGTCCAAGACACCGCTGCCCCTATGCCTCAACAACTCTTGTATCGTGCATTCTACTCCTTACTTGAATCCCAACATCTACACTTGCTCAGTTTTATTGGAAAACTTCCCATGAATAAATACAACCCACCATGAAAGAATATACACTTGCATTAGTTCTAAGTCTGAAAGACATGGGCACTGATTTTCCTCCTGGAACAATATGGACCCTCACCTTCAACCTTCCATTCTCAAATCTTTAACCGAGGTCGAATACATGTTGATTGCTTGAATTAATCATGTTCTGCAAGTCACCCAAATGCATGGTGGGAAATACAAATATTCTAGTCACACTATAAGTTTCCCAAAAAATTCATCCATTGCCAAATACATTCCCCATCACCTTGGAGATTTGGACCTTCTGTTGGTCGAAAAGACTGGAATGCAACAAAGTATGACTTCCACGTAAGTAAGTCCAATGTTTTGGAATCTCTTCAATATAAAAGTATATACGTGACACTGACTACAAGGATGTTCTTATCAACAATGATGTCCTTTCATCTTTTTTGTTGGAGTCAACAAACATATCCTCCTCTCTTAACACTATTCCAATAGACCTTTTGATTTTAGAATTCTATGTCACACAATGGTGTTGACCCCCTTCCACCTTCGGTGATGAACCTCTAACATTATCCTCCTTTGTTCCTTTCGTTCAAAACATTGGAACTGAAGAGGAACTAATTGAACAATACTTTCTTTCAAATGACCATGAAAAACCATTCACCTTGCCTTAGCCCGAAGTCAACCTCTCACCAATTAATGAATACACCACAGAGGATCTTTTCTAAATGGTTTTTCTAACTTTATTTCCTATAGGTAAAGAAATGTTCAAACAACCACAAATGAAAGAAGTTCATATGCGTGAACATGCCCTCCATTTGATGTAATACCATGATGATTGCTTTGGCTCCCACCCAAGGTTCTGTTACTACTTACTTAACTTGATTATGCGTCACATGAGCCAATCTACAGCTGCAATCTTCATGAAGAAAAATATCAAACATGTAATCCCCCCAACTATAGGGCAACTTAGGTAACATTTCCAAGACTTCCCCAACGATTATCTTTTAGAAAAGTTGTTACAGGTTGTAGGCTAACCTATAAGGAACACACATTTTGGTTTAAGAGTGAAGGAGGTCTCAAATATGGTTGAACAATTGGGGTCACCTACACTCTTTTTAAATTTTAGTGCGGAAAACACAAAATGGTCAAACTGCATAATATCATGCTTGGTACTCGATGATGCTTGAGGCACGAACGATTCAAGACCCTAAACATTGTTTCCCATCTTCATCGTGTTGTTACTTACTTGCATCAAAGATTCATTATATTTTGTGAAGTGTTGTAGAAACACCTTAGTGCCAGAGGCTATTAGTACAAGTAACATTTTTCCTTGCCTTCTAATTTCATTTATTTCAATACATTTCTTTTAACCTTTCTTTGTCATAGGTATGAATGGCAACATAGAGGTTCAACACATGTCCATGGTTTAATATGTCTAGAGGATGCTCCTAATGTCGATGCTATCAACTGGACAAATACTAAATCTATAAACAAAACCAGACAATACTTTGATATGTACATATCTACATGGAATCCATCTCTTGCCTCCAATCGGACAAAATTTGTTCACATGTCAATCCAAGATGACCCTATTTTCGTTAACTTCATTACAAGTGCTTGATGACTCTCCACTACAGGAATTGGAGGAAGTAATTAGTTGTGTTCAACATCACAAAGTGTTCTAAACATACTTATCTACACAAAAAAAAAGAGTCACCTTCAATGTAAATATAAAGCCCCCTGGGAGACTAGATCCACATCTTCATTGTCCATTGATGAGAATGGTTTAGTTAAATACCTTGCTTCGAGGAATGACAATAGATGAACACACAATCCAACAATGTTATATATATGGACAGCCAACATTGATTTCCAACCTTTGTTATCTTGACATGTAGTCCTAAAGTACATTTTAAAGTATGCTTCTAAAGCAAAATATTGGTCAAAATCATACCACCAAATGCTTTCCTAAATATCAAGAGACTCCGACCTTGATTTCCCTACACATATCACTATCGAAAAATGCAATCGAGTGTCGTTGCACACGACATTATTGCACAAGTAACATGCCACATGATCCAAAAATTACCACTTTTAATGTGCAATAGCACTTTTGTGTCACTAAATGTTGGCAAAAAAGTTTTACGGAGATTAGCTAAAACAAAATATGAGTTTCCAAAACCATCCCTCCTTTTGGATGCATACAAGGTCCGTCCTTCTAGATATGGAGACCATTCCCCTCATTGAAGTTACCCGAGATCGAGTTAAACATATTCCACAAGGTAAATACATAAAACATATTTCACATGGGAAATACATGGAATATTTTCTCGTGCCCTAAAATTTTTCATGCCTTCCCAAGATTTCCTTACATTCCTTTGTAAAATTTCTACCATCGTTCAAACTTTTCGTTGGCATGATCTCTTGTTGTACTAGCCTTTTCATAATATATCTACAAATATTGGTTCAACCCCGCCCCCCAAGAAATAATTTCCACTTGGAAGCTTTTTAAGAACAATTATCATCCTTGACATATTGCCCAATCTCAAGCAAGTGCAACTCAAAGTTCCAACAGTGGACCTAGTTCTTTATAACCGATAACACATAAGCTCCAAAGAAACTAATTAAATTGCATCTACTATCCCGCCTCCAACTCGCCACACGGTGGGGTTTGACATCCTGCATATGATGTGACCCCGTGAATTTAACACCCTACATAGTTGGAGCACCCATAATGTTCCACCTGCTTTACATGATCTTAAGTCAACACTTTTTGAGATAGTCGGGGACACATATAACAGCTTCCATGCAAGGAAAAATCTCATCACCTACTACTCGCTTATCTCCAAAACAACAATTGCCTTTCAATACAATTTCTTAACCACTTAGCATGCAATTTTCTCCATCTTCCATTGAAGCTTTACTATTCTTGAAAATCATACTTCATTAACACTATCAAGTCTTTATTTTCCTCCGCGTCGCGTACATATCTTTCACCTCTCCTTTTTCTCGCTGCAACTAGAGTTATATCTTTCATCATTTCTACATTTGTTATACTAAAACCCTTGGAAGGTTAATCTTTTCAAGTTTTTAAGACTCCATTAATCATATCCAATATATACTAGTTGATGAAATGAGCTTCATGAGCCCTAAGTTTCTCTCCAAAATTTCGTACCACCTTTGTGAAGCTTTCCTTCACTCAAAAACATTTGAATTGAAACAAATCAATCATCCTTGTTGGGGACCACAGTCAACTTCCACTTCCACGTGTCATGGAAATTCATCTATATTTCAACAAATCCTACAACACTAACCTATGGAAAGACTTCACCATTTCCATATCTTTGAAAATCATGCTTCATTAACACTATCAAGTCTTTATTTTCCGCGCATCGCTCACATATCTTACACCTCTCCTTTTTCTCGCCACAACTAGAGTTACATCTTTCAACATTTCTACATCTATTATACTAAAACCCTTGGAAGGTCAAGATTTGTCAACTTCATAAGACTCCATTAAACATATCCAATATATTCTAATTGATGAAATGAGTTTCATCAGCCCTAAGTTGCTCACCAAAATTTCCTACCACCTTTGTGAAACTTTCTGCACTAAAAACATTTGAATTTAGAAACAAATCTTTCATCCTTGTTGGGAACCCGATCAACTTCCACTTCCACATGTCATGGACATTCATCTATATTTCAACAACTCCTACAACACTAACCTATGAAAACACTTCATTGTTTCCATATCTTTGAAAATCATACTTCATTGACACCATCAAGTATTTATTTACCTCTGCATCTCTCACATATCTTTCACCTCTCTTTTTCTCGCCACAACTAGAGTTACATCTTTCAACATTTCTACATCTATTATACTAAAACCCTTGGAAGGTCAAGCTTTGTCAACTTTTTAAGACTCCATTAAACATATCCAATATATTCTAAAACCCTTGGAAGGTCGAGCTTTGTCAAGACTCGATTAAACATATCCAATATATTCTAATTGAGTTTCATCAACCCTAAGTTTCTCACCAAAATTTCCTGCCACCTTTGTGAAGCTTTCCTTCTCTAAAAACATTTGAATTTAGAAACAGATCAATCATCCTTATTGGGGACCCTAGTCAACTTCCACTTCCACGTGTCATGGACATTCGTCTATATTTCAACAACTCCTACGACACTAACCTATCGAAAAATTTCACCATTTCCATATCTTTGAAAATCATACTTCATTGACACTATAAAGTCTTTATTTGCCTCCACATCACTCACATATCTTTCAGCTCTACTTTTCCTCGCCACAACTAGAGTTACATCTTTCAACATTTCTACATATATTACACTAAAACCCTTGGAAGGTCATGCTTTGTCAACTTTTTAAGAATCCATTAAACATGTCCAATATATTCTAGTTGCTGAAATGAGTTTCATCAACCCTAAGTTACTCACCAAAATTTCCTACCACCTTTTGTTAAACTTTCCTAACACTACATAACATTTGAATTTAGAAACAAATCTATCACTTGTTGGGGACCCTAGTACACTTCCACTTCCACGTGTCATGGACATTCGTCTATATTTCAACAACTCCTACAACACTAACCTATGGAAAGACTTCACCGTTTCCATATCTTTGAAAATCATACTTCATTAACACTATCAAGTCTTTATTTGCCTCTTCATTGCTCATATATCTTTCACTTCTCCTTTTTCTTGCCATAACCAGAGTTGCATCTTTCAACATTTCTACATCTATTATACTAAAACCCTTGGAAGGTCGAGCTTTGTCGACTTTTTAAGACTCCATTAAATATATCCAATATATTCTAGTTGATGAAATGAGTTTCATCAACCCAAAGTTGCTCACCAAAATTTCCTACCACCTTTGTGAAGCTTTCCTGCTCTAAAAGACATTTGAATTTAGAAACAGATCTATCATCTTTATTAGGGACCGTGGTCAACATCCACTTCCACGTATCATGTACAACTTTTTAAGACTCCATTAAACATATCCAATATATTCTAGTTGATGAAATGAGTTTCATCAGCCCTAAGTTGCTCACCAAAATTTCCTACCACCTTTGTGAAACTTTCCGCTCTAAAAACATTTGAATTTAGAAACAAATCTATCATCTTTGTTAGGGACCGTGGTCAACATCCACCGCCACGTGTCTTGTACACTCATCTATATTTCAACAACTCCTACGACACTAACCTATGGAAACACTTCACCATTTCCATATCTTTGAAAATCGTACTTCATTAACACTATCAAATTTTTATTTGCCTCTGCAACACTCACATATCTTTCACATCTCTTTTTCTCACCACAACTTGAGTTAAATCTTTCAACATTTCTACATCTATTATACTAAAACCCTTGGAAGGTCAAGCTTTGTCAAATATTTAAAACTCCATTAAACATATCCAATATATTCTAGTTGATGAAATGAGTTTCATCAACCCGAAGTTGATCACCAAATTTTCCTACCACCTTTGTGAAACTTTTTGCACTAAGAAACATTAGAATTTAGAAACAGATCTATCATCCTTGTTAGGGACCCTGGTCAACTTCCACTTCCACGTGTCATGGACATTAGTTTATATTTCAACAACTCCTACAACACTAACATATGGAAAGACTTCACCATTTCCATATCTTTAAAAATCATACTTCATTGACACTATCAAGTCTTTATTTGCCTTTGCATCACTCACATATATAAAATAAACATTATATTATATGACTAAAAACATATTTAAAAAATAATTATATAATTATTATATACATTGCAAATATCAATTTTACATGCATACATTATAACATTACGTATTATATACATTTGTATAATAATATTCAAAAAGATGAATTATATATAAACATATATAATATAGCTTTAAACATAAATAATGATTATATATACATGTATATATAATTTTTATTTATAAAAATTATTGCAATTATAAATTATTGAAATAAACTTTTATGACAAGTACATACATAACAAATCTTACAAAATAATAAAATTATTTATAAAAAAATGTAACGAAACATGAGTATAATAATTATTATATATAAACAATAAATGTTCAATTAAATTAATTGATTGGCCAACTACAAACCTAACAAAATAATTCAAAATATAAATTATATTCTTTACATTTCAATCGATCATTAACAAAAATAGTTAATTAACTTTAAATTTATCTCTTTTAAAACATGAAAAAATAAATCAACTTCATCTACTCAAAGCTTTTAAAACTTTGGAAAAATTAAAATTCATGTTACAAAAGAAATTGAAATCAAAAGATAACGTCTAACCAATAAATTTTAAGAACACAATAATATATCAAACTTAACATGGAAAAATTAAAATCCCTTTACAAAAATATTTGAAAGCAAAAGCTAACATCTACCCAATGTATTTCAACAATCTTAAAGACGACATCTTATAATAATTTATTCTAACTTTGAGAAACCATGTGAAATAATAACATAAGGATGTTAATTCTTTTTTAGAAATTCACCCAAATACTTTCAAGTAAGATCCATCTAAAATTTTATTTTAGAAAGTTAATCAAAATATTTTCACAAATATATTTGTATATAAATATTATGAACACTTGTAAAAGTGTCCCAACTCAATAAATTTAACGCTTGAACACTTGTAAAAGTGTCCCAATGTATTTCAACAATCTTAAAGACGACATCTTATAATAATTTATTCTAACTTTGAGAAACCATGTGAAATAATAACATAAGGATGTTAATTCTATTTTTAGAAATTCACCCAAATACTTTCAAGTAAGATCCATCTAAAATTTTATTTTAGAAAGTTAATCAAAATATTTTCACAAATATATTTGTATATAAATATTATGAACACTTGTAAAAGTGTCCCAACTCAATAAATTTAACGCTTGAACACTTAAAACTTACAATTTCCAACTCTTAAACACATGTAAATTATAAACAATATTAAAAAGCACAAGAATATCTTCATAAGATTTAATCTTAAGAATAAAGTCTTACAACGCTCCATTTCATAATCTACATATTGGGTATAACAAATTTAACAAAACAAAATAAGATTAGTTCGCATATGGCTTATGAACACTTGTAAAAGTGTCCCAACTCAATAAATTTAACGCTTGAACACTTAAAACTTACAATTTCCAACTCTTAAACACATGTAAATTATAAACAATATTAAAAAGCACAAGAATATCTTCATAAGATTTAATCTTAAGAATAAAGTCTTACAATGTTCCATTTCATAATCTACATATTGGGTATAACAAATTTAACAAAACAAAATAAGATTAGTTCGAATACGGCTTAAATACTAAATTTTGATTTTGCCAATACTAAAATGGTCTACACGATAAGCCAAGTAAAATAATAACATAGCTTTCAAGATTATTTTCTACAGGAAAATTTATGATTTATGATTATGTATAACAGTTGCAACATCCACAGATCTTAAATTCACAATCCCGTCAACCATCTCCAGAAAAATATTAAATCTCTACGGTATACCAATCTCTCATATTAGGAAAAAATCCAAATGAAAACAATGCTTAATATCTACACTACAATTTATGCACCAAAAAAATAGAACATATTAGGAATGTAAATTAAAAACTACATCTATTCACAATTAAAGACTAGGAATTACTTACTACATATTTTGTTTTAATCTAAGCTAATATAATAGCAAATAACAGGGTCTTATATAGAACATTCGGTGGATGTAGATCTCGTCATAAAGAAATATTTTGGCTGTTTATTTTCAGTCGTTAACAAAAAATCAAGGTAATTGTTATCACATTACACATTGTTAGCACATTTCTATTTATCAGTTCCAATAAAGTATTTGCACGGGCATTAGTTTAGTTATAAAACCATCCGTACAAAAAGTTGACTAACGAAAAACCATCCGTACAAAAAGTTGAAACATAAAACAATCAACATCAGAAAAATATTAAAGAACTTCCTAAAAAATCATTAAAACAAAGAGCGACATAAATCAGAAAAATAGATAAAAAAATATTTTAAAAAGATTCCAAAACGGCCATAAAAAGAGCAAGATGAGGCAAATCAATATTTAAACACTGTCCAAAATAAGGGTCAAAGCCCTTCATAAAGACAAAGTTAAACAACTACCTATTCGTCATAAAATTAACTACCAAAACCAAGAACAAACAAACAAAATACCAATACCAATACCAATACCGAGAACCACACAAACAAAATGCCTTGCCTTATAAGGCTAAAGCCTATGTTATTACTTAACGCACATTAAACTCTGCACAAGATGCTAGTAAGTGTGATACCTGTATTCCATCTGGCACATGTGCATTGCTTCCCTGTCAAATATCTCACAGAAACCTGGAAGAGAACAACCGTCTTTCACCATTGTCCCTACGAGAAACTAAGGAAAATCTTTTAAATCCTGGACTGCAAACGAGAACTTTGGTATGTCATTAACCCTCTACACATCATTAAAAATTAAGAAAATGCAACTTAAAAGTATTTAAAATCACAGAGACAAGTAGTGAAGAAATAAAAAAGGAACCAATAATTTCCTTAAATTGACTCTGAAGTTTGGTGCACTCTTACCTGAATCACAACTAATATCCTGTGTTTCACAAATTTTCTTCTACTTTTGGTGTTGAATGAAATCTCTAGCTAACTAAATTATTAGTAACTCTTCCATTTTCATATGAGCTTTCAAGATTGTATTCCATGTATTTTTCAGTAAATGTTGCATCAAAAGATAACATGTTTATATAGATAAGACATCAAAGAAACAAATATTCCAACTACAGATTTCCCATGCGCTGATTAAATTGTTTGTATGGCTTCACAAATATTCTTACCTGAATCACAACTAATATCCTGTGTTTCACAAATTTTCTTCTACTTTTGGTGTTGAATGAAATCTCTAGCTAACTAAATTATTAGTAACTCTTCCATTTTCATATGAGCTTTCAAGATTGTATTCCATGTATTTTTCAGTAAATGTTGCATCAAAAGATAACATGTTTATATAGATAAGACATCAAAGAAACAAATATTCCAACTACAGATTTCCCATGAGCTGATTAAATTGTTTGTATGGCTTCCCCATCTCAAATAGGATATAGATCATATTAAAATCGAACATAATGATATGGTTAACACTTGTATTTTTATTTAAAACGTGCATTTCTCAGTCACATTAAAGAATAGAAATTCCAACATCATATTGGTATGGATAATTTTTATTTTTATTTTTAAAACCACATGTGCATGCCCAATGGCATAACAATAAATTAATTTGAAAAATAAATGAACTGCTTGAAAATATAAAGTAAGATACTTGTAAAAATGTTACAAATTTGGCTCAAAAACATTAAGTTTTGAAATTTGAGTTGATCGCTAAAATATCATGTGTTTTGAACATTTACTTTTAAGACTAATCTCACCTCTGCCGCCTATTTCCTTCTATAAATAAGATCCTCAAAAACGAGTTTCTTAGGATGCTTAGCGGAGATGATTGTGCAATTGTATAAAGGGAAAATAATAAACTCTTGCAATTATTTTAGTGGAGCTGTAGATATGTCTGAGGCATTTAAAACAAACAAAAAAATCGCATCTCTTACCTGGTAGAATTCTGAGTTCTAAGTTATTATTTACCAGGGGCCAAACCCTAGCCTGATTTTGTCAAGGGATCCATGCCCCATGGTATTAAGAAGAACACAAGATAAGGGGCCACCCTTGTGCAGTAGCGGCCATCTCAATCCAAGGCAGTGTATGGTAATACAAATATATAAAATCCTCTTGCCCTGCAATACCATTTTAACTTTTAAACACTGCTACAAATTACAATTTTCAACTTTTAAACATGCATAGAAATTATAAACAAACAGCAGCTTGCAACATATTACTGTGTTGTGTTATATCCATAGCGTTATCCTGTTTTTTCTTCTCTATTAAGGTACAGAACATTGTCCTTGCGTAAATCATTTAATCATTATTAAAAAATCATATTTAAATATGAATCAAAATTTCAATCAAACCCCAGAAACTGAACATTCATAAGTAATAGCTAAACCCCAAAGACTACGAAGTAATTACTACATATTCTCTCTTACAAATAGACAATGCAACTATAATAAGCGTCGCTTGCATATGTTAAACCAAGCAATTAAGATCAAAGAAAATTCAAAGCCTGTTAAACAAATGAAAAACCCTCGACATATCTAGTTTTAAACTCTACAATTATTTCAACAAATTTAACGATAAATGACATATCTTCTAAAAGACAAAGCAATTTCTCTAGCAATCAGAGGTTTCATTATAAATTCAATAGAAAACACAAACTAATTGGCAAATAATTCTGTTCTAACCAATGATTTCCTTATCTAAACCTAAACTAAGAGCCAATAATAGAGCTTTACATAGAACATTGAGTGGATTTAGATCTTCACATAGAGCCCATTTTGGATGTTCATATGCTGTAATTAACAGAAAATCATACCCTCAGTAACATAAATATTTGTTAGCCCGTTGTTTTTCGGTATAGTTTTACAAGAATAAAACAATAAATACCGAAACAAATGAAGAAGTATTGCAATAAAGTGTTGCACTCGCATCAATTGTAAAATAATTTGTAAAAAATGTTGAATAACGAGTAACCATTTGTAAACAAATGTTAAAACATAGAGCAACTGACAAGAAAAATCATTTAACTTTGTAAAATATCGTTAAAAATAAAAAAATCCTACAAAACTCAGATAAATGAAAATAAATAAATAAAAACAGTTATTCCAAACAAATGTTATACAATAAGGCCATAAGAAAAAGCAAGATTAGGTAATCAATAATAGAATCATACTCAAAATACGGTTCAAATCCTTCACAACGACCCGTTCACGATGAAAATAAATACCAACACCAAGAACCACATCCTGTGCATTTTCTAAAAACATGGGTAAGCAAATCCCAAATTCAAAAATGCCCTGCTGTATAATGTTTCTCCATCATTTACTCCTAAAGATTCAACACTACACCAGATGCTAGTAAGTGTGATACCTGTGCATTTTCTGAAAACAAGAGTATACAAATCCCAAAAATACAAAATGCCCTGCGGTATAACACTTGAGCCTATATTATTATTTGAAACGCACATTAAACACTGCACGGGATGCCAGTAAAGGTGATACCTGTATATTTCTTCACCATCTGGTGTATGTGCAGAGATTTCCCATCTGTACTAAACGTTGAAACATAGTACCTCTCATCAGAAAATTATTAAATAACTTCGTAAAAAATCGTTGAACCAGAAAGCAAAAGAAATCAGAAAAATGAAAAAAGCTATAAAAGATTATTCCAAACAAATGACGCTGCTGCTATACAAAATTACCATAAGAAAGAGCACGATTAGGTAATCAATATTTGAACCCTGCCCAAAATAAGGTTCATAAGGTTCAAACCCTTTTATAAATACAGACTCAAATAACCACCCATTCACCGTCAAATTAAATACCAAAGCCAAGAACCACTTAAACAAAGTGCCCTGCAGTATAACAATAAAAATGCCTTGCACTATAGCACTAAAGCCATGTTATCATTTGAAAAAAACATTAAAGACTGCACAAATATACCTGTATATTTCTTCACCATATTCCATCTGGCGCATGTGCAGTGATATCTCACAGAAACCTGGAATAGAACGACCGTCTTTCACCAATGTCCCTCACTTACGTTCTTATAGCATAGAGTAAACAGGTATAAGAAAAACTAAGATGCAAACTTCCAAATCCTGGAATGCAAAATTATCCCTCTATAGATCATTAAAGATTAAAGAAACGCAAATTAAAAGTATTTCTAAACGATCTGAAAATCACAGAGATAAAAACTTGGCCAAACCCTACCCTGCGAAATCAATACTGCCGGGCAAAACAAGTAGTGTAAAAATAAAAATAGACCCAGTCCTCCCCTGCAAAATGAATCTTACAGAATATTTAGCAGGGGAGGATTGGGCCTATTGATTTCAGATAGGTGAAACAAAATCAATCCCGCCTTGCGAAACATGGGCGAAAATAAGATAGTATCAGAAAATCAATTCTATAGTACAAAATAATTCTGCCGTACAAAATTAATGCGCATGTCAGAAATTCAATCGTACCTGTGAATAGATCCCGTAAAATCGAATTGAATATACAGAGACGTGATTGGCCCTAATTATTCAGCTGCAGTACTATTTTTCCAGAGTGCAGGCAAAACAGACAGGAAACAACAAAAATAAAACAACACAGGCATCGACACAACTCCACACAAACTCAAAACGCACAAAAACAGAAGTAAAAATTCAAACAAAAATACAAAGATCAACACACGGCCATTACCATACAGACATCAAACCTCCAAAGACATCGAAAAAATATAGACAAAAATGGTGAGGAATGTATGGGGAAGAGGGTTTTTTTATAGAGCTCGTATCAACGGCTCTTCGATGGCCACGTATGCTATCCAGCTGTCTGGCACTGTTTAGATAAGTATGAGATTATTAATAGGCTGAAAAATAATGTTGCTAAGTTACCGTTTTCTCTTGTCCGTTACAACACATAAGACATGTTTTTATAAAAGCCAACACACCGACTTTTAAAACGTGTTTATTACTTCTCTATGTTAAGACGCACTTTTAAGTCTTTTACGGGATAAAATATTTTTGAGACATGTTTACTAATTCTTACCGCTTTTGATAGCCTGACCATTCGGTTTAAATTTGATGTTTGTTTACAAATTATTCAATTTTGTAGTTGTTAAATATTTGTACATTTGTAAAATCATTTTTCTTAAATTTATATATTTATCAGCAAACGTATGTGATTAGTGTAATGTAGATGTTGGTAGGGATAGTTACCAGCAATCGCATGTGGGGTGTGCGATGAAAACGCCGAAAGAGAGGATGGGAAACGAGGAGAAGGAAGAAGAGAAGAAGAAAGAAGTGGACGGAAAGGAAGAAAGATACGATAAAGGATAAAGGAAGCCGAAGCGGGAAAGAAAAGCGTGGTAGTGGAAGGAAAGTGGAGAATGAAAAAAAGGAAGAAGTTTAACGAGAAATAAAAAAGAATAATAGAGAGGTGGAAAAAATACATATGCTAAAATAGATAGGATAGTAGCAGATCGATGCATGAAACATAGAACTTTTGTGTAAATAAACGTAGAGCAAAAATGTTGAATAAAGTAGTTGCGAGAAACAAAAACTAAAAACATAAGTTGTTATCGATACAAAAAAATTGGTTTATACAGGCATGAAGTATATAAAGAAGGAATGGGATCACACGTGATCATGATCGCTATAAGAAGCTAAGGCGAAAAGGATTTGGATGGGGGATTAACACCCAAAAATCCACACACGAACAACACGGTGAAATACGGGATATTTTTTTTTGACTTGCTTGACACATAACATGACGCAACATGTCGTCACCAAGTATACAACTAACACTGTGAACAACTTGAAACAAGGATGGCCATAAAGGCAGCACGGAAACGTTCACACATATCAAGGACAATTTACTTTTCTTTTCAACATGACAACATAGGTTCACGTTCAACAACTTAAGAGAAAATTACAAGGTACCTCGGATAAAGTTAAAGGAAGAAGGTCAATTGAGTTCATCCTTGAGACATCATTTGTTCTTACTGAGGTTTAATTGGAGCTTGAGGTTTTATACGTAATCATTGACGCTCTTACTTAGGCTTCACCGAAAGAGCTTATTAAGAGGAAGCTACTTACTTTTAAATAGGCTGAGAGATAGATTGAGTGGTTTCAAAATTTTCTTCTCTTACTTGTTAAATCTTATTAGAAACTAACCATTGTTCTCCTTTAAGCTTGTCTTTAGCGTTCACCAAAAGAGTAGTGTTTACTAGTTCAGTTAGGGATAACACGTTATATAAAATCACTTTGCAAGGATAGTCTCACTCTTGATTACTTAAGGCATTGTTTGATTTCAAGGGGCTCTCCTCCACAACATATTTTTAATAAAACTTTTAGGTAACTTCTGTAAGGAAGGCCACCCCATTAAAGCTTACATGTAATACATCAATACAAGGTCTTAGAGAGATTTAAATTAACACTTAATTCTCAAGATCAAAGTTTTACAATGCTTATGCCAGTGAAAAGATTGAATAATATTTCTCACTAAGAAGAGTTACCAGCCAAATTACAAAAAAAAACAAACAACTTCTTTACGAATTTTCCGAACAATTCCAGGCAAGAGGTCATATAAACTCTTTGCAAGCAATATTACACAATTTACAACACATAGAACACTTTTACAAAAAACTTCATAAGTTGCACTGATGAAACCTTTACAACTCTTTCCTTTAATCTACTCGCATAATCCATTTGCACAAATACTAGCTAGAATCAGTTCGCAAGAACTGAGCATGTTAAGGCTACACATTGCAACAGTAAGCTAACATTTAACAATATCAAGAAAGGAAAGTTCTAATTCAAAAATGGATTAAAAACACAACCCACAACTCCAAAATTATTCGCATGAGAAAGAATTCTAAACCATCCAGCAAGGAGAAAGTCAAAACACCAGTAAGAACAAAATCACATAAATCAAGGCAAGACCTTATGGGTTAGGAACAAGAAGGTCAAGAGTGTTGATATCTCCTTCATGTAATCCTATGGATTACGTGATTGGAATCCAAAACTTACTCCATCCAACTAAAGGGGTCCAAGAGAAGACAAAACATACTAATTATGATCGTAGGCGCGAAGCAAAATGATGTTATCCAATTCTCCCAAGGGAAAGGCTTCATAGTATTATGGGTTCGACGCCCTTAAAAGAAAACAACTATAGTTTCAGTTTTAACCAAGGAGTTTACCACTACCTCCTTGTAGGATTTCTTAAACGTAGTACTAGTTAACAACAAATCCACTCTTCCAAAAGCATACAAATGAGACACAAGAGGGGCCATTATTCTACCAACAAACCTTATTCTAATCGCAAACTTCTCTACAATATATAAGGGAAGACTAAACCCAAACGTCGTTAATAATTTTTTTATATATTTCAGACAATGTCAATAAGCATTAAAATAAAAATTGATTTCCTTAACAAGGCCACAAAATGGGACCTTTTAGTAACCAAGTTGGAAGTATAAGATACTCGAGTTCGAAAACAAAGGGATTCGCTACGCAGAGGGTAAAACACCAACGATGCCCCAGACTCAAAGGACCCTACCACGAGTGCAAGCACAAAAATAAGAACCAACACACATATCCATCAGGAAGGTTACGCAGTGTAGTCAGGCCTAGAAGTTCTATGAGCTCCTTGCCAATGGTATAGAAGATGGAAAATTTTACCCGATCCATGTGGGCTTATCAAGGAAAAGTCTAGCAAATATCAAACAGATAAATATAACAGTCACCTATTATATTATCACTGAAATCAGCTGTCATCTAACAGGAAAGCGAGTTCACGAGTCCAATACCATGGATTCACCTACAACTTTTGTTTCAGTCCAGCTATTAATAGCTTGCTCACGACCCTTAATAAAAATTGGAGAGGTTTCATTCAATTAAACTTACAATGTTTCCCCCTTACTTTAATCAAACAATAGTTTGAACCAGGAAGTAGGTATAGTAATTTTCTCAACACGTAGAGGCCAAAATAGATGTCAGGTTATCCATCTCCTAGAACTGGGTACAAAAGTCAACCATGTACAGTTCTAAAACAAAACCCTAATGCCATTTTCTAATTAAACAAAAGTAAGGAATGCCCACAGGCTTAAACAAGTTTCAGAACACAATGTCACTATTAATGTACCTTTAGCAAAACAGGAGAGCCCTAAACAGGAAAAACGTATTTATTCAAGCAAATAGCGATATGAAGGCTTAACTTTCCATACAGTAAGCCTTCAATTAAAATACCATCACAAAATTCTTTTAAAAGAGAGTCATATAAGCAAACAAAACTCAATAATGTTTCCTTCCCTACGAACTAGATTGCATCACTCAAAATTGCAGTAACCCATTTAGACAAATATGAAATAGAGTAAGCTATAAGGGAGGAAAGAACATTCCAAGCAAAACCAGCGAAATTGGATCAAGATTTAAAGGAACAACCAACACAATCAGGCAGCGATATAAACAACCACGAAAACATTTTGTCTAGGCGCCATTCAAGAGGAAAGAATATTCATTTCAAGATACTGAAAGAAAGTAGAAAACTATTACAAGAAGTAGATTTAACATGCCTGATTAGAATTCTTCCAACCAACAACCACGTCGACTGGGCTCGGGCAACAGCAACACAACCTGCGCAACTTCTCTTCCTCCGCTGTGAAGATCCATATCCTGTTAACGGCCATGCTTGGCATAGGAAAGGGGGTGATTGAAACATGCCTTCTTGGAATCCTCGGGAGCAACTCCGGGAAGATAGAAGCACTCTGTTCTGAAGAGCATCACAACCACCATAGAAAACCCACACAACCAATGCACTAAACTTAATACAGATAAACACAAGTAACATATAATCAAGGACCACATTTAATCTACCAGTAGCTTGCAACTAGCCATTACTCGGTATTGGATTATTTCTCTAAATCCTACATGTTAACTACATTGGTACATAGATATTAGCAACCGAGGAATTTCACTAACCCCTAAATATAATTTCTGAGACTCTGAAGAAAATGGAAAAACAAACATCAGTGTGAATACCAATTAAAGGTGGCCCTCATATCCAAAACACTAAATAAATCCAACATATACATTACTTACTAAAACTAAGGGAAAACAAAGTGCTGAAGTCTCAATAACTGGACAATAAACATATCTAACACATAAATTAGTTACTCGAATTACAAGAACGTGTAAAAATTGTAAACGCTAGAAAGATCAAAGAGTCAAAACTACAAATAAGGTGAAGTTGGATGATGAAGATTTTCTAGAGTAAAGCAAACCCTAACTTATTAGACCTTTCAGTACATTGTAATTTACAAAAGCAATAAAGAGTTGGCTTATCTATCTTATTTAACACGTAGAGAATATATTAGCATAGAAATTTAAAATCTACCCCCTCAAGTTATATACTGCAATAGCAAAACACTAAACCGCCACAATATCATAGATTACTAAACCACCACCAGACTCAATTGTAATAGAATAAATAACATAAATCCATATCAAACATAGTAACGTAGCGGAAATGCTACGACAGCAGGAAAACATTAAAAACATTGCGAGAGGAATAAAAACTCTTTAAGAATCTTTGAAAAACAAGTAAAAGCTTACAAACCCTAAACATTTTTACTGAACTCTTGATGTTGAAACCGCCTATAAACATAAATAATGGAAGAAACATTGACTGACCTTGGCCTCGGTTTCTCTGTTTGCCTGCGACATTAATGGCCGTTCAACTACTCTCGTGAACTCATGATAAGATGCCGCCTCCTTTTTTTCTCTGTTTTCTAATCTGAAATAATGCACACAGTGGCCACAAACAGAAATACAAGCACAGAAAACAAGCACAATATACATACGAAAGAACGGGCACATTCACACTACACAGATGCACAACACATTACAAAAACAGAACGGACAGAACGGGGTACAAACATGACCAGAAACGGAATGGACAGAACACATAAAATGATCCTCCCATCGCGTCAACATACGGTCTCCTTGTAACACTCTCACAGTCACAAAAAAATGATTTTGGAGAACAAACTCAGTACTTGATCTGGATCTGAAAAATATCCTGCTACCTTCATCTCCCAAGACATTTTCTCCAACATTGCATAGATCTCCTGTGCCCGTGGGTGTGGATGACCTCCTCGTCCCTGTCAGCCGCCACAGACACTAACACCACTTCCTTGCCTCCCTTTTATTTTTTTTTTTTTTCAGTTCCTCGTGTGACTGGAAAACCACACCAAGCGCATGCTCCAAAACTATTTTCTTGCCTTCCGAGAACAACACAAGATTGCACCTTGGAAGATTAACTGGATACATTCTTTAATGGTCGTGTACAACTCAGTTTCTCTCTCCAAACGAGGAAGACCCTTGAATGTGGGCTATTAATTGATCTAATCCTTGCAGCTCGGAATCTGATGGGGTGCGATTAGCATGGAGCTGAATGATGTTATCGATGAGTTGAGGTGGTGTAACAGAGGAAGAGGACGGTGTGGAAGCCATGAAAGGAGGTTATGCGCCTATTTTTTGGGGGTATACAAATGCTAGTAATGAAACTAGAACTGGAGGAGACAGAGGAATGAATGCGTGCACTGCAAGACACACAGCAAGGATATGAAAGACAGAGACTCAGGGAAAGGATAAGAAATAAGTGGCGTTTGTACAAGTGGGAAGGAGGTTTCCTGGCAACTTCCTCACGGCACTTTCCTAGGAGAATTTCAGTTCTACGCTCCACGTTTGGTACAGGCATAGGCTAGGAGTGTGCTGGTCCAGCATTGAGTGGTTTTGGGAAATTGTTTAATGCATTCGGTGAGACTGTGACAGCTATTGAGGGCGCCCCCTGCCAAACTGACCCAACTCTCACCCACCTGCCTTCAATTCTCTCTGAAAAACTGTCCCCTTTCTTTCATTTGGTCAAGCGCTTGATTACATTCACCAAACTTCTGCGCCTTGCCAAGAAAACACGTGCCTTCCCACGCCCTCCACTCCATTTCCATTTTTTAAATTTATTTGTTTCAAAATTTTTACTTTCATTATTATTGTTATTCTATTTTTATTTATTTTATTCTAAAACTCATTCTATTTATATCGTTATTCTATTTTATTTTTATTTTTCTGGATCTCAGGTATGCCCCAGCGGTAAAAGGAAAGGGGCACCACAATAAGCGAATGGTTACACGAGCCTTAATATTGCTTGTGTAGTCTTGAAGCCTAAAAATGCCCAGTCAAGCTAACTAGCCATGCGTCGGCTCGTGACCATGTTGTATCTCCTGAAAAAGTGGGTGGGTTGAGCGATTAAAAGAAATATTTACGCGAACGCCACTCCCAAACCACGGCGCCACCACAAAACCTACTCTTCCTCATTTGCGCAACGAGGCTCGATCAGCGGGAGCGACAAACAAATCAAAAGGATAGTTTAACGATAACAGAGGATGATATCGATAACAATCGATATAAAGAAGGTAATAATAAAATACAATCGTTGATCGATAATACAATCATAATGTCATTATTATTATTATTATCATTATTATCATTTTACAGCTTGTGAAATAATTATCAATTATAGTCATAATGGTCAGCAATCGAGGTCGACGAAGGCACAACGACACTCCATGCTTAGCACTCGATCGCCACAGGATGAATAGGTGTAATGTAGAACAGGGCATTACAGTGGGGAGCCAGAGAAGAGGGAAGGGAGCGAAGGCGAAATTCCTCTTGTAGTCTAGACTGTAGAAGGGGAGTGGAGGACATGCGAGAGTAGTGGGAGAAAGAGAAAGCTGGAGAAATACGAAGGGAAGAAAGAGACGGAACTCTTGAGATAGCAGTGAATGTAAGGCCTTGTCTTTCAGTTCCGCCAATGTCCACTGTAGCAAGTTGTAGTGTAAGTCCTTGAGATTTGTGGATAGAAAAAGCCCAAGCCATTTTGAGCGGTAGTTGTCTGCGGCCTCCTCTAGAAATGGGAGGAATAGGAACATGTAAGGGGTTGTTTGAATCCCAAGGAGGTCCTGTGTAACAATCAAATTTGATGACGAAAAAAAGAGGTAGACTTGGAGGGCCGGAGGATATTCCATAGACTATGTCGATGATAGAACCAAAGAGTATCACTGGGATTGACGAGACCCTTCTCAACCCACAAGTTTGTGAAAAGTATTACTTGTTGATTGATGCGAGAGAAGAACCTTGGCCTTCAATTTGAACGTCCTCGGTATCGCGGATGTAGAACGTCTGGTCTTTTAGTGATAGATCTTGCTATAAGAGAGTTAAGGGACTTCAACATAAAAAGGTTATGCGAGTCCACAAGGTCATTTTGAGCGAAAATATGAGGGCCTTATTTAAATTCAACGCTTTCTTATTCGGAAAGGGAGGAATCGGATCTTGACATAAGAGCTTCCCAGTCTTGGATTAGAGGGATGGCACTACGAATGTTAAGCAGCAAGCCCCAGAATGTTGTCTGTGCTGGATCAGAGCCTTGTTGCTGGAAGATTGAATTAAGGGAGACAAATATGTTGAATTCGCGCCAGAAGGGTAGCTCCGTAAGACTTGCTCGCATAAAGTGGGATGTCCATAACCGAAGGAAGTTGACCGAGGTCTCCAACAAGGATCATAGATGTAGTGCCCACTTCCCTTCGACTTCGTTTTGTTTTGTTGTTTTCGAGACTGATTACTTCACTATGGATTATTATGACCTCTTGTTTTAGCATGCTAGTAGATATCATTGACATGGGACTGTTATTGATTTGATCTTTATATGATGCATATGGTTTACTGGTGGACATTTGATGATGATATTTGTATACTTTTGACAGGGATATTTATCTTAATTCTGACATGGGATATATTTAATCATATTGAGTAGAACTTGATAATTTGACTAATGTGATGATCATTTTGATATAAATGAAATGTGGAATAAGAATGTGCTAGAAAGTGTTAAGTGATATCGTACTTGCATAGATGATAGTAAATCAGGTGTTGATTATTTTAGATTATATTGTATATTTGGCATGAATGTTTTAATGCGGCCAACAGGCCGAAGGAGGTATTTTCTGTTCTGCAGGTATATTATATTCACAACAAAATTGGGGAGTGGAGACCAACCACATCGGAATTTGAGAAGAATCCAGCTAAGGCCACCATGGCAACAAGTAACTGTGTGTGTGTTAGAATTGTATGCAGTAAAGGGAAAATTGTGACCTAGGGATCATGTGTTGTTTTTTTAATTTTCCCTTTTTACTATGTTAGTATGTGTTGCTCTTAGTAAGTGAAATTTTTACTTATGTTATTATTCATATTTCTTGGATTGGAGTTTACCCCTTTGTTAGCCATGGGTTGTAGTGGGTTAATTAAGTTAAATTGAAAATTGTCCTAAACTAATTAAAAGATGTGACCTAAGAGAGTTCATTTATTAACCTTGATTTACTTTGGATTTTGTGTGGATTGATGTGTGTTTGAGTTTGAGTGTAGCACACTCTACCCCACATGGGAAACTCGAATTTGGCCTTTGAGGCCAAATTTCAAAGCTTGTGGGACAAGTCAAACTTGTCCCACACCTCTTAAAACCCCATGCCAACCCTACCTATGGGTTGGAAGGCCAAATTTAGGGTCTTTTAGGTGTTTTGGGGGGATAAAAGGGTAAAAATATTAATTGCACTTTCTTTCAATTTAATTTTGTCCTTTGAGGGAGTGGGCTTAGTTGGAGTGTGCAAGTTGCTTTCCTTTCTTTCAACCACTTATTAATGGTGCATTGGAATTTGATGTTGACCAAATGATGTGGAGTGGGGGAAAAGGAGGTGGCATCCTACTTGGAGCCACATCATCCCTCCCTCTCTTTTCTCTATTTATTTGAGCCTCTTGTTTGTTTTGGGGGTTGGAAGTTTTCATGTTTTAGTTTTTTTGTATTTTGGAGAGGAGAGGATTTGGAAGGAGCTTGTGAATTTTGGAGCTTGTGGATACTTGTGAGAACTTTGTTGGAGCTTGTGGATGCTTGCTTGATCCTTCGAGGGATTTGAGACTTCATATTTGGAGCAAGCTCTACCACGAAAGGTAGGAGCTTCCCCTTTGTTGCATTATGTTTCTTTTGTCATATGAATGTATTTTTATGTTGTGTTGAATGTTGTTGTTTGAAATGCTTGTTGGGAATGGGTAGAATGCCTAAGTTGGGAGTGAGAGGAGACTATGGGGAGCTTAATTGAGGGAGGCATAAGAGATCATGTGCTTGAGGAGGGAGCTTGGGTTGGGTGTCCACCTTGTAAGAGAAATGCTTGCATTTCTTCTTGTTTTACTTTGAGGGAGCCATAAGAGTTGAGGGAGGCATAAGAGTGAATGGAGGGATAAGGGGTACTTGAGGGAGGCATAAGAGTTGTTAGGGGTATTGTGTTTGCATTGGAGGCTTTTAGGTGGCACCCATTCCCATTGGGAGGCATAAGTGGCTTCCCCATATGTCTTACTCTTGTGGCTTTCTTGGTAAGCCTTGTGACTTGTTGTTGTGATTGTTTTCCCTCTTGTTGTGATTATTGATTCTCTTGTTTTGAAGGAATATGGAATGCATGTGAAATGTTATGTTTAGTTATGTGGAAGCTTGTAGTTGCCATGAGTTGGATTCTCTCCCATTGTGATGTGGTTGGGGCTCGGGGGCCAATGGAGAGGATGGCTTCTCTTCTCCATTGGGTATTTGGTTGGGAGGAGAGCGTTGCCTCTCCCCTTATTTTGTTGTGAATCAAGCAAACTATGGAGGAGCCACCTTGTTGATATTTGGAGCATAGGAACCTTGTTGTTGACAATGTAAAAACACCATGTATTTACCCACCTTGAGTGGAGGAAAAATGTAATATTGCTTTGTTTTCTTTAGCCTCCATTATTGTAAATTTGTTTCCACATGAAGTAGAAAATGTTGTAACAAAATGTTGAAGGAAAGTTGTTTTTGAACTTCATTTGTAAGCTTGTAATGGGGATGGAATTTAAAGTTGCAAGAAAGACAATCCATTCATTCTCCTTTAACTTGGCTTGGAACCTCTTATAAAGGTGTTGATCTTGTTGAAATTTTTGGTAGATCTTGTTTAAAACTTAATGGAAATATTGTAGGTCTCTTTAGTGGAATGTTAGGAAAAATTACAAGAAAATATACATACTAGATTTCATTTTGTTGCTTAAAAAAAAAAAAAAAAGGAGGTATTGAAAAGTGAGAACATTAATGCATATTCTCTTCTTGTATTATGGAGAAAAGACTCAAATTTTAAATGGCTTCCAATATGCAAATGAAGTAAATTGTGTCCTAACTCTATTATGTGTTTCCTCATTTATGAATTTCTTATATATCCATTTCATATTGTAGAAGGAAATGAAACCGAATCCTTTTGAAAACCCATGCTATGTTGATTAAATTGTGTAGAAGAAATTCTAATGCATAGGCTATAAGCTTATTAAGTTTAATACCCAATGTTCCCTAATACATAATAAGGAATTAATATTTTCAATATAACCCATATCTATGCAATATTACCACTAATGGACTTATTATTTTTAGATTCAAATCATAACAATATACCATCAATATCTAATTGTATTAACTAAGTACACAAATTCGAACTGCAGCAAGGAAACAATAGTAAACATATAAATAAATCTACGTAGGAGACGTTCACTTAGTGTTTTTGGCAAAGCAAGCGAGCTCCATGAGCATGATGGCACGACACGGTGAGGTGAATGCTTGCTTAGCTTGTACGAGCGTGTATGGGTTTTGCTTTTTTGTTTAGCAGTTGTGCTTCATGAATATTCTGATATGAAACAGATCCACCTCTAGGAGATTCTCCTCACCACGAGCCGTTTAGTAAAACAGGAAGGGCCGCATTGAGAATCATTGCAACAAATCTCACCTGGCCTCCATGTAACACTCTCACCATCCTTTAATCGATTTTGATTGAAGTTTCTTGAAGACGTGTCCTGAATTTGAAGATGCATTCAATACTGAACAGATAACAACATGAATGGACAACCTACTTGTTTTTTTTTTACGCTAAAAAAAAAAAAAGGAAAACTTGTTTGATGCGGTTGCCTGGCCAACATGCTGTGGCAGCCGTGATTGAAATCCCGCCCCCTTCTTTCCTGTCACTCGTGCCGAGCTCCTTCTCTTCCACATTTTTGTTTCCTACGTGCCCATGGACAAAAAAAAAGGGAAACCAGTCGACCCGCCTGTTAGACTCACCTGTAACTTCATTTATTATCCCCCATTGTCTTCACGTGGGCGGGACAGTAGATGAATGATAGGGCGACTGTGCTGAACTTAGATTTGCAAGATACAAGTGCATTAAATGACAAAAAAATCAGGCGGCCAGTTGTTTTAACTTGCACGCAAGGGGATAGCTTCAAATAACAAGTTTAGGTATTAATCAGTGACTAATTGTCATCTACCAGACTTTATGATAGTGCTCACAGCCCGTACCAACAGGAAGGCTTATCCTCAGGCAGGTTCTAAATTCGACGCAAGTCAACATAAAACAGATGGATCATTATGTATTTCATCATGTGCATGAGACCAGTTGGTAGGCATGTTTAGTGGGAATGAAGAGGACATGGGTGTGAGTTAGAAACATGACATGCACAGCAGGCCGACTCCTTAGAGTGTAGACTTGCAAAATACAAGTGTAATAAATAGCAAAGAAAGTCAGGCGGCCCAGTGGTGTATTCTTGCACGCCATAGGATGGAATTTCAATGTTTGGCGGGTGGCCATTAAAGCCACACACCCCCATACATAATTTCAAATCTATGTTTAATCTTATAGATTCACATAATGTAAATTTTGTTGAAGTAAGCTATGTTTAATCATGATAACTCAAGCACTTCGTGGCAATGATTTCTCGGTGTGAAACCGTTGCTATGTATCTTTTTTTTCGCAATGCAATGGAGGAGTATTCCTATTAGCCAATAAAATAAGTAGCCTTAAAATTCTCACATCTTTTACCCGTGCATGTTGTTGGTTGGGTGTGAGTTCCCACCTCGACAAATATCGAATTAGTTCATATAAATGTGTATGTAACATCTGAGTTGTGATTTATAGAATTACTTAATGTAATGTCATTTTAGAATTACGATCTTGTCACGAGAATAAATTTTCACCGACGCATGCTCTTAACGTTTATTTAGCGCCAAGATTATATGACTCCTCGGATAATAACTGGCTCATGGCGTCGAGCTCTGACGACGATGCTAGTGTCGAGAAGAACGTTAGGGAGGCTCCTTGCGACCTAACTAGACTGTATTTTTTTTTCCAGCATCCTGTCCTTGACACAATAGCAAAGTGCCCCGATTTAAATGTATTGCATTTCTAAACTGGTTCTCTTAATCTCGATCTTTAAAAAAAAATTGTCACATTTTCGGGTTGAATGTTTGTGGTGCGCCGTCATCGTCGTCGTCGTCGGCGTGGCGTTCTTGCTTTCACGGCGTTACAATAGATCTACCTCTAAATGTTGGATCTTTGAAGTGAGGAAAGCCTCCCTAAGACGGTAGTCGATTCTGGAAAGCAACTTTGGGCCGACGAAACTCATTTCATCGATTAAAATGTATTCGATGTGCTTGAGTGAGTCTTGAAGAGACGATAAAGCTTGGCCCTCTAAGGGTTTGAGCTCTTTAATGGGAATCCAGAGGCTTGCATGTATCATTGAAGCTGAAATGTTGAAGGTAGCAACTCTGTTGGGGAACAAAAGAGAGGGAAAGGCCACAGGTGGATGAAGAGGTAAATGAAGACTTTAAAATGTTAATGAGGAATGATTTACCAGTACTGCAGTCCCTTGTATAATAAGTCTCAGTGGAGGAAGGCTGGATCTATGCGTGAAGTGTTGAGTAATTATGTTGAAAGCTTGTTGTTGTTCTGGAGACAAGCCTGAAGTTGGAGGGTCGAATCTGTCCACGAAGGAAGCTGAAATATGGTTTGCCTTATTATCTTCGATGAAAGTGGCACCAAGAGACTGTAGAGAAAATGGAGTATGATGTGCACTCCAATCGTGAAGGGTGTCAAATTCACGAAGTCCCAGCATTTGCAAGTTGTCAAGGAATGAAGTGTTACCGGGGTGGTGGCGAGCCAAAAGTTGCCAATCATACAGTTGCTCAACTGGAAGGGAGCTCGACCTCGGACTCAGTGTCACTGCTGGAGGTGTGGGACGGATTAGATTCACACCATGCAATATGCCAGGGCCGATAATTGTGTTTGAACAAGCTCCAATTAGAAATGGTTTGTTGAGGTGTTGAACCAATATCATTAGAAATGTTGTGGAAAGGTTTGTATAGAAGGAGCTCAGACCAACAGAAAAGTTCAAAAGAGGGGGAGTCCTTAGATGGAATGCATTGAAATTTGGGGAATACCCGAACAATAGCTAGTTGGGTACGAGTTTTCCACCTATTGTGCTTGCGGTATTTGCTATAACTCCAATCGTGTGTAACTTCAATGAGTGGAAGGCTTTCCATGTATGAAG
Organism: Taxus wallichiana var. yunnanensis; assembly: GCA_018340775.1. Taxonomy (NCBI): domain Eukaryota; kingdom Viridiplantae; phylum Streptophyta; class Pinopsida; order Cupressales; family Taxaceae; genus Taxus; species Taxus wallichiana. The sequence goes on from CM031240.1 coordinate 442,884,160, forward strand.
GTCGGACCCTGTATGCATCTAAAAGCAGGGATGTTTCTGCATCCTCACACTCTGCTTCAACCAATCTTCTTAAGATTTTTCTGCCTACATTTAGCGTCACAAAAGTGTGACTGCACATTACAAGTGGCAATTTGAGGAGCATGTGGCATGTTTCTTGTGCACTAATGTCATGTTCAACCACACTCTCAGTTAACATTTTTTTATGGCTAAATGTGCAGGAAGATCAGGATCTAAACCTCTCGACAATCTAGAAAGCATTTGGTGGTATGTTTCTGACCTTTGTTCCGCTTTGGAAGCATACTTAGCAATGTATTTAAGGACAACATGGCGAGATAGAATAGGTTGACAATCGATATTGGCTCTCCATATGGATAACATTGTTGGATTGTGTGTGTTCAATCTATCATCATTCCTTGAAGGGAGGTATTTAACTGAAGCACTTTCATCAACAAACAATAAAGAAGTGGCTCTATTCTCCCAAGGTGCGTTGTATCGACACTGGAGCCGATTTTTTTTTTCAAAGGCAAGTATTCTCGGAACACTTTGTGTGGCGTTGAACACGATTTATTAGCTCCTCCAAATCCTGTAACGGTGAAACTACAAGAACTTGAGATGAAACTAACCGTGCAGGGTCATCTTGAATATTCTTGTGAAAAAATTTTGAGCGGACGGAAGCAGGGCGCATATTCCACGTAGATATGTAGATATCAAAGTATTGTTTCACTCTATCTACAGATTCATTATTTGACCAGTCGATGCGATCAACATCTGGAGCATCCTCAAGCCATAGAAAACCATGAACATGAGCTGAACCTCTATGTTGCCATTCATACTTGCAGTAAAGGAAGGTAAATCGATTTGTATTCAAGTAAGTGAAAAGTATAGAGCATTGAATAATTTTACCTATACCAATAGTCTTTGGCACAAAGATGTTTCTGTAACACTTCCTCGCGGAATATGGTGAATCTTTGATGTAAGTAAGCAGCGACACGATGAGGGTGGTTAACAATGTTCATGGTCCTCAATGTTGTGTTGCACGGGCCTCTGAGACAAACCTGGCATGATGTTATGTAGGTCTGGCCATTTTGTGTCAGCTGCACTTAGAGTGAAGAAGAGTGTAGGTGCCCCCAATTGTTCAATCATGTCAGAGACTTCCCCTCTACTCTTTGACCAAAATGTTTGTGTCCCGCGTAGGCTGGTTCCAAATCTCATTAAACTTTGTGGAAGGAAATCATCAGGGAAATCATGCAGGCATTGCCATAATTGGCCTATAGTAGGGGGACACCATGTTCAAGGTTCAACCTCATGAATACTGCAGCTGTAGATTGGCTCCTATGTCTCATAATAAGGTTAAGCAAGAAGTACCGGAACCTAGGGTGCGAGCCAAATCGATCATCATGGTACCACATTAGGTGGAGGGCATATTCATGCATGGTTGTTTAAACAAAGTTGCACCAGTTGGAAACAAACATGGAAAAGCCATTGAGAAAAGGCCCTCTGTGGTGTATTCATTAATTGGCATTTTTCCGACTTCAGGCCAAGGCAGGTTGTAGGGTGCAGCCTGGCCATTTGAAAGTAGGTACCACATGATCAACTCCTCTTTTGTGCCAGTGTTTGGGTCAGAAGGAACAAATGAGGATGTTTCCTCGGGATACTCGTAGGGGTTGGAAGGAGGGTTGTCAGTATCTTGCGGTTCAGAGAAGTGAGAGCCTAGAAGGTCAATAGGAATAGAGTTAAGGGAGGAGGATATGTTTGTTGGTTCCTGTGGGAGAGAGGAAAGAGCCTCATTGTCAATGAGAACATCCTTATAGTAGGGGTCATGGATAATTTTATATTGAAGCACTTCCCAAACACGGGACCTACTTACATAGAAGTCATATTTTGTTTGTTGCATTCCAGTCTTTTGTACCAACAAGAGATCCAAATCTCCTAGCCGACGAGGAAGGTATTTGGCAATGGAAGAAATGTTTTTGTGGGAAACTTATTGTGTGCCCTAAATATTTGTATTGTCCCCGCGCACTTGTGTGACTTGTAAAACAGGATTAATGCGAGCAATCAACATTTCTTCGACCTAGGTTAAAGATTTGAGAATGTAAGGTTGCGTGCCAGGATCCATGTTGTTCCAAGATGAGAAGCGGTGTCCAGTTATTTCGGACTTGCACCTAGTACATGTGTGTTTTCCTTCATGGAAGGTAGTATGTATGCCTGGGTAGTTCTCAAGACAAATTGATCAGGTGTGAATGTCTGATAAAAGATCAAGTCTCTCGGTGGAATCTACACTTGGCATCCATCCAAGAAGGGGCCGCACGGAAAGTTCCGTGGAGTGGAATGGGGGTGGAATCTTGGGTGGGACTTCCACGATGAGTTTGGGAGGAAGGGGATGGAAGTGTGGAAGGATGCGAAAGAGGAAGTTCAACAAGAGAAGGAGAAGCGAACGCGTTTGGTACCGGCCGACGGCCCATATGAAATGTGGAGGGTGAATTATTGGAAGGAGAAAAGTATTGGGTTGAAGAAGATGGAGGGTAGTGTAGGAATGGAGAGGGTTGCAAATCGATGTTGCGGGCATGATGAAGGCAAGGTCCGACACAAGTGGTGTGGTTAATGCCAAGAGGGAAAGGAGATGTTTCTAGTGCGGAGGGAAAAGTAGCAGGGGAAGACATGGAAGGGGGGAACCCAACAGTTTGGAAAGGGGAAGAATTTGTCAGCATCTGTTGGAGTCGGCGATAGCGTTCGCGATGGGAAGCATTGATTTATTTTTTGTGCAAGGCATAAATATCTCTTCTTCTTTCTCGTTGCTCTGGGGTAGGCATTGTGCATAAAACAATGACCTGCGTAAACCGCCAAAAAAAAGGTGGCATAAGAGAAGATTCAAAGAGTACTAAACTATGTATGTGAATAAGGGGAAATGAATGCAAAAACATTTAGTAGATGATTATCTTGCTCTAAATGTTTTATATTTTGGTAGCTAAAGGCAATAAAGCAAAAGGATAACGATTTTTTTTTGCATATATTTTTAAGGAAGTAAAGGAAGAAATACAAGTGTCTGTATGGAGTTATTGATTAGGAAAAAGCATAGAGATATGTGTTAATTTGTTTTTGTACATAGGTATTAAGAAGGAAGAAGGTAGAAACAAGCAAAAAGTTCGTGTGAAATATAGGCAAACATTCAAGAAATGAATAAAGCGTGGCATAATGTAAGCATAAACTTTATATATATATATATATATATATATATATATATATATATATATATATATATATATATATATATATATATATATACGTATTGGACCATACATTTGTATCAACTACAAAAAGGTGTCTCTACGATATAGATGTGCATACAAAGCAATATTAACAAACATTAAATGGAAAACTGTGATAGTTATAGTCCATTAGAACATGCGGAGAAAAGCATAGTAGAAATGTATCTGCAGACAAAACCATATTACAAAGGAAATAAGAGCAAACAACGAAGAAACTGAAATATAGGAAAGTGTTATGGTGGGCAGGAAGGGAAAAGTCAAGAAACAACTTTGGATTCCTCCATTTTAAGGGAGTCAAGTATGACACATTTCAGCTGTGTATTTCCACGGAAAGTTTCTTTCTTCACGGAGAGAGTGAATTTGTAGCCATGGCCAATTATCTGGTTTGCAATTTCTGTTGTAGCCTCATCATCTATGCACAATAGTTGGAGGTCTGTTGCTGCAACACCCATGATTGCTTCAAAGCAATCTGTGTCAAATGTTGTAACCGATTGTAGCTCTCCTGAGTCATCTTACAAGTCTATACGGAGAGCATACCTATAGTCACACTGATGCACATGAGAGTTACAACTTCCACAAAACCATGAGCCATTGTTTGTTGGTTTCACTTTCTTTCGGCATTGTTTGTCACCAATTGCAAGGGGGCAAGCCATGTAGTAGAAGTTATCCATTGCGATGTTTGTAATTGTAGTTGTAAGCGTAGCCCATTCATTGTTGACTGTATTGCCCATTTGAAGTATTTCTGCAATTGTTGCGACTGGTTTTAAGCTTTGCGGAGGACCTAGAAATTTGTTCGTTACAGAGGGAGTATAAACAGTGTAATTTTCAGAGGCAACCCAATCTTGCAGCATTTTAGATTCAGGAATCTGAGGATTGACAAACCATTTTGTGCTGGAGACAGTGTCTATGGAAGTGTCGTTGAAACTCGAAATGCGAGCCACTTTTATAACCAATACTGGGAGTTGAGGAATAGAAAGGAGTTCCTCAAGTTCTTGGGCAAGATCCTGTAAATGTTGGCCCCATAAAGTTACAGTAACACTAAATCCTGACATGTCCTTCAGTTGCAAGCTTCTTCGTATAGTTTCACTGGAATCCTGCCTGTGAATAGTGGAGCAAGGAAAGATTGCTAAAACAACGCCAATAACATCAATAAAGGAACCAACAGGTTTTGTATGTATATCTTTTATTTCTGTGAAGTGAAAGTTATGCAAAGGTATTATGGCGTTATTGACAAGCAGCAGAGAGACAGTGGAAGAAGCTTGTAGGAATATCTCAAATTCGTTGTTAAGGTGGTTGTAACCTGATTTTGCATTCCCTATCCTTCCATTTGCGATGGTGTATAACTTTCCAGCCTCAATTTCTCCAAAAAAAACTTTGTCGCTTGATTTCGTTGTTCAAAGACATGTAATGTGTATTTCCCCACCTTCATCATCCACAAAGTCAAAGGTGAAATATGAGCCGGTGCCATTTGCATTCACATATTCCTTAAGTGATGTTTTCCCAAGGGCATGACCTTCAATAGACCACGTACGCAAGGTTGTATTTAGTGCACTTATTTTTAGAGGCAACCTTGAACTGTCAGGGAGGACAAATTTATTTTGCGGGACCAAATTTTTGTCGTCTCCATGATTTGTATCGGTATTTGATTGCTTTTCGTGAATGACATGGGTGGGAACAGGTGTGGGAGCACCAATTTTAGGATGTGTTTCTATCACAACTTCCATTTCGGAGACAAGAACAGTCCTGCAAAGAAAAACAAAGAAAAGGGAAAAAAAGTTAGTGAATATAAAGAAATGAAAACGGAGCATCCATGCAAAAAGGAAAATGGATGCATACTGATTCATGTTTTAGCATTTTGTAAAGGGTTTCTGTGATCGAACAATGCTTCTATCTTTGATCGACCATTTGCAACTGGCTGTAAAATTTGAGGGAAAAGAGTCAGTTTGAAAGTACACACCATCAAAGAGATGCACGCGATGTTGGAGCTCAGAGTTCAACGCAGATCGAAGGGCGAAAATGTTGAGAAGTTTGACTATTGGTTCGGTATATGTACAACCTTCAATCAAAATAGAGATTCCACCATATGTCAAAGGTGCAGCCATGATCAAGATTGTTTTCAACACACAATGCGATTCTGCACAATAAGCTAAATCACATTACAATATTTATAAACCTTTTGGAAAGCAAAGTTAACAGAAACGTAAACGTTTACATCAAGGACTGGCAAAGAGAACAGGCATCGCCAGGTTGCGTGCAATGAGAACAAGTATATACAAGATCAAAAGGTACACATAGATCAATATTTATATAAATGATATAACACCGTTTTTGGCAAAAAAATTGTAATCTGCGGTATATATTGTATTTTTTTTGGCACAATTCTATTTTTTTATAAAATTGAAGCTTCATAACACAAATGGCAGAATAGTTTTCAAAGCAAAGAGAATGGTTTAGAACGGACATCGGAAGCTGATGTTGGTGACTTAAATTAACTTCTAAGATTCGTAGAATGATCACAAGCATGTCAGATGTTTTTGCTATGGAAAAATCATTTTTTTTCCTTCTTTATCAATAAACACATGAAAAAGTTAAGTATACTCCTATGAAATGAAAAAAACCCATAGTAACTAAATACCTAATAACACAATTATTTAAATATAAATAATTATCCCATAAATCAATCAATTAACTAGTTAAGCAACAAATTATGCAAATAATTAACTATAAAGATAATACATATAGCAAGGAGTTAAAGCCGGATAACATTATGATTATGAAATTTGATGTGAAAGTATTGATTATTAAACATTATATTATATTTCCAAAATTCTATCTTGAATATAATTATGTATTAGATTGTGAAAGATTATAAATGTCGCATCAAATTCTATTTCAATAAAAATGGGACATTAGAGTATGTGGCTAATTATCCATAAATTCAAAATTAATGTACGTTGCGGGATAAAACCCACGACCTATGGTGGCTCCTAGGCACATGAAAATCTAAATCAATTACGTGGAAAGCAAGGGATAAGAATGACTCGCTAGCAAAATACCAAGAGAGCAATATTACATTTCCTTCATTATTTTTAAAAATAGTTTATGGTGTATAATAATAATACTGGAAATGGGTTAAACCACCAACTTTAAGTTAATGAGCACGAAATATTAATTACTATAAAAAATTTAAAAAGAAAATAAAAATGACTAACAATTTTACATCTCCTTCATTATGTTATTAAAAGTAGTGGGCCATTATAGTGCTGCAAATTGAAACCACCAATTGCTACATAAGTTTTAAGAAGAAAATAAAAAAAGATAAAGAACAATTCTGCATCTCCTTTATGATTCCATTAAAGTTAATGGTGATTAGTAATTATATGAGTGTAAATTCTAGCTGCCAACTTCAAGTTAATGGACACTCAACTAATATCAAAGTATCCATTGTTATATTGGGGTAACAAATAAAAAAGATAAGGAGAAATTGTATATCTCCTACATTATTTCCTTAAAGTTAGCATTGATTAGTTATCATATCGCTATGAATTTGAACCACCAACTTCAAGTGGACACTCTTAGGTCCATGCGCAAGCGAGAACACGAGTCTTGAGAGGGATATCGGATAACGAGGTAATAACTTAATTAAAAAAATAGGAATGTTTATTGCGCACATGATCGTGCTTGTGTTTTAATGCATATTATTTTCTTGGTCAACAAAGGAATATAAAATATATTTTTCACGATGTAATAACAATTTGCGATTCCGTCATTTATTGTAAAGAAACAAACCTCCATATAAATCGACATTTTGAATCTTCTTTTGAATATCTCTATATTGCTAGCTGTATAATTTGATGAATGTATTGACAAATAAAAATTCACATACAAATTTTTTTAACATTTTATTTTGCGTATATGTAAAAATCCAAATACACATAGAAACTATGCAACTATATATTTTGCATATATTTACACACATTATCGTGCCTTTGTTGTAATGCCATATGTGAGAATCTTGTTTCCCCATACATCGCCAACCAAAGCATCTCGGTTGGCGCATAATTCACAAGTTTTGTGTCACCTTCCAGGCTTTCACCAAAATTATGTCCAACACCAAACTGCTGAAATAAATATTTTCCAGGCATTAGTATTATTCAGACTCAAACAAATTTACTGAAAACTTGTTAGAATCAGTTTTGGATTTATCCTATAACTAAGACAGGTCACACTTCAAAAAATGTGCAAAAGTAGTTTCAAATACTCTTGGGAAAAGACCCCTGAAACAAAATATCTAAAGAAACCCATATTTTCCCGTGATAGATACCATCCCAGTTCCCACAGTGATGGAAATAAACGACTCAAAACACCTCTGAAAGCCTTATCTGGTAGGAAATAAAATTTCTTCCACGACATAATAAAGGCAATATACCAACTAAACTAACCATCATATGTTCCTTATGTAGCATTGTTTATCTTGACCCATAGAAGCTAGCAGTCTCATACGCAAATAATAAATCACACACAGCTGCTTTTCGAGAAATTATAACCTTCTACACTCGATTACTTTGCAAATAAGTGACTCTTATTCTAGGAGAAATGCTTAGCGAGTAGCAAACCTTCCACTAGATACTGATTTCTAAAGTTCATTTTTTACCACCAGCAAAAAATGTTTTGGAAATAGAACTTCCATAAACATAAAACATAAAACCACGAAGTAAGTCAGGTTCAAAACCCAAAGGGCATGCTCGCCAAAATAAAATTTAGATTTAAAAAAGGGATTTTTTAGAATTGAAGTTATTCCAGGTGCTCCATGATTCATAAAAGGAGCTGTCCTAACTAATGAATAAAACAGAATGTGATCTTGAGGCTCATGCAGTAGCATGTTCCTAGTAAATCAATTCTGACAGAACAATCAACAATTTGTCAATTAGTTATAGGTCCTTACTTTCATACAGTTTTTATTAGGATACCTCCATGCATTCTGTTACTTCTCTTGCCAAAATTGTATGACAGAGGACATTCTCACAAACAAAAAAATTAAGAAGCATATCAGATATAGACGTATAGTTTATTTAAGAGGCATTGACACGCACCCTTGTTCCAATAAATCCTTGACCAGATGGTTTGAAAATCAATTCTGGTAAAACTTGACCGCCAATGTAAAGTATTCCTAATTGTAATAGTCTTGGTTTTGTTAAAGGAAAAGCTTTACTATCATCCAATAATAACCCTTATTGCATTTATCTTTAGTTTCTACAATCATTTTGTGATCCAACAAAACTCAGTTCACAAAAATATTACATCAAAAAAGCCCAATGTTTCGGATGTGGTCGAGCCTGCCCTTAGTGAAGTTATTCAGACGACACAAACTTTTTGACAAAACGTCTCAATGAAATGTGGCCTTCCAATAGGACATGATTGTAGTATATGTGGCTTCTTGATAGAGTCCTGGTGATCTCTCAACAAATACAATGAGAAGTTGTAGAGACAAACTCGGCAACCTTTTGCCAAAACAAGAGCTCTGGGATAGGGCATGGGTTCCATCAAAAAATAATTAAACGTGGATTTTTATGATATGCTGCCGTTGAGACTGCCCTGCTAGACATGCATGCAAAATCTGGTTGCATACAGAAGACCCTTATATAGTTTAATAACAATGTGCTTTGATGGAAATAGGATATGCGCAAAATGGGATTCTTGGAAAATCCTTCGAGATTGTTAAGCAAATGGATATGCACAAAGTCTTCACATTCTCCTGCGCTCCAGCCCAAAATGGAGTTACCAGAATAGCAGGACCGAACAGAGGTCGCATGTCTCTGGCCACTCAATTATCTGTTGCCTTCAGTTTCAATAGCAAAATCACCCTTTGTCTCCCATCAGGCAGACCTTACACTTGGCTAATTAACAATCCATCTTGTGAACTGGGCATGTTCAAGTATCATCTGTACGTTGTTTATATAGGATCTGTTATAGCAGTTCAGAACTACGGTGGTTCAGAACACTAAGCGCTATTTACTCTCCAGTCAAAATCAAAATATTTTGTGCAGAGAAATCTCTATATGCACAACTTTTATCTCTATCAAATCTCATGAGATTCAATGCTTCTCATATCAAACAGGGAAAGAAGGTCAAAGATTTGCAATCGCTAATTTTTCCAGCACGTTGAAGTGTTTATGCTTTTTTTCCGTCTGCATATAGATGTGAAAAGGAAAAAATGCCTCTATTTCTGACTCTTATTTTTCACCAGGTATTCTTGTTTTATGCCCTTTTGATGAGATTGGGTTATCTGGTGATAAAAGCATGATTGTGTCCCAGTTTTTTGTGGAATCTTTCATTTGACTTGGCTATTGAAAGGAAATGTAAAAAAATATCTTGATTTATTAGAGTTTTTAATTTTACAGTAATTGTTCCTTTTTAATATTTTTCTGGTAGTAATCACCACTTCAGAAATTTGTGATAGCTTGCTTTGCTCAGCGGAACATCAACACGGTATCCTGATCTACATAAGAGAAGGGACTGCTTCTGCCTTGGTAACAGATTTATCATTTTATGAATATTCTTATTGACATGTGAAATGAGCCTTACCATGCTTGACTGGAGGAGCCAATTGACAAAATATAAAATTTGAAGTGGTTCTAATAAAAAACATCTTAAGTAAAACATAAAAGAAAAAATTATTAAAGGATTGCAAATAATGTAATTGTAAAAAACGCTAACGTTCTTGAGGCAAAAAGATATATTTTAAAATTCCAACTACAATTCATGATGATTTCTATAAAATTCAATTGGGGCTTCTTGCTGCACCTACAGTTATTTTAGGTCCAATGTCTGAAAAGGGGTAGATATGATGCAAAAAGTAATTGATATTAAAAAAAATTAGAGTGGCAAAGATTCTTTAGGAACCCATATTTTATTGCTTGATATTCAGTTTCAACAAAGATGAATGAAGCATGAGGGGTATATATGATGCAAAAAGTAATTAGAGGATAGGTGACAAATATTTAGTTACCCATATTTTCTTGCTTAATATCCACTTTCAACAAGATGAATGAAGCATGAGGGATATCGTAAGCTGATTCTGACATATGGTTTAGTTACATCGATATATCACAAGCTAAATTTATCGAGAGGTATTGAAGGAACTAGGAATAAAATCCATTTTGATTTCAAAGTGAAGCTCTTACTGTGAATACTGTTAGTTTGGTTGCTGAGCTTATTCAGATTCCGAAAATCAGTGCTATCATGGAATTTCTTAAGTCTTAACCCTAAAGAATAATTTGAAACTATTGCTTATTAGCATAGTAGATGGTTAGGGTGTGGTATGGGTAAAGGTTTTTATAATGATTCAAACTGCTCCTTTATTTTTTATGGGATAATTTCTCAGTGATTCTATTGTCATCAGAAACGTGAAGAGTTTAAGTCGGTTTTGACCCTGTATGTTTGTGGATTTGGTTATCATTTGCATCAATTAAGGCCTTTTGAGGATCTCTTTCTGAGTAAGAAGATAAATGACGGAAAGCTATCAATTGAATAACATTTCCTTTGTGAAATATGTACACTAACAATCTTTCTCATGAATTTTGATTGCAGTGCCCAAATGGTCATACATTATGTCATGCATGTAAATCCAGGGTCAACAATCGGTGTCCAACCTGTAGGTATGACCTTTGTAATATCAGATGCTTGGCTCTTGAAAAGGTGGCAACATCTTTAGAGCTTCCTCTATAGTAAATTAAAGCATGAAGCTCAGTTCCCGCTGAGGACATACAACTACCCATATGCAGGTTCTGAATGTAAGGTAGTCGGTGATATTCCATCTTTGGCGGCTCATTTGAGAATGGGAGATGATAATGATGCTAAAAACTTCAGCTACAGCCTTGAGGTTGGAGGCAGTGGTCGAAAATTGACTTGCCAAGGAATTCCTCGAAGCACTAGAGACAGTCACAAGAAATTTGGGACAGTCATGATGGATTAATTATACAAAGAAATATGGCACTTTTTTTCTCAGGCAGTGACAGAAAATAATTGAAGCTTAGATTGACAGGATGCATATGGAAAGAGCAATGATCTTTTTCAACTTCTCCTGACTAGGACAAACAAGTCACATGCCCCATTTGATGAACTTCTCCTGACCAGGACAAGTTAGTCACATGTTCCATTTGATTTGTCTTCTCCCTCTTGCTACTAAATCTTAATGTAAAGTATTAGACCCCTTTAAAAAGCACACTCTTATTGCAAATCATCCATAGATAGAAAATAACTTTTGATGAAGATCCTGGAAGTTGACTGCAACACAACTCATGTGTATTTTCTCCTGTACTAACTTTTATAATTATCCAACATTATTAACTTTCTAAAATTACAAACATAAAACTGGTACATTGCATTACACTCCAACTCCTAATGACACATCAACGGCTATAGTAGTGAGTTAGGAAGTAGTTGGAGATGCATAAAATTGAAGTCTTCAGCTTCCATCAAAGGGCTCTCAGCTCATCATAGAAGGCCAGTGACACAAAGCTAGTATAAATGTACATACTAAATTTGTTGATGTCTAAGTTCCTAAAACTGTAGATTAAGAGAATTTGAAAGAATTGTAACTATATATAATTTGCAAATAAAAATTGTTATTGCTAATGCACATTTGCTAAATCTGATTTTAAATGTGAAAATTGGGAGGCCTTATTAATCTTTTTGTTTTTGAATCCCTTCAATCACCAAGTATTTCCATCTATAATTTTCTACTATTGAATTTTGTCTAAAATTGTAGATTCACCAAGTTCCTAAAACTGCTGCCACTTGTGGTCCAGATGAGAGGAACCAGGCAAAATTTCCAGAAAGCAAGAGCCTTGCCTATCAAACATTTTGACCATAAAACTTTCAATATCTCCTGCTGATGACAGTCTTAAGCAATTACTTTATTTACAGTGCCCAAAAAATTGGCACTCATAGCACATAGTACCCTGGCTACAGATATAAGAGAAGCATATGAAGTTAATAAGATACAGCCACAAGGCGGATAATATGACGATAGGAAAGCTAGTTAAATGCAAAACAAAAGAAAGTATGAAATTTATCTATCAAAAGGTTTTTTCACATTAAAAAGATTGACAAAGTGGCAATTGTACAATGAAGCAAGTCTCAAACTTAAGGAAGTAAGAGCTATCAAAAACATAACACAATGTTATTTTGATCGAACAACTGAAAGAGCACATAGTAGATGTTTGCACCATATAACTACCTAAACTACTTTTATGTACAAAAGTTTAATGGAGCACGCCCGTAATGGTTTTCATTTTTTCTTGGCATCTCCCTTTTTTCCCTTGGTGACATTAGCAATTTTTTTGCCCGATGTGGTTTTTTTCCCTCCAGAATGTATTGTCTTTGCAGTTATCCCCATCTTTTTCAGTTTGTGGTCAAGTTCGTATTGTAGAGCATCTTCAGGATGATCATACACAAGCCCAAACCCCCTTGAGTTGGGGCCTACCGTACGGAACTTGGAAAGATAAAGAGGATAGGAAGGATGCAGACGAGAGATGTTCTCTAACCAATTCAGCGACCACAGTTTTTGCCGGTTTCGGTTGCCTACAATGGAGCACATTGACCACAAAATTTGTTCGGTTGAAAGCATCTTCTCGTTCCAAGTGCGGAGTGGTGATTGTCACACCGTGTGGAGGAAGAACAACTGTATTCCAAGTCTTCATTGCTGCAACTTCACAAGCAACCCAAAGTAATAGAAATGTAAAAATGTAATTCTATAGATCTATGCAAACCTTGATAAGTTCCACGCTGGAAATGGAAGTCAAACACATTTCCAACAAGGAATCAAAGACAAATATTGGGGTGTCGTTTGTTTCGGCAGGAAGCTTTAAAAGCCTTGCAATGGACAGTCTAACGCCCAATAATGGGCATTCCGATGCTGCATACCTGACGAGGCAATAACCCTCGGCACACCGAATCCACCTTTGTTAAAGGAACTTGCCCCTTCATGCCATGGTTGAAGATCGAAAGCAAAAAAATAGTTTTCTTCATGCAACACATACAACAATAAGATGTTTTAAGATAGACAAATTCACCCACATAATTAAGAATCTATAAAAATGTAGAAGGGAAAAAATGCAAAAAAACAACACATAATCAATAACCAATTTTATAAACAATACGGTAGGGATTTTTTCATGCAATAAAGAAAAATAGGTTATTTTGAGAAGAAGCTTAAAGTTCATGAACACAACAACTACATAAAGGCAAGCGAGACACTTCGTTCACAAAGAAGAATACCATATTCTAAGAGCAATCTTAAAGTTCATGAACATCACAATTATATCTTTGCATTAAACAGTCAACAATGTGCATTGAATGGAATTGCGGAGTTCTGTAAACTGAAAGGAAATAACTGTACATGAGAGTACACAAAGAAAGTAATGCAAAACAACAAGATCAGATCTGCAGAAGACAATGTTTATTTCTTAGATGGCTTATTCTGCTAACACTTAAAGATATAATTTGGATAAATCAGTATAAAAGCTAACCATAGCGAATATAGCAATTTTAAATTAAAGTAACTAGTCATGGAGTAAGCTTATAGATGATTGATTTGATTCAGGAAGAACTTTGCCAGGTAATTCTATTAATTTTGATCTGGATTGTAACTAAACTATAAATCTATCTTGTTAAGGAATATGTGGAGGAGTTAGAAAGCCTTCCCAAGGGCTAGACTATTGGACCTATTTCAGCACAAATATGCACATCACATGATAGTGAGTAGATTCTTTATGAACTGTGGTTTGTAGAATTTATGGGTCATGACAAAGCATTCAGCAGATCCATTTTTTATTTTGTCAATACATGTATAGGTTGGAGTCGATCTGATGGTTCTCTACCAAGCATCTGGAACCAATGTTGTCATGTTTTATGCCAGTGCAATTTTCAAAGCTTGTGGTAAGAAATTAGTCAATTCTTACTTTTGATTCATCAATCCAAAGGTATCTGATATCATTGAGGTGCTTTTGGACATCAACCTCCTCCAAAGAATGAAGAAAGATATAGGGACCCTAACCTTTCCAAACCCCTAACATGTCCTAAATACTCTCATTTAAATCTATTTTTCAAGAAAGTTAAATAGGAAGCTATTCCAATTTAAAAAGTCCATTAACCCTTTTTGTTTCATTTTTTTTTACGATTATTTATTAAATCAGAAAATATTGTTTGTACATTTTAAATTTCTATATTTTAGTAGTTTCTATATATTTAGGGGCTAGGTTATCTCCCCACGTATCCCTGATCCCCGTCCCAAATCTCCACACCCCACATACCCAGAACCTTAACACTTCCAGTAATATTTATACAACAATGCCCAATACTTCAACTCCTCCACAATATTTGTTAGACAATCTTTCATTAATGTTATACAAAGAGAAAGAATATTATGATTTCTGCTGGTTCCAGGTAATTTTGCCAGTGACAATACTATGGAAAACCAGTAATATGATTGCATCCAAATAATTATTGCCTATGCTCTCGAAAGGAATGATAAAATGTGGGGATGGAAAAAGGGGCACAGCTGGAAGTATCCACTAAATCGTAGTAGAAAGGGGGCAGCTGGAAGTATCCTTCAAATCATAGGAAAAGGGGTAGCTGGAAGTATCCCTCGAATCATAGGAAAACAAAAACAATAAACATTTACAAAATATAATACATTTAACGTTTGACAAGTTTGAGGTAATCATTGGTTTTCTCATTGATAATGGTTGGCCAATGTCAAATAAAGGCCATAGGCTATAGTACAGAAATGCATTACATTTGTGACAACACAGAAATAGATTACATTCATTGTAGCACAAAGATGCCTCTGTCACATAAATCTTTAAAATTGTCCTGTCTATTTGAAGCTCAAAATCATACAAACAACTCAACAAAGGTATCTTGAGTCTAGCTGGAGAGTTTGCAGTGCCATCTTGAAAATGCCTACAAAGCATCCTAGCCAAACTGATGGACAGTCAAGTTTTGTGAAGATTTCAGTCTCTCCACTAATTAGTGACCTATTTTCAGCAAGTTAGAAAAGTTGCAGTAGCTCTTAGTTAAGACTCAATGGCTTTCCTCGTATGTCCTATTTTGAAAATTTGGGTTAAATCTATTTATGATAAAGTCATTTTTTAGTTCATGACTATGTGAGACACTAACTTGGCATATAAGAGCTCTCTTGTGGAAGAACACAATGGTATTTCTTCCTTCATTCACCATATATAGTGTTCAATTTTTGTAGTCCTAGGTTTCAACCCCATGATCGAGCTTGGGAGTAAAAACAAGGCATACCTATACCCTGAGTTCGTCGTGCATGTTAGTCATTAACAAATTTAATAATGGTTGAATATAAAAGAACAGTAAGATGTCATGTCGACAAAAGTTCATCTTGAAAATTATCATCTTGCTTTTCCAAAAATGATTTCCAAAATGTATCAGGGTCTTCAGTATTATAGAAAAGTATGGAGTTTCCAAAGATGGAATATATATGTTCAGATTCTAACGGGCTTTAGTCATATTAATTAAATCTATGGTTCATAAATACATCTCATTTATCAGATAAAGAAGTAGCTAGTGACTATTGTCAGCAAATATAGCAGTTAGATTATAGAATGACATTGTGACCTAAAAAAAGCTACTGATACTGAAATTGTAGGAAGATTGTTTCTAACACAGCTATACGAAAATATGTTTTTTTTGGTCTCGGCGGAAGGGTTTCCATAGATTGTTTCATGGTCAATTTGGAGCCGTCATTCTATATGTAGGTCGGGAATTTATGCAAACTGTTCTAACACATCTGACAAGTATCTCTAGATTTATGCACACACAATCAAAAATTACTATTCTGGCAAACTGCAATCCATCTGTTTCTTTGTATAACAACTATCTTTATATAAACAATTCCATGCAAATACTGTAAACAGATTTAATATTTCACACAAAATTAAAACAAATCAGGATGCAAAGGCCAAGAACAAGCTAAATTTGTTAGAGGGAAATTTGTGAAGGGAAAAAATCCTGCTTCAAAGATGGATTAAACTGTCAATCATCACCAATAACTATACACATTACAGATGTAGAAGATGCAAAAAATAATTACCCTCTTCTTTAAATCGCGGCTGTGATGCTGGATGGCTTCCTCCAGTCACGCAGTCTCCAACTCCAACCACACTCAGCAGGCAAAGAGAAATGGACTTCTCGGCTACAATGTTTGATGGCCACACACAAAGAACAATAAAAACGGGTTGTAAAAACACTCCTCATTACAAACAGCAAAACCCTTCCCGAAACCCTAAAAATGTCATGTCGTTTTTTAATAACCTAGATCACCCACCAGTTAAAAACAACCACGAGTTACATTACATAGAGGTGACCATACTCACCTGTTCATCATGACGATGGAGGTGTGGCCGCCTACACAAACGACTCCTGACACATGTCCCGCATTTATGAATGATGTTGCGTTACAATCCTTTGCTCTGCTCAATCCTTATCTTGGTCAGCACGTGTAGGGTGTTTAACAAGTCGTGCATCATTAACCACTACATCCAACTATTCTTTATCTCTATCCTCGTCGAGACGGAGGAGGCCTTCTACTGAGAGAACACGCCTTTCGGCGTAATGAGTGCAAGTAAAAAGAAAATTATGCAAAAAAATAAATTGGTATAGGGTGAAGAGAAAGTAAAGTCCTTTTGATATGTGTAAAATTTTGAGAGACATTAATGTGTCATTGAAGAATACGGTGATCATCATCTTCTTATGTGAATTTGACATATGTCTTGACATATACTCTTGAGTACATGTCAAATTTGTAAACCACTCAAAGAAGAAATGGGTTGCGAAAGTGTAAATCATTGAGGCAACGTCCTCTGAGGTAGATATAAAATGCAAAATAGAGATGGATTCAACTCTCACATTTAATATTGACTTGTCAATTTTCTGAGAACTTCACTGACTTAAATTAATTTTACATCACATGAGAGAAAGAATATAAAATTATAAATAAAATAACTTGCTACAACTACATGTAAGCATAAGGAAAATCATATGATCTTAAAACATGTCGAACTTGTCACCGGGTATCTTGTTGCATTAATTAAGGGGTGATTACTATCGAAGGGAGGAGAAAGGGGAGTTAGGTGACCGCCACCAATGGACCACCTATTCATCATTATTATAAACAGGGAATTTTGTTGGAGTCCCAAATAAGCTCCACTCTCGACACTAAGTGCCACATACACCTTTAGCCTCATTCTCTAAACCGATTATAGATCCAACCACATGTGTAAGCATGAGAAGTGAAGTTTCCATCAAAGGATAGGTGACAAGGCTAGGTAGCGTTGTTGTTGGTGGACCACCCACCTGTCATTCATCACTACGTAACCATGTATACTACCACCTCACGGATCATGAATGAATTTCTAAATTGAAATACACACTAATAAAATCTATCTTAGTGTAGAGGATTACTATATTTGGTTTGTAGGTGGAAAAAGCACCGGTATATAAACTTTTTTGGATCTAGAAATGTCATAGATCTTTGAGTGGAACCCTTATGAGGGGAACAACATGAATTGGAAAATTCACCTCACAAGACAAATTCATCACCAACTAGTAGATCACATAGTATACAATAACATGTCGCTGTATTAAGGACCTCAGAAAAATCCACAGGATCTTGTAGATGGGGAAAAAATATGGAAAGAAGAAATTGAATGATAGAAAGTTTGAGACCCTTCCCAAAAAAACCTCACAACATATGTTAAAGGGGAAGGACTTGAGTTATTGTCCCTAACGACCACATTCTACTTGCTCTTAGAACATAAGGAACCTCTTTGCTTGAAACTAATCAAGTGGATCCCACATTTGTAGAGAAGAACGATTAAACTTCTCGTAAAAATCCTAAGTGGCACAATGTTAGGAGGGAACTAGGTCAATGCATCTTAGAGTCTCCTTCACCAGCATATGCAAATGGGGAAACTTGTGTGATGAGATTATTGGATATAATGGCATTGAGGAAGACACAACATCAATGGATGGTGAGATTTGATCCTCCAATGTGGAAGAGTTGGGAATTACTTGATATGCTTGACATTAAAGAGTTTGAAGTTATCTAATATGTAATTTATATGGCATATCATATTTATTTCTCTATGTTTCTAATTGAGAAAATGCCTATTGGTGTAGTTAATAATGAAAAATAGTAAAATAAACCACAAAAAGAGACAAACAAGCCATTGACAATAACCATACATTTTTGGATAATGCTTAAAGTATATAAAGTAGAAAACATATAATAGGTTGGTTAAAGAATGTACTCACACTTATAAACATACATTTCAACAATGCTACATTTTTAACCTCTAAAAATAGTAAACTCTCCTTCACCGGTGACATCAATGTGAACATGATATTTGGTCATGAAACTAAGCTTTCTATGAGAAAGAATCCACTCCATATCTACAATATCATAAGACCTCACTAAATGCTCCAATATTATTTTGAGATCCTTATCATCTCTCATGGTTATCAAAACAAAGTGCTTGAACAATGGCCTCGATGTGAAGGTTATTATTAAAATGGCTCCATGTGTGCCGAAATATAAATTTGAAGTTGTCATGTCTTTGTTGTCAAACAAGGTATTAAAATGAAATGACATGAACAATTTGGTGCAAGCCAAAATTACATTCACACCAATGAATGGAGAAAAATATTACAAATATATAGCCAAGAGGTGTCTATTCACTTCACCTTCCAATAAGGCTCTTCATGTTCCCATGGGAAATCTTGAAATATCAACTATAAGATAAAAGAATTCCTACAACTACTCATACACGTATAAAATAGTATATAAAATTTAATATTAATGTTAGAAAACTAATAAATTGTCCATTCCTCTTCTCATCGGTGACCATTCCACTTTCGTCAGTTGTTATTCGGCTTCCTACGTGGTTAAGTCGAACCATTCTTTTGTGCATGTATATATTCTTGTTTGTTGCTTTGAATAAAGATATCAATACAAAGTCTTCTTCTCTCATTCTTCAAAAATCATTGGTATCATAACATCCTATCTCAGCCTATGCTTAGGAAACTCTAGAGAATTGTGTGACCAGTTTTGGAGTGACCTATTTGGTGCAGAAAGTATTTCTTTGTATTTTCGCTGAAAGGAGAAATGTGGCAGTATTTATTTCCATCTTATTTGACAGCACAAGTGCAAAACTTCCTTGGCCTGTGTGGAAGATCTTCTCCACCTTTGGCATTTTTTGTTTCTTTGGCAGAGTGTGGCTAGTGTGGAAGTGACCTGTGTGGAGTCATGCAACATAGGAAATTTGGCTGGAGATTTACAAGTGAAATGTGTGTTTGTGTTTGGAAGCTTTGGCCTTTTTAAGCAACCTGTCAAAGTGGAGCAACCAATAGTAGAAATATTGGTTGTTTGGAATGTGGCATAGACCTATTCTCTTTTCTCACGACCATAAACTTGTGTGGATCAGAGTTTGGAAACCTACCACGTAGAAGATTGTTACAAAACTTGGAGAAGATCAAGGTGAAACATTGAAGTGGAGCGACCTGTTTAAGATCCAACAAAGGAAAAGGAAACGTTGTTTCTCAAAGAAACCTATAGTGTGGAGATCATTGACATGGATCAGATACATGTGCGTGTAAACAAGTAAGAATTTGTCATACCTATTTTTGTGACATCATGTCTACTCTGAAAATATTGTTATCTGATGCCCAGTTATTAAAATGACTGAGTTATGTTTCTTGGAAGATAAAGATGAAGACCATTCTCCTCCTTAAAGATCTCTAGGAGGTCATAACTAGCGCACTCATCCATCCCACTGACACAGACAAGCAAATGAAGTATGATAAGGCCGATGCAAAATCCTCAATGTTGATCACTCGAGCATATCCGATGAGGTGCAACCACACATTTGGAATGTGAAAACATCAAAGAAGGTCTAGGATACTTTGTGCATGATCTACGAAGCAAATAATTTGATAAAAAAATTCATCTCTAGTCAAAGCTTCATACCATGAGTATGCAAAAAGGTGATAAAGTGGAAGAATTTTTACATCGAGTGGGTAGATTACAATCAGAGCTTAGCACACTCAAAGAAGTGGTCAAAGATAAGTTATTTGTCCCTCTCAAATTGTAAGATCTTCCATCCCAGTTCATGACATTCATCACCACATTGACCATCACACAAAAAGAGGTGAGCTTTTCCCAATTGGCAAATTTTCTATAATATGAAGAATCCATTTAGACAAAACAAGATGATTTTGAGGAAAAGGTGTTTATCTCAAGGAAGAAGAAGAGTCAGAAGCCTCACAAGGGACAACAAGAGAAGCAGATGCATAAGAAACCAAAAAAGCCACAACAGAAGTAGAAGTATCAAAAGGTGAATCGATGGTGTCACATTTGTACCACAAATATGCACGATACTATGAACTACTATTATAATGGTCACACACAAATTAATTTTCGAGAAGAGAGCACATTTGGCCAAGGTGATTCAATGAAATCTAAGTGGAGTCCTCATAGAAAGAAGCAAGAATGACATACCGCAGCCCATCCAGATGATGAATTGGATGAAGATGTCCTAGAATCAACACATTATAGTGCACACGAAGATGATTTGGTTCTAGTTTCCCAAATATCGCAGCCATCACATAATGTTTGGTTGATTGATTCAGGTGTCAGCAAGCATATGATGGGAAATAAAAATTTGTTTGATTCATTAACTGATTGAACCAATAGAGATTCAATATGAATTGCAGACAACAAGGAGTAAGTAGCTAGAAGGAATAGGCAATGTGACCATTCCTCTTAGGATGAGAATATATACTCTCACGAAGGTTCTCTATGTCCCTGGCTTGACCACAAATCTCATGTTTGTCTCTCAGTTGTTCAATCACAAGCTCAAGGTGGAGTTCTGGTTAAGAATGGCATCAAATCATGTCTAATATCTAAAGAATGTACGATACTTGCTAGATCTTTTTGAAGGATCATTTAGTTGCATTAGATGCAGTTCCATCCTCTGTAGTTACATTATCTACCTCCATGGTGTAATCCACTGTACTCTTGAATTATCGGTATGGACATCTCTCTTTTGGCTCCCTCTATCAACTCAGTTTGAAGGAGATTGTACAAGGACTTCCTCCTCTCTCTCATTCATTATCTCTTTTTCCTATATGTATTCTGGGGAAAAAAAATCATGATCCATTTGATTCAAATACATTCCATGCCAATAATATTCTCGAGGTCATGTATATCAATATGTGTGGACCCTTTCCTACCTCATTTAAGGGGTTTCAGTACTTCCAATTGTTCACTGATGATTATTCCCACAAGACTTGGGTGTTCTTTCTCCAAAAGAAGGCCATGAATGAAAAATATGACTCCTAGATACAAAACCAAATATGGGAACTTGTCGATCTTCCTACAAGGAATAATTCCATTGGTTGTGAGGGGATTTTTAAAACAAAAAACAAGGGATATGGATCTATCAAGTACAAGTCCCGACTAGTTGTAAAGGTTTATGCTCAGCAGGAAGGAATTAACTATGATGAGACCTTTGCACACACTACAAAGATCAAAACCATCAAATTTGTTTGTGCAATGACAACACAAAATGGATGGAAACTTTGGCAGATGAACGTAAAAAGTGCTTTCTTGAATGGTGATCTCAGAGAAGAAGTATACATGACCCATCCAAAAGGATTTTTCGATGAGCAACATCCTCAAAAGGTATGTTATTTAATTAAGTATCTTTATGGACTTAAATAGGCACCTAGAGCATGGTACATAAAAATATATGATCACCTATTGTAGCATGGATTCACTTGTAGCCCCTCGACCTAAATCGTATGTCGAAAAAGATAGGCAGAGAGATTGTCATCATGGTTTTGTATGTAGATGATCTTGTGATCACAGGGAGTTCTGAAAATCTCATCGAAGATGTGAATAATGATTTGAAAAAATCCTTTAACATGAGATATTTGTGGCTACTTCACTATTATCTTGGCTTAGAGATATGGCAGAAGAAGAAGAATTTTTATCTCCCAGATGAAATACGCCAAGACACTCCTTGAAAAGTATGGCATGTCAGATTATAAACCTATGTCCACTCCAATGGGAAAAGGTTTACAAATTTTTAGGTTATAGGATTTACCTCGAGTATATGGTACTCTCTACAAACAACTTGTTGGGAGTCTTATTTACTTGACGTATACCAAACCAGACTTATGCTTTGTTGTGATCTATCTCTCCATATTCATGTAAGAGCCGAAGAAATGTCACTGGGTAGCAACAAAGCATGTGTTGAGATATGTCTGAGGTACAATTGAATATGGTCTAGAGTATCAAAAGAACTCTCATTTCTTCTTACATGGATATATAGACTCGGACTATGTTAGATCCGTTGATGATAGGAAATCAACTTCAAGTTATATTTTTCATCTTAGGTATGGACCTATCTCATGGATAAGTAAGAAGCAAATTGTTGTTGTTCTCTCATCCACTATGAGGTAGAGTATCACGCCACATGAGGAGGTGTGTGTGAAACAATTTTGTTACATCCCATTTTGGAAAATATGGGAATTCTTGAATAAAATTCTCCCATCATTCAATATGACAATCAGGGTGTGTTGAAGCTTGTGAAAAATATAGTTTTCCATGAGAGAACAAAGCACATTGAGGTCGAATGTCACTACATTTGAGAACAAGTCTTGAGCCATCACGACCAGTTCCACTATTACAGCACATGCTCAGATTGTAGATAAACTCACCAAGTCTCTTGGCAAGGTGAAATTTAAATTATTTCGAGGGGTACATTTTTAAAAACAATGTATTAAGGAGGGAATGTTAGAAAACTAACACATTTTCATTTCCTCTTCTCATCGGTGACCATTCCACTTAGTTAGTTAGTATTCCTCTTCCTTTTGTGGTTGATTCGAACCATTATTTTGTGCATGTATATATTCATTTTTGTTTCTTTGGTATCATAGCACCTTATCTTAGGTTGTGTGTGGAAATTAGGAGAAATCAGATCCCTGATGTATTCTCAGCCTGTGTGTGATAGCCTACAGATTTGCTTTAGCATTTAGGAGTGACCTATTTAGGAGGAGTGTCTTCTTTGGCTTTTACCCTACAAAGTTTGGTGTTGAACTATTGGTCTAACATTGGTAGAAAATGTGGAGACCATGTCATTGGAGTTTGTTGTTTTAATTGGAAAAAATGAGTATTATTGCATGGAAAGTGAATGTGGCATGTAAAAGCAAAGTGACCAACAAATATTGGTATTTAGAAATATCCACCCACCTAGAGATAAGATGTTGTTCCGACATGGAAATGAATACCATCACTTTTTTGACCTTCATGGAGCATCAAACCATCCAACAAAGAAAGCACACATTTTACCTTGGTATCAACCTGCTTGGATGTATCCATTGAGACAAGATTTACAGACTGCATTGAAGGATTTTGTTGTGGAGTACAACAGACATCATGTCTGCCCACAAGATATTACTCTCTGATGCCGAGCTCTTAAAATTGCCAAATTTTTCTACGTGGAAGACAAAGATGAAGACCATTCTCCTCTTTGAATATCTCTAGGAGATCGTGACTGGCACACTCGCTCATCCCACCAATGCAGATGAGAAAATGAAGTACGACAAGGGCGATGCAAAATCATTGATGTTGATCACTTTGATCATATTCGATGAGGTGCAACCACACATTCAAAATATGACAACATCAAAGAAGGTCTGGGATACTCTCTCCACAATCTATGAAGCAAATAATTTTACAAAATTTCTACATCTTCAATCAAAGCTTCATACCATGAGTATGCAAGAAGGTGAGAAAGTGGAATAAGATGAGAAGCAAATTATTTGCAGAGACCTCTTAATTCATCATAAGAGATTATCAACTTAAGGGACATCAAGAAGGAGCAGGTTTAGGAGGATTTTGATCATAGTTTGTCTCCCGAAGAGTGTGATGAATATTGGGAGAAATATATACAACTCTTAGATGAGATGAAAGGACTTACAAGTGAAGACAAGAAGGATGATTCCTCCCAAGTTGACATAAAGCATCAAGACATCCAAATTGTATCACCAGTTGAGTGGGTATTCATTGGGGATATGTTTATCTAAGATAAGTCAGATTACAACATGCCTATGAAACCCATAAGTATGGGTTATGGGCCAACAAGAAGTTTTCTTCCTTTTTTGCAGCCTCGTGGAGATGAAATCATAAATTTCCCTTTTGACCCAGGAGGACCAAAAAGTGGAGGTTAGTTAGTAGGTAATTGCTTTGCTTTCAATAAATGGCTGCCAACTTAATTGACAAACCTTATAAGAGTTGTTTATTGTCAACTTCACAATGTTCACAATTAGCTTTAGTATCCTTCTTAGAAACAGAAGTATCATTTTTCTTACCTTTCTCTTTTCCTTTGCCCTTCTGCTTGGTGTCACCTTGTTTGCTTAAAGCATGTTGAGAGGTAGATGAACTCTTCTTTTTTTCCATCTCTAATTAGTGGGTTTGAGAAAAACCTCGTCTACATCCGTCATTTTTGACAAGAGGAATAAAATCCTCAAGAAGCTATGAATTCCACCAAGTATAGTTGATGAGAAGGTCCCAGTCCACTATATCTTTACCCATATAGACAAATTTCTTTTGAAACTCACAAATGTACTCCTGCACGTTCTAGCATTGTTTCTACCTAAGATATTGCCAATACATGGATCTTTCTTTCTCGTAACAAATAGAATATAACTGATTTTTTATTAGCTTTTTGAAATCATCCCACTTAGTAATCAGAGAAAGCTTCATAATAACCAATGAATGAGCATAAATTTCAAACCAAGTCAATATATGATTGGTCAATTTTAACCTTGCAAAGGAAATATACTGACTCTCATTGATTTGATGGAAACTGAAATATACCTCAAGTTGAGCTAGCCAATGGTCTAGCTTCTCATCATTCACGTCTCCATCATAAGGTTGAATCTCTATCTTTTCCTCTAGTTTGAATGGAGGAGGTGTAGGAATGGCACGGGGCTACTCTTCTTCATACTCATGAGTATCTTCTTCATGGGCTTCGGTGTCTCATTTGGAACACCAAGTTTCTCCATGAGAAATCCCATGATGGACTCCAATTTCCCTATGGACAAGGAAATATTGCCCACATCCTTGGAAAAACTTGGCACATTTGCCTCCAACTTGTAGAAACACTCTTCTCTAATATCATTTACATATTCTCTACAAGCCTTGTCTCAAATTCCTTGCTTCCACTTCATGGTGGAAATATCTGCTTCAAAATGAATAAGGATACCTTCACCACTTTCTTTTCCCTTCTCGGTAAGGGGCATCTAATTGCAATTGAGCAACAAAAGTTAACCACATAAAAACTGAAATCTTAACATCTCTTATACTAATTTGATCCATAAAATGCCCTTTCCTAACAATTAACAAATCCTATTTAGTGATAATTGAATGGAAATTGACTAAATTCCTTTTAACCAATATAATGTGTATGAAACAATCACAACTATACCGCAAGTTGTTAAATAGAATGCAAAGAAGACAATAATTTATCTCGAGAAACCCAAGGTGAGAATAACTCCAACGGGTAAGAAAATTGCTTCCCTTTCACTATGTAATTCTCCAAAATAAAAATCTATTTCTAATAAATGGCCTTCAAGAAGGATTCAATACTCCTCTTTGTATTTTCTTTCTTACAACTCTCAACAATAGAAAACTCACTCGCGATGAAGAAAATAAGAAAGAACTCCAATTCCTCTTTTCTCACACTTGAATTCACTCAAAATCACTTGCTAGAATGCTTCTATAACCTTGTATTTATAGTTGTTCTGCCTAGGGATGAATGGAAAAATGAACCAAACCATTTGGAAGCCCAAAATTTTGAAATTGTTGAGTTTCCCAAATTCTAGCGTTGTCGGGGAGTAATCACCGGTGAGAACAAATTGGCGATTGCGTAAAAACCGTTGATACTTGTAACGGTAGGCGGTTGCATAACCATCACCTAAAAATCCATTGAACAAAACAATGATGGCCCGATTTTTCATTCAAAGGTTTTCGGATCACCCTCAGCCTAGACTAGACCATCTCTTGAAGAAAGAATATGTTGAAAAAACTGTATTGTAAGTATCAAATATGGAGAATACATTTTTGGATCAATATTGGTACAATTTTTAATCACCATTAATTACACTAAATTAATTAAATGGTAAATGTTAGCAGCTCTCTGGGGAATCAAACTTACTAGGAAACTCAACGTGGGAAACACCAGTATCGAAGGTGACTCAACGAACATTGTCAATATTCTCTCTAAATCCCTAACTCCGATTTGGACCATTAGAGAATTCAATAATGAATCTCACAATCTATGCAATGGTCTAAGTATCATTTTTAAGCATGTGTATACAAAGGGAACAAATCTACCAGATTCGCTTACAAATATAGGAGTTTGTATTAATGATTACAAGTAATGACATGACTTCAATGACACTCCCACTAAAGTTAGAAATGTAATTTAAAATGAAATGAACACACTCATTAGTACTTCTCGGTCAGTGGTGCCAAGCACATGTGTAATCCTACAACAAGATCTCCATGGAAATTCAAGCATGCTTGAATTTATTCTTACATGCTTTCGAAAACTTAGTGTTTTTTTCATACTATGCATTTTAGGGAGAAGGAAGTGGGTTCCATTCCTACAACCATGTGCATACACAAAGCTATCAAAGAGTTGTTGGGAAGTCTACTACTCACAAACTTTCAATTCAGCTCAAAGCAAATTCTCAAAGGGTTTTCAGAATGGGTGGTGCCCCTTGCCGCATAGAACCTATCTTCAATCCTCAATGGTAGGATCAGATTGAGCTTTGGGAGACCATAAACATGGAGGGCTTCACCGATTTCATCCAACGCATAAAAGGGCATGACCAGTATATCTCTTTACAATTCGTGGTGAATTGGAAAGACCGTAACGTCTCTTTTGGTGATAGGGACTTTCAAATCACTGAAGATTTCATCTCATTTATCATTGGTCTTAGTATAGAGGGGAACAAATGCTTTAGGAACAAAATTGATAAGGACGTAGAAGAAAAGCATTTTTTGGATGATGCAGAAAAGCTCGACTTCAAAAAGGAAGGCATTTTGGTTTCATCTATTCTGATGCCTTATGATGAGGTGGCATGTATGATGGTGCATTATGTCACATTAGAGGGAATATTTTACACCATTCTAAAGTATCACCTAGTCCTGCTTAATCACTTCAGGTGCGAGGTGAAGGTGAGTCTCTCCTATTACATTCTATAGTCAATGGAAAATTTTATTCTTGAAGTTTAGGGTCACAAGAGGACTATTCCTCTACACCAGGGTGTCATTTATCTCATTAACCATTACTTGTCTAGTGTTGTTTCCAACGACCCCTTCCCTGTTGTGGCTTCTCCCCTTCCCAAAAAAAAACTCGCATTTGATCCAAAAACCCCATGTACTATGACTATGTCTCAGAGCCACCCCCTAAAAGGATTCTTCACAGTAGTAGGAAAGGCAAGGAAGTTGTGGGCTCTGGCTAGTAGGGTAAAGAAATATTGGTGGATGATAGCCCTCCCTCTATCCTCCCTGTCATGGAAGAAGGCTCTAGTTTGGAAAATAAATTCAACATGCAAGCTAATATTGTTAAAACCCTTGAGGAAAATGTAGAATTCCTGCTTAAGTCTATTGTTAAGGAACAAGCTTCAGGACCCCAACACCGGCCTCAAAGAATAAATTGTTGCCTTGGAAACTAAGATTAAATCTCTTGAGGAGAAACACAACAATTACTTGGCTATGCACAGTGTTATTTGGATCTTATGCAAGTCCACATCCACCAAATTTGTGACTCTAAAGCGAGAATTCCGGACATGGCTTGGAAGAATGGACAGATTACAAGAAATTTTAGAGCTTCAAACTGGGACCCCACTATCGTCATTTCCATGAAACTCTATCAGGATTTTAGGGTTGCTGTAAAAGTTTTTAGCAAATATTTTGGGTAGTGTTGTTGTCTCTTTGTTCTTGGTGCAATTGTTTTTGTGTTGTTTTCTAGCTACAGTTTTGTTGTCGATGTTTCGATGTTGGGCTCTTTGTAGGCAGATGGCCCATGCCTTTGTTTTTTCCTATTCTTTTCTCTTTTGGCTGGGGTGTGGACCCCATGGATCAAAAAACTACACTCTGTTTTAATTTGTGTATCTTTTTGTTGAGCCTCTGGTTATAATATTGGGTAAGTTCCCTCCAAAACCTTTTACCAATAATAAATAAAAGAAATAAATGGTAAATGTAATTACAACTATAAATTTATTCACAATATCTTCAAAACATCTATTGAAACTACTTAGGAAAAAAAGGATATGATGCATTATATATTTAATTAACTAAATTAATCTTTTTGTATAACGTATTCAATGAGCTAAAGGGCATGGAAAGGGAATTGTACATTGAAAAAGTATTGTGTAATGATAATGGAAATAGGAATTAGTTGTTATAAACCAAAAAGTGAAAGCTTAAATTTGACTGAAAATTGAAATGAAATATTTTGAATCTAAACCTAATGCAAAATTGAAACTGAAAATTAATATGAAATATACATTAGATGTTTATAAAGTTCATATTTGCTTATTGTATCTAAGTCAAATGCATGATTAAGTTATATGTGCGGTCAGAAAATGACTACTTTATGAGTGCAAACTATATCTACAAAGTTAGGTTGAGTGTAGGTTGAGTGGTAAAGTAACAAAAATAGTTCACAAATTCAAGTCCTTATTGGATAACCGATATAAAATGCCTAGGATGAAATATGATAATCAACATAATATAGATACACAATCGTGACAACTAGAAACCTATCTGCAAAGTGAGGTTAAGTGTAGGTTATTGAGTGGTTATAATGCCTCGTTCATCATTCCTCTTTTCTTCTTGCAATTTGTGTTGCTAAGCTTTTAACGCTGTGGTGCTCCTGTTGATCTTTTGTTGGCTTCGCCCTTGTCACAGAGAACAATTGGAATTCTCCCACTTTGTCGTGTCTTCTCATTTCATGTTGTTGTTTTCTGCGGTTGGCCCCGCCTCGTCCATTATGTTTTCCTCCTATTAAAGGAAAACTGTGTGCTCGATTTATCAAGCTCGTAAGTTGGTTCTTGTTAATACGATTAATAAGTATTAATAAGTGGTAATAATAATAGTAATAATAATAATATTATTATTATTATTTTATTTATCGATCGACGATAACTTCGTTATCTGATCGTCGATTTGTATCAACGTTGTTGTTAACTATCGATAAGTGAATGTAGGGAAAACACATAAACTTACACAGTCTTTTAATTAAATAAAATACATTTACAATTTAATATAAAATAAAATAAAACTAAATTGGGGGAGGGCGAAAAAGCTCCAAAAAATTTCTGTTAGGGTTTTGTTTTCTTTTGCCTTTGGGAATGGGCGAGTTTGGGGGGGGGGCAGAGCAAAACTAGAGATATTTTTGTCATATTCTCCTCCATTTATGCACAGGGCAGGGAAACGTGGTTTCACGGATTGCCATGGTCACATGTTTTGCTTTCGAATTGTTGTGTTTGGGCGTATTTTTTATTTTATTTTTTTGTCAAAAATGCTTCGCCATATGTCATCTCATGAAGTGCCATCATTGTTGGGCCTCCTCCTAACCTCCCAGCCACGCGCAAAGACATCCTCCCCTGACCTATGCCAAACACGAGTTTGTTTTGACTGCAGGTTCGTTGTCAACACATAAAACAAAGATAGAGGATTTACATCGAGATGTTGTGAGTCGTATATGCGTTGGGGGGCACTTTTCAATGTTTAACCAAATGAAAGAATGAGACAGCTCCTCATGGAATTTGTATGCTATTGTGCGTGGAAGGATGTGGGTCCCTCATAAGGTAGTCATGTTGTTTCACCATTTGCAGCAGACAGGGTCCCAACCCAATCAATTACATTTGCCAGATACTTCCAGCCTATGCCAAAATGGAAGCTTTGGAGCAGGGTATGGATATCCATCAAAGCATAATGGAGAGAGGAATATTGTCAGATGTTGTAGTTGCAACTGCCCTGGTAGACATGTATGCACAAAATGGATGTGTAGAAAAGGCCTGTGATCTATTTGATAGAATGCCTCAAAGAAATGCGGTCTCATGGAATGCCATGATGGTAGCCTATGCACAAAATGGATTTGTAAAAAGGCCTATGAACTGTTTGATAGAATGCCTCAAATAGATGCGGGCTCATGGAATGCCATGATGGCAGGATATGCACAAATGGGTTGTTGAAAAGGCTTTAGAAATTTATGGGAAAACCGTAACTGGCAGATCTAAAGCCCGTTTCCATAACCTTTGCTAGCATCTCCGTCCTGTGCCAGATACGAGTTGTGGAACACATTATGGACATCCTTCAAAGTATAAAGAGTAGAGAATTGGTTTCAAATATGTAGTTACAAATTCTTTGATAGACGTGTATGTAAAATGGTGGAGTTGTGGATGCTCGTGAACCGGTTGGCGAAGTGCCCAAGCGAGATGTTGAACCGAAGCCTATAGTTTTGACCGACTTCATTCTCCAGGCATGGTTCATCTTCCCTTACCTCTCATAATTCTCGTGTTTTAGCTCTCTTTTGTAACTTAATAGAACTTTAAAATATTAGGATTTTAATACCATCAAATGTTTATTTTAACTCGTTGCAAAAACAATGTAATGTCGTGTCGAAAACTCACTAAGCCAAAATAACCCGTTTGCATTAAAACATGAACTCCCACCCTCATTCTGAGGTGATGTAGAAAACTTCCTACCCAACTAGATTGCTACAACATTGTCTCATCAACCAGACAAAATTGACTTTCCAGTAATAATGTTGACCTTCTCCCCTTTTTAAATAGTTAATTTTTGCATTTTTGGAGACTCATTAAGTACCCTTCGGAACTCTAAAAATGAGATGTTAGGCTTCATTCGTGTACCTTGTTATGTGAGGAATCACCTGGACCGTTAGATTGACCCCGAACAAACATTTGTGATCTTTTTGACACTCTTATAGGAGCCCTGTTACACTAGTTTACAATAGTAGAAAGCTGTCAAATCTAGAAAGTTGGCTTTCATTTTGAACCACCATTTGAAACCTGGATAGAGAAATTATTTCCCGTCTTCGCAAACCTCTAGTGTTTATACTAGAAAATTACATGGAACACTCAATTTAGGGAAAATCACTCTTCTGGATAGTTTGGCAAAGCCATTTTTTAGGCCTCTGGTTGTAGTTTGATGAGGTCAAACTGGACCCATTTCGACTTGACACTCCAGAAAACTTGTCGCCATTTGAAAATGGTTTTCTAGTTCTCAGTCCCATCGACTCTGATGAATTCTCCTTATATAGGGAACTAGTAGGAAGTGTCTCATTGCGTGCTCATCCATCGAACGTCATTTTTGGACATGGATTTCCGAGCCCTCGAACTAACTTTTGTTCTTTTGCATTGGGTCAACTACGACCAGTGGCCCCGGAGAACTAGCCGCCAAACGCAAACCGTTCACTTTTTCCCAATTCCGTCAGTTTATGAACTCTTGATATATCTGGGGACACGTAGAAAGTTGATCGTAGTGTGTGTTCTCATCAAAAGATAACTTTTGGAAGCGGTTTCTTAGCCTCCGAGCCCATTTTGTACGTTTTTGTAGCTAGTAAGAAAATGTAAAAATAGAAAGTTACGGACCCTCGTAGGGTTGCCAGACCACCCTGTAAACTCTTAACACATACAAATAACTATTTAAAACTCTATAGTGGAACTGTTGTGTGCATTAGAACTTTTGACAAAATGGTGTTTTCTCTCTCTTCCCTTCTCTTTCTCTCTCCTGGATTACAAAATGAAGAAAAATGAAATGTAATGAATACATGTCTCTAGACCTTTTTATTTCGATTGCAAATTGTAATTATTATCATATGTAAATGGGAAACTGAAAAATGATACTTATGTTAGGTTAGGGTGGATGCCATGCCAGTGATTTATCGCTGATATCTTGCTCACGTGGTTTTTGCAGGAGGAAAGAATGATGACGTAAAGGCGTTGAGTAATTCATTGTTTATTTTTGGTAATATGTTGAAAGACTTATTGTTGAAATTGGTAGTAGGTAAAATTTGCTAGATTAATAAGTGCTTGAGAAATTGGTATTTCTTTCATGGATGTTATTTTGATCCCAAAATTGTTATGGTAAAAGTGGAATACAAATGTCAAAAGGAATCGAAATTAATACCTTGTAGTGAACTTTCATTGTGCAATCATTGTTTTAATAATTGGTGTTGTGGTTCTTACCTTGAAAATGTAATAAAGGAACCTAACCACAACAATCAACCCTAGTTCAAAATTTGTATATAACTAACCTGCCTATGTTAATCCCTTAGCGTAGAAAACCGTGACCTTCAAACGAACCTTTACACTCGATGGAACATCCTAGTTTAGGCAAATAAGATCCCAAGAAAGGGGTTTATCGTCTTAGTAGGTATGTTTAGTGACATCGACATAAACCAAACATATAGGAGCAACACAGTCAAACTTGATCTGGAGTAAGTAGAGCTTACTCTTCCTTCGTATCCTAGTGGACTACCTTGTCTTCGAAGGTAGATTTAGAATTAAATTTTCTGCATCGAATGAACTTCTTGTGGGATCCAGATGACATCATGGAGCCAGTGAAATAGTGGTTTTATCACTTAAAATTTTGTTAATGAATAGATCCTCTTAGCTATATGTACTACCTTTGGCTAGTGACAATAGTGCTTTGATATTTTACGGAGGGTTTATAGGGTGAATATGTATTGAATCTTAATCTAATCTATAATAGAGCGTAAAGCCCTAAGTGAAAATTGGAATTAAACTAAACCCTAGTTGATTAGGATGTTAACTTGTGGGTAGAAAACTATAATTTAACTCCTTGCATACGAAATTGATTTGAAAGATGTTGATTTTAGAGAATCTTAGAAACTGAAATCTTGTCCCTTAATCCCTTGTTATGTCATTTTATGACATTAAGAAATAAAGGGTATTTCACATGCGGAATCGTGAGATGCAGAAACATGGGATCTTACCTTGAACACAAATCACTTGTGGTTCATGTGTAGTTTATAATGCTTATAACCATGTGCTTCTTTAAGATGTCAGACAAGTACTTTCGTAACTCTTATGTTATAAAGCGATGGTAATAATGAGACCATAGTGCGATGCAAGAGTAAATCATATGAGAGTAAAACCAAATTTGAGGTTAGGAATAATGTCACACTTGGAGTCCTTATAACTTAATTTAAACATTTTCATGTGTTACAAAGAATATGAATTGCCAAATGGTGTGATCAAACTTCGAGAAAACAAAATATATATATATATATATATATATATCTTATTGGAATTCAACAAGTTATTGAACTATAATAACAATGGTAGGGAAATAACTATAGTGTGATCGAAGAAAGTTTTTGGAAAAAAAAGCTATCATGAATCTAAGTCTCCCTTACTCCTAAGATTTCATCTTGACATCACGTTAGATTTACTTGTGTAGAAAGGGTAAATTATAGATATTTAATAAACGTTTGAGAAGCATATTTCTTAACATAAGAACAAGATAATTAAGTGCTTTATATGCAATTTGAATTATTCTTGCACAATAATGTTCTTGGAATGTTAATCATAACTAAATGTAATTAAAGAAATGATGTGTTGTGGGTTTTCCCATCCTTGAGTCTTCTTCTTGTGGTTGGGGTTTTGCTAGTATTCATTCATTGGGAAAAGTGTGGCATCAACATGCCTATGTTGTTTTCATGTGTCTATGTGAGTCGATGACTTATGTGATTGTCGTATGTGAGTCAAGTTTTTGTACTTGGAACCCTTGTTGTGTTGTGTGTAGTGAGCAATGTAAGTCAAAAAAAATTTATCCTGGTATTTTATTGTTGTAATTGTGTGTGTAAAAATGTGGGCACTACATATGGTATCAGAGCGAGAGGTTCATGCTCTCAAACCTCTGGGATGGATTGGAGTTGTGATGATTTTGCATGATGGTGGTGGATATTGGAAGAGTAATGTGATATATGTTGTTATGTGAACTATGTCGTAATTGTGACCTTATGGAAGCACATGTGGTGCATGTCACTTAATGCATATTTGTTATCATATTGATGTGCTTGTGATGAGAGTATTCACTCTCTATGTTGTTGATTCAATGAGGAATCCATGTGTGATGTACCGCCTTGTTGTTTGTGAACGAAATGTTATTGTGGATTGTAGAGGGTTAAAACATGTTGGATTTATGTGATGTGAAGGTGTATTGATGTGTTGCATGACAAAATTGATGTAAAGTGAATCACATTTCATCATGATGTCATCACCGTATTGTGATTAGTTGTGTGCATCATCATGTTGTATTGCAATTGACTATATGTTGTAATGTTAGACATTGTGTTCGTCATACTTATGATTTGTGTAATATGTAATGATTTACGTCATGATTTAGGGGCATATGGTGAGCGTATGATCCCTATGGTATAGTGATTGCACTCCGGTTGCAGAATGTGGAAATGTGATGTATCGTAACCCGTGAAAGTAGTGATTGTGTTATACCCTGTATATAAATACCATGCGTAAGATGTTATGGTTAATGTGCGTGAATCACCATTGTGTTAGTGATGTAGTTATGTGTATGTTGTGAACCTTACACTAGACGACCCTAAGGGGATAAACTATCAAGAGTGTATGTGTGGAGAGAGGAGGCGTGGACCAAGTTTTCATAATCTTGAGTTGAGTACGAGTGAGGAAGTGGAGTCTTATATAGACTGAAAACCCACTTCTATTTGTTTAGTATACTTCGAGCTTGCTCAGTATATTGTGGGTGCGCACCACCTTAGGCTCAACTTATGCAACTAGAGTTCCCTAATCTTTCCTATTGGATTGTTCATTGAATAATCCTATGTAATTTTGACTATGTTGATCCTTGTGGGAGTTGGAGGGATGATTCAAGCAGAGATGATGACAGTTACATTATTGATATACTCATTTTTGGTTACATGTATAATTTTTATGAGCTGAGGCTCGATGTCCGAGTGCCAACAACTCGATGAGTACCCCTTTGGTGGCGGTATGAGGCCACATAGTGATTGTAATGTGCTATTTTCTCAATACGTATTTTATTTGTAAATTGATCATTATCTCTTTTAGCTAGAACCAGTTGTTCTCTTGATTGACATGTTCTTATATTTTGGGCATTTATTTGATTGTTGCATTAACATTTGGATTTTGCACTAACCATGGCTAATTAGCCATTTGTTTTTTGTTTCTTAGTTTTAAAACTTTCTTTTCATATTTGAAAGTTTTTGTAATTTTAGCCCAAGGATTTTGATTTTACCACTTGGCATTTGAATGGATTGTTATACCGGTTTTAATGTCATAATGTGTTGGAATAGGGTCATGGGATTCACCATGGAGTGGTTGAACCTATGGACCCACTTCATTGTATGGGGTACACCCCAAGGAGTTACAGATAACTAGCGGGTTGTTGAACCACAAGTTATTATGTCACTTGGGTTGGGGGTGATGGGGCCCTACATGCCTAGGGCAATAGGGTGACCTCACCTCATTAAAAGGAGAAAGGAGATGGGCCTCTATGGTTGAGTGACCTGTTATTCTTTATGCCACTCTATGGTTGAGTGACCTGATATTCTTGATGGGGCTCTATGGTTGAGTGACCCGACTTGGTTTTGGCACTATGATTCTTTCTCTTGGGGAGGTATATGGAGATTATTTGGTGATGCTTTGGGGAGGTGTATGGAGTTGTTTTATGATGCTCCAGGAGATATATGGAGTTATTTTTTGATATTTTGAGATGTGTGGAGTTGGTATAGGGAGTTATGTGTACCCTTGTGAGTCTTTTTGACACCTTGTTATGTTGAGGCTTGACTCTTCCCTTGGTTGGTATGGACTATTAGATAATGTCTTGACACTATGTTGGTTCAGTCGTGGGTTTTGGGTCATGTCACACCTGTTGTATATGTATCAGCGTGATGATTCTGGTTTTCTGTCACATGTGTGTATTGGATCTATGGCTAGGACACAATTGTTGGAAATTATTTGCTATGTGGTCTACTTGTTGTCATTCCATGGTTTGGTGAAACCCTTGTGATGTGATACGGTCATGAAAGTATGTAAAAGTATGCTTGTGAAATTTTAGTGTTGTGTATGACCCTGGTAGGGTGTTGTGACTGTAGTTCATGATGGGAACCCACAGGAATGAATAAACTAAAGTTATACAACAATGAAATTCTAAAGGACTTGAATTAAGAATAATGTTAATGGAAAGAGATTAATGAAATAACGAATAAGAGGGAACTACCAATCTTCATAGAACCTTGAAAGTTAAAATTTTTTGCCAAATGTTCTCAAGGCCACCTCGTGGCCATGTTTTTACGTCCGAAATCTTAACCATAGAGTATACCTTTGTCCTCATCTGTTCCTTAAGGCTTACTACCTTCCCATCCTTCTATGTTATGTCACATCGAGGACGATGCTTTCTTAAGGGGAGGAGAATGTAATGCCCCGTTCATCATTCCTCTTTTTCTTCTTAAGGCAGTACGATTGTGTTCTTTAAGCTTTTAACGTTGTGGTGCTCTGTTGATCTTTTGTTGGCTTTGCCCTTATCACGAGAAAATAATTGGAGTTCTCCCACTTCGTCATGTCTTCTCATTTTGTGTTGTTGTTTTCTACGGTTGGGCCCCGCCTCGTCCATTACATTTTCCTCTATTAAAGGAAAAGCGTGTGCTCAATTTATCAAGCTCGTAAGTTGGTTCTTGTTAATACAATTAATAAGTGGTAATAATAATAATAATAATAATAATAATAATAATATTATTATTTTATTTATCGATCGACGATAACTTCGTTATTTGATCATCGATTTGTATCAACGTTGTTGTTAACTATCGATAAGCGAATGTAGGGAAAACACATAAACTTACACAGTCTTTTAATTAAATAAAATACATTTACAATTTAATATAAAATAAAATAAAACTAAATTGGGGGAGGGCGAAAAAGCTCCAAAATTTTTTTGTTAGGGTTTTGTTTTCTTTTGCCTTTGGGAATGGGCGAGTTTGGGGGGGCGGCGGGAGAAAAACCAGAGATATTTTTGTCATATTCTCCTCCATTCATGCACAGGGCAGGGAAACATGGTTTCACAGATTGCCATGGTCGCAGGTTTTGCTTGAATCGTTGTGCTTGGGCATTTTTTTTTTTTTGTCAAAAATGCTTCGCCAGATGTCATCTCATGGAGTGCCATCGTTGTTGGGCCTCCTCCCAGCCTCCCAGCCATGCCAGCATCCTCCCAGCCTGCGCCAAACACGAGTTTGTTTTGACTGCGTGGGTTCGTTTTCAACACATAAAAAGATAGAGGGATTTTGTCAGATGTTGTAGTCACATATGCTTTGGGGGCACTTTTTCAGTGTTTAACCAAATGAAAGAATGAGACAACAACGCATGGAATTTGTATGCGTTGTTGTGCGTGGAAGGACGTGGGTCTCTCATAAGGCAGTCACGTTGTTTCACCATTTGCAGAAAGCGAGATGTGGTCCCAACCCAATCAATTACATTTTCCAGCATACTTCCAACCTATGCCAAAATGGAAGCTTTAAAGCAGGGTATGGATATCCATCAAAGCATAATGGAGAGAGGAATATTGTCAAATGTTGTAGTTGCAACTACCCTAGTAGACATGTATGCACAAAATGGATGTGTAGAAAAGGCATGTGATCTGTTTGATAGAATGCCTCAAAGAAATGCGGTCTCATGGAATGCCATGATGGCAGCCTATGTACAAAATGGATTTATAAAAAAGGCCTGTGAACTGTTTGATAGAATGCCTCAAATAGATGTGGGCTCATGAAATGCCATGACAATAGGATATGCACAAATGGGTTGTTGAATAGGCTTTATAAATTTATGAGAAAACCGAATTGGCAGATCTAAAGCCGTTTCCATAACCTTTGCTAGCATCTCCCGTCTTGTGCCAGATGCAAGTTGTGGAACACATTATGGACATCCTTTAAAGTATAAAGAGTAGAGAATTGGTTTCAAATCTGTAGTTACAAATTCTTTGATAGACGTGTATGCAAAATGGTGGAGCTGTGGATGCTCGTGGCGGTTGGTGAAGTGCCCAAGCGAGATCTTTGAACGAACTGTAGTTTCGACCGACTTCATTCTCTAGGCATGGCTCATCTTCCCTTACCTCTCATAATTCTCATGTTTTAGCTCTCTTTTACAACTTAATAGAACTTTAAAATATTAGGATTTTAATACGATTCAAATTTTATTTCAACTCATTGCAAAAAAAAATGTAATGTCGCGTCAAAAGCTCACTGAGCCAAAATAACCCGCTTTGCATTAAAACATGAACTCCCACCCTCATTCTGAGGTGATGTAGAAAACTTCTTACCCAACTAGATCGCTACAACATTGTCTCATCGACCAGACGAAATTGACTTTCCAGTAATAATGTTGACCTTCTCCTTGTTTTAAATAGTTAATTTTTGCATTTTTCAGAGACGCATTAAGTACCCTTCAAACTCTGAAAACGAGATGTTAGGCTTCATTCATGTACCTTGTTATGTGAGGAATCACCTGGACCATTAGATTGACCCTGAATGAACATTTGTGATCTTTTTGACGCTCTTATAGGAGCCCTGTTACACTGGTTTATAGTAGTAGAAAGCTGTCAAATCTAGAAAGTTGGCTTTCGTTTTGAACCG
Organism: Taxus wallichiana var. yunnanensis; assembly: GCA_018340775.1. Lineage (NCBI taxonomy): Eukaryota > Viridiplantae > Streptophyta > Pinopsida > Cupressales > Taxaceae > Taxus > Taxus wallichiana. Next base: position 442,923,272 of record CM031240.1, read on the forward strand.
CCATTTGAAACCTAGATAGATAAATTATTTCTCGTCTTCACAAACCTCTAGTGTTTATACTAGACAATTGCATGGAACACTCAGTTTAGGGAAAAACACTCTTCTGGATAGTTTGGCAAAGCCATTTTGTAGGAGCCTCACGTGCATTTGACAAGGTCAAATGGACCCATTTCGACTTGGCGTCTAGAAAACTTATCGCCATTTGAAAATGGTTTTCTAGTTCTCAGTCATGCCAACTCTTATGAATTCTCCTTATATAGGGGAACTAGTAGGAAGTGTCTTGTTGCATGCTCATCCATCGAACATCATTTTTGGACATGGATTTCTAAGCCCTTGAACTAACTTTTGTTCTTTTGCAACTGGGTCAACTATGACCAGTGGCCCGGAGAACTAGCCGCCAAACGCAAACCGTTCACTTTTTCCCACTCATCGAGTTGCTTTATGAACTTTTGATATATCTAGGGACACATAGAAAGTTGATCATAGTGTGCATTCTCATCAGAAGATAACTTTTGGAAGTGGTTTCTTAGCCTTCGAGCCTATTTTGTATGCGTTTTTGTAGCTAATAAGAAAATGTAAAAATAGAAAGTTACTGAGACTCTTGGAAATTAAAAGAACATCCTTGATCAAAATTGCCCTAGATGCATCAAGAATTTGTATACAAATAAAGACAACGAATGGTAAACTTTGGTGATTTCGAATCTTCATCATTGCTCCACATATTGAGAATTTTAAACCCATTCACTCAGTTGCAAGAAGATTATGGGTAGGCTTCTTAAAAAAATTGTTTTTGGCTCAGTGGAAAACCCTCTTTCATAAACAAAAAGTGAAATGGATAGGGAAAACTCCATCCAAGGGTCCAAACAAAACTAGGTCATTAATATTAACAAGATCCGCATAGCGGCCAATTCCTGTTGACCAATTTTGGTCAATCATCATATAGGGGTATAAGAAAAATTCCATTGTTGCTCATTTTAGATGGTTTTGGGAGTGATATAGCATCAAATCTATAACTCAAGTGTTTTTACAGAAGCCCATAGATGTTGTCATTCTAGGATTTCACCTTCATCCAAATTGTGCAATAGTTGTGAAAGACAATTGCAGGGCCTGGAGGAAGGCAAGAAGGGTAACATGTATCAGGATTACATTCTGGAACTACAATTAAGTGGAAAATTTGAAGGACAGGTACAATTTATTAAGTTAATTTTTTATGCTTGAATGGAATTATATTATGTGTTGAGTTGTTTAAAGTTCATTCCACATTACTACTATAGGAAGGCCTCAATTATTATGTCATGAAACTATGCAAAGTCAAAGGTTGCAATGATGGTTAAAGCTTTACATAAGTGTTAATACCAATACCCCTTTTTATGCCCACATGAACAATTGCATGATAAAACCTTAGTATTATTTGTAAACCAGAAACCATGCAAATTATACCTTATCCAAAAGTTGCAATCACGTGCATAAAATAATCATTGATTCCATGCAGATAGTCCAAGGAAGATAGAGACAAATTCACCTTTTATGCACATGTGGCAGTGTGTTCTATTGTGAGATAATGTTAAAAATAGTCCTTGCCTTGTGTATTAAGTAAGTTTTTTATTACCTTAAAATATGCAAAGGTGGTCATACAATTTATGCATAGAGGTAATTAGAGGGTCAACTATAGTTTTACCAATCACTTGCAAAGGCTATTTTGGGAGTTAGCTCAAAATAGGACTGAGGGTGGAATTGTGCCTTTACTAGCTATTTTTGGAGGGGGTGAATATTTTTGCTATATATTGTGTGCTCTTTCAAAGCATAAGGGGGTTGAGTATTTTACACATTTATGCTACAAAATTTATTGTAATTTTTCACCTTTGAGCAATAAAATACTAGTTATTCCTCCATATTTGATGCTTTTACAAGTGTGTCACAGACATTGTGTGGTGTGTCAATAGTGAAATTTATTTTTCCTTACATGCTTATGATTTTCCAACACCTTTTTCAAGCAATTTTTTCATTTTTGTAGGTCACTTAAGTGTGTCAAACACCTTTTATGAATACAGAGTTTGTCAAGAAATCATTTAAGTGAATTATGACTTTTATATGTCAATAATTGTGTTTCGCAAGCTCAGTCCCTACAAAATTTTATTGTATCACCTTTTACCAAGCTTTCGGTTTTAAATTTATTCTAACCCTCAACTTAATCAGAATACAAAATTTAGTGATTCATCAAAGGGATTCAACCCTTTCTAGAGGTTCCCCTCATTCCGAGATGCCCACAAGTTGGAGGGGATCACATTGTACCAACCAAATTCAAAACTTAGAAGTCGGATAGCCATCCAAAGAAAAAGTGTACTTTAGACTGATAATAATATTTTGGCACGCCCGATGAGATTTCTTAATCAAAATTCCATGGTTTTCAGGCTTGATTTATGCTTAGTAAAATTTCAGCCTTTTAGAGGTAAATTTCTATACATATCTGATTATATTTCTGGTCCAAACAACTTTTTTTATTTCCCAGAGACTTGATTTCCAAATTTTTAATCCTTTACGAGGTCATGGAATCATGATATCAATTCCTAGGAGGTATTCCTCCCCAAAAAGTGAAAAATCCAAATCCACATTTGTTTTGTCAATATCCTCCGCCAGATCAGTACCATAACCCTTATTACAACCCATATCCCTATGATCCAAATTTTTCTAATCAATATGACCACCCTTATAGCCATTATGTTGTTCAAGAATAGGGATATTTTCCAAGTTATGCAGATCATGCAGGATATGAATAGAAATATGCAGATTTTGGAGGTAATTTCTAACTAGGGAAGATTTTGAAAGTGGTGTTGAGATAATAGAGCAGATGTGGCATGATGTGAATGAGAGACTGCAAATTTTACAAGTTAAACATCTCAATGTAGAGCATCCTATCAATGGGGAAGTCCTCTACCTAGTTGGCTTAGCCAGAACAGAAGCTCGAGGTAATAAAAATCTCTCTCCCTCAATTGGATGATTGTACTACGTATTTTGAAGCATTAGAGAATGATAAGCATAAGGTTGAGGAGCCTTGTCAATGGGGTGTTCCCACTTACCTCCCTCATCAAAATCTAGTGCCTATTCCTTGTCAACCAATTCAGCCTACCTATCAATTTCCAAGTTTTCAGGTTGCTGCAATTTCTACCCCTCTGCTTCTAAATCAAATTTTAAACCCCATCCTTTTGTATAAAAATTACAAAATCAAGCTGAGAACCAACCCACCCCTTCTCCTTCATCCGTAAGCCTGATTCAAAAAGGTGATGATCATAAAATCAACCAGGAGGGGTAGCCGATGAAGAAAATAACATGTTGGAATTTATGGAAAATTTATAGGTTTGAATTGTCAGAAAGTTTGAGTTCAACAGCTTCCGTAATTGGAAAAGAGTGCAATAAAGAGGTACGTAGATCCGGAGTAAAGCATAAAGATTCAAATCAAGAAAACAGACGTTAGACAAGATCTTCATCTGTCTCTTAAGATGAAAGGTACGGATAATGTTTTAAGTAAGCATGTAGAGGATTCCGAGCTTCAAACCAACAATTTTGAGGTTGCATCATCTTCTAGTTTAAAAAATGATCCAATTTTAGTTGTTGATTTACATGTTGTTGATTTAAATATTTTTATTTCGAAAATGAATATCTGCTAACAATGTATGAAAGGTTGCCCATAAGTGGTCATGAAACCTGATTTGAAAGAATGTAATTCTCAGATCCAATCTGCAGAAAGATCACAGATCTAGAGTTGCTTCATGATAAGCAACTAGAGGATTTTTGCCTCTCTATCTTCTTGCTAGAAGAAAATGATGACAAAGATGAGAAATATGAAGTATAACTCATCTTATATCAGCTTATAGATAGCCAATTTATGGAGGACATTAAGGAGGATGATGTTCCCCATGAGAGAAGTGAGTGGATGATTCGAGAATTTAAACCTTGTGTTGTCACAAAATGGAGAATAGGAGTTAATGCCATTACAAAACCGATAAGGAGGTCATGATATAAAAAGTCACAACTACTGATTGAGCATGTATAAGCTCATCAAGAGATTAAAGAAGAACCTAGGTAGTCATCGGAGGCTAAATTCTTAAAGGAATATCAAGATCGGATTACGAAGTTGATAGTTTAGAGGTACTTACATCCCCAATTGAGGAGAAAGCAAGCTCTTGCAGACCAAAAATCATCTTGGGACAACATGTGGAAGATTCAGTTTAGATTGGGAGGAGTATTTTCAGCTCCTTGATGAGATGCAAATTCTTTGTAGGCCTCTTAATTCATCAAAGGAGATTATCAGCTTGAGGGATATCAAGAAGGAGTAGGTTCAAGAGGAGTTTGATCATAGTTTGTCTCCCAAAGAGGGTGATGAATATTATAAGCAATATATATAGCTCTTAAATGAGCTGGAAGGACTTACAAGTGAAGACAAGAAGGATTATACCTCCCAAGTTGATAAAGACATCAAGACATCAAATTGTATCACCAATATAGTGGGTATTTGTTGGGGATATGTTCATCTAAGATAAGTCAGATTGCAACACACCTTTGAAACCCATAAAGATGGGTTATGGGCCAGCAAGAAGATTTCTTCCGTTTTTATAGCCTCATGGAGATGAATTCTCAAATTTCCCTTTTGATCCGGGAGGACCAGCAGAAATGGATGTTAGTTAGTAGGTAATTGTTTTGCTTTCAATAAATGGCTGCCAACTTAATTGAATACCTCATAAGAGTTGTTTGTTTCCTCCAAGTGCCTTGCACATGTGTTACACATTAGTAGTTGTTTTTTCTTTTCAGGGGAGGAATTTCAATCCTTATCATTTTATATATAGCCTTTGGCATGACTCCATGCTCGAAGTTTATTATGGCGGTTTTTAGTTAACAATCATGGCATTAGAAAAGGCCATTTTCAAGGGTTCTAGTTGGTTGATGAGTTCAGAGGGAACAACTAGGCCAGCTAAGGTCGCAAGATGTTGACCAATTTTGGTCAATCATTTTGTAAACCAACATTCCTTTTCTCGTGATGTGTAGAGACTAGGAAACCTCGACTCCAGTTTGACACGAGGATCGGGATGATCACAGTTAAAATTTCCATTGGCGTGAGAATATCCATAGCACCAATAACGATAAAAAATGAAGGCGTCGTAGTAGGCCTGAGTGAATTCTCCATATTCGATGAGCTCGTCGCGAAGGACATTGTGATTGGGATCCATATTTGATGAGCTATTCGTCGGCAGGAATGCGTAGAATCAAAAGTGAACAAATCATGGTTGTCACAGGATTCGAGCCTCGCACCTCCTCCTGATGAAGCCACACAAAGACTGCAAATCTGAATATATACCATGGAGAGGATATCCCACACAACCCTACAGATCTATCATTTTCATCACATGATCTAAAACCCCATTGAGGTGTCAAAACCAAACCGTAATAACATTGTACTTTGTCGCATGTCCTAATTAACCAAACAAAATCGTCAATTTTATGTCGTCATGTTAGAAGTCAGGAGCACTATTAGTTGTAAAATGGAATGCCTATCGGTGTAATAAAAATAATAATTATGCCAAAGGAGTTTATTACAATGGTGAAAGCCTCTAAAAATTACAAGATCTCGACATGTGTAGGGTGATCGGTGGATCTAAATTCAGTGTACTTTGTCATCCGCACGGTTCCCTCTCCCATTGTCGTTGGACTATCACACTCCATCTTGTCTTGTTTCCTTCTGAATAATTTTCCATGTGTGGGGGATTTTGAAAATTAGGGGTTACAAAGAAAAAGATAATAAGAATTGTCCACTGGGGTTTTACAATTTTGATTTTTCAGTTTGAATCAAAGATAAAATAATCATTCAAAGAATTTTAGAAACATAGTTCGCGTTCATCTTGCGGAAGAGAAAAGGCATGATGGAAAAAGTACCCACAATTATATTTAAGCTTTTCCTATACACAATCATCTCTCGAAGACTCTAGGGGAGAAAAAGTTAGAATGGATGAGGATGAGGGCTAACAATTGGATTGATTTGTTGAAGTAAGGAGTTGTTGATGAAGAAAATTATAAATCCCTCTTAGAGAAGAATATTTCATGGTTTCTTTTATGTTTGATCTTTTTTATGTTCTGTATTCATTTCCCTACAAGTTTATTTTGTTTCATGTTTTCTTATTGTTTGGAATTTTTGGTGGCACGGCCATGCTATTTCTATTTTTTTAGTTGTCTGTTTGTTTTTATTTGTATTTATGTGTTTTGAGTTTTTTTAGTTTGTTTTAATGTATTTTGATAGGTTTATGGGTGTGTATTTTTGTGGGTTTTTTCTTCTTGTTTGAGAGAGCACATCAGATCAAAGCAAAACAAATGAGACAATCATGGGTGCATTTTTTGTTGGTAAGTATTTCGTCTGATTCTTCCCCAATGTTTGGATTTCCACCCCATGTTGAATGTTATTAGGCATGTTGAGGTTATAGACTATATGTTTTTGTGAGTATATAGAAGAGTATGGTCTTAATGCTCATATTGAACAAAGATACTGCCACCTTATTGGGTCTGCTTCTTATCTTAGTAAAATAAATCTACCTAAAAGGATTTAAAATGCTTTATTTCTTCCATCAACACTTAAATTCTCAAATGCATGTCTTCTTTGGATTTATCTCAATTCCTTTTCTTTATTAGAAGCTCAGAGTAAAGGATTCTTATATTTGAAGTATGATTTTGAGTCATTAAGCCTCAAGGCTCAAATTCTTTTGTTAGGGCACCCGAGAAAAGCTTGGTAGTGGAGAAATTTCCAAGAGGGAATTACTAAAGGTTAGGTGATCCCAATTTTCTAGGGATTACACCTAATCTTAGAAGAAAGTACCCCAGCCCCGCAAACTGTAAAAAAAGTTGTTAGTCTCACTTATCTATGCCCGATGAAGGTTTTCCCTACTCAATTGGGTGGCCTACTCTGACATATGCCTGTAGTATTTCTACTTTTATGGAAATTTACATCAATTTTTGAAGTGATATAATGCTCACACGGTCAGGATCAAGTGCATTCCTTTATAAATAGAGAAGAGGCAAGATCAAAAGGCATTCATCATCAAATTTTCCTCTTGGAGTTATTTAATTTTATGCTTTCTTTAATTCAATTTGAAAATTTTATTTTTGTTGATAGCAGGATTCTTTGATTGATTTACCTTTCATAAGATCATAAATGAATCTATGCACTCATTCATTTCATAGGTAACCTCATTGCGGTGTGTTATAGGTTGCTATAACTGTGGGTGATCCTCCATTTAGTGAGCATGTGCAAAAGGTCAGGGAAGCACAGTTGGGAATTAACATTCCAAATGTGTATTGTGTTGATGTCAAAGGCCTACCTCTCAAGGAGTACAAGCTTCACTTGACAACAAATGCACAAGTTCAACTTGGAAAAATGTTAGCAGATGCCTATGTAAAGCATGACCTTTATTAGGATTTCCTGGTGATATCATAAATGTGGTTATTATTTTTGGGGGCCGAGAGACTGCTCTATAATACAAATTCAAGGTATTTGAAGTTAAATTCCCGTTGTTTGAAATAAGTATGTTGATCATGCCTTGTATTACTTTATTATTCATCGCAAATATGGACTTCCATTAGTCGTAGACATTGAAACTCATTATTCTTGGATATTTAGTATATGATCAGGATTTTTTTAAGGAAATAGGCTTGTCATGTAGGGTGTTCTTAAATTTACATAATAATGTATCAAATATAAATGTCCACCCCCTTTAGAGGATGCACGAACCACAAGCAACATGGTTTGTATGGTGGTAAGTATTTGTGATAATGCTTTCATAACATAGTCAATGTGTTGATATTTCATGGTTCTTTTGCATTTGTTAATGGACTTAATTTTTTGGATGTGTGGCAGGTTATGTAAAATAAGAATGAAAATTTATATCCTCACTCCACTGTTATGTGATTAGAAGAAGAAAGATGCCTCTGATCATTTTCCATGAACAGATTTTAGAAGGAAGAGGAAGCATCGGATGTTATTTTCGGTTGATCATTTTCCATGAGGGTTTGGGGCTTTTAGAGACCTTTGTTTATAATTCAAAGGTTTTTGTTTCTATTGATATCTTAAAAGTTGAGGTCTCCATCCCTCTCATTCAAATAGATAGAATCCCATAATATTAATGTGTAATCGTAATTTCTCCTGTTGAGTTAGGTGAATTAAGAGACAATGACAGAGTGGTGATTCGGCTTGTGTCCCATCTTAACTCATTTAACATGTACATAACTACAACCAACAAGATATATTTTCCCTATATGTTTTAATTTTTATTTCAAAAATATATAATTTCAGCTCTCCGTAAAAAAATACATAATATATGTCATAAAATTCACATTAAGTTCTTGAAATTGTGTGGTATTTTGTTTTCTTTTAATAGAGCTTAGCCCACACCAGTCTCGTGTCCTATTAGAAACTTGGATCTTGTTTGGATAACAAATTGAGAATAGGCAATTCATCATATTTTTTTCACTATTGATTAAATTGCAATCCTTGTTTTAGTATTTTATTGTATTATTGTTAGCATTAATTTCATATTCATTGATGTAGGATTTTGAGGCAGAGGCTTTGCAAATCTCAAACCTCACAATGCCATATTTTGATGCAGGATGAAGCAAAAATGAAATCTTATTTTAAGGGTTCGGTAAAAATATGGTTACAATTTTTGTAATCTTATTGTAGATCGCGATGCCAACGTGATGTCAAACAACTGTGAAAGTTTAAACGATGCCTGAAAATATTTAATTAAAAGATAGGGAAAATAGTTTTTGAGAGGGAGAACGCCTCTGGGAAATATTGGAATTTGGAATTAAGAGGTCGCACGTGCCATGATACCCTAGAACTCTGGAATTGAGGCATAATCCTAATCTAATGCAACCTCCTTCAAGATTTTCCAAACTTACTTCGTTGGTCTGGTTTGATGCGACTGCAATCTATTAGATGGCCTTCATGAAGGGATTGGAGATTTATTTCCATTGGAAATCCTCAACCTAGAAAATATTTTTTTCTACCAATTGCCACCAAACATTTATAACCTTACTCATTTAACCAAGCTCAACTTGAATAATTTCCAATCTCTTGAAGAAATTCCAAATCTACCTCAAGGAATTGTCTAAGTTGGATCTTTGCAATTGTACCCAATTGATAAGAATACCTGGTAAGTCTCATTTGAAAATGCCTGACAAGTTTGATCCTATGCTATTGTGAAAATTGATATGACTAGACTACCTCTCGTTGAGTATATAAAAATTATAAAGTGCAATATTGTAACACCCACTAAAACTCCCACATAGACTCCAATAACAACATAGGTGTAGTTAGAATAATTATGGAATATATATTTTTAAAAGTGTTCACAACAAAATTCCCAGAGTCCATTACAACAATTATCAAATCACCTTACAAAACACTAAGAGAGTGAAAGTTATCCCGAGCATAGTTAGATTATCTTCTTGCGGGGCGCGGGAAGAAATTTCTCCCAAGCGCAGAAAGGAAACTTTTTCCAGTGCACTAAGAGGGGCGTGGGAAGAATTTTCTCCCGAGCGCGGGAAGAAATTTTTTTTCTTTTTCGAACTTAGATTATTTTTGAAGCCCAATGAAGTAAAAACTTCCGGAGGCCATAACTTTTGATAGGGAACTCAATTTTTGGAAAATGAGGACTTTATGGAAAGCTCTCGACGTCCCCTTTGCACAGCAACCTTAAAAATTTAATTTGGATAAATTTTTAAGGGTCGATTTTGAGAAAACATTTTTCTGTCACTAAACAGGTGAACTGGTATTTTAAACTTACACAATTTTGTTCAAATTCGCCATTAATTCTTTCTCAACATGCCAAATAGACATGGAGGATTTCACTTGGGAGAATTTAGGATGGATTGCAAGGGTTAAGCTGTTTGATTGATTATCATTTCAAAATTCCCAATTTTGACAAAGCAAATCAACTGAGATTTTGGCTATGCCCGATTTGTAAAGTTTTATAAAAATTCCTTAAGAGTTATAGTGAAACAAAATAGGATCTATACTTGAACAAAAACAAATCTATTTCTATTTACCAAACTTTAATATATGCATTCATTTCCAACTCAAATCTAAAATTTTAAGTTTGTTTCAAATCAAGTTGTGCAAAAAGCCAGAGTGCAGTTCTAATTTTCAAATCATACATTCCAAAGGAAAAGAGTAATATATTCTCTTCATACGTATTCCCTTTTCAATTTTCCAAACAGAGATTTCATACTGTATTTCAAACATAGATTCCCAATGAAAACAATATCATTTTTGGTAAATAAAGCAATTCCATTGACTTAGATGATTCTTTTACAACTTCCTTTTTCATTTCATTCCAAAAGACAGAATACAAATCTTTCTTTTCTTTCCACAAAATAAAATTACAGAGTATGTCTCTTTCTCATTTAAACATAAAATTTCATTTCCAAAACAGAATAACTATCCAATACAAATAATATTACGAGTCCTCCACTTGAAGTGGGAAAAAGGTTCACAAAAAGAAGTCTCACAAAGGACTGTCAAAACTATCTTCTTTCTCAGCTCCAAAACAATAGTATGAGTTTCCATCATTCTCCAATTTGATCACAACAAAACAGGGGGAAAGGCAATGCTCTCCACCCAACCAAGACATCCAATAAAAAGGAGAAGTTGCCCTCTTCATTGGCCCTCGATCCCCAACCACATTGCAATAAGGAATGTGACTCAACACATGGCAACAACAAGCTTCCACAACACAAAGGCAATCTTTCACATGCAAAAATCATATTTAAAACACAGTCTAAAACAAAACAACAGTTTTAGCAACCACAAGATAAACACACAACAATACTCAAGCTTCATCAAGCAAGCCAAAGGAGCAAGAAACTATGGGGGATGTTGTTTATTCCTCCCTAGGGAAATGGGTATCACCACCCGAGAACAAACCACCAAAATATATATCATTTCAAATCCCCTCGACATGCCCTTATGCCTCCCCTAAGTACCCCTTATTCCTCACAATTTCTTATACCCCCAACCTTTTATGGTACCCCATAATGAGTAAAGAAATGTAAGATATTTCCTTTTACAAGGTGGAAACAAAATCCCCACTCCCTCCACACTTATACCGAAAAGAGTTTGTAAGAATCAAATCGAAAACGAGCCACCATGAAGTAGTTGCACTCCAACGGAATCGTGAAAGCTCCAAAGGATAGCAAGGAAAAAATGATCAATAATGGAAGAACTTTCTCAATAGAAACAAAGCTTGCATAGAGGAAAGACAGTGGAGTGTCTTGGCATACTCATAAATGAATAGAAAATGGGTACATATAGGGTGCCGAGTAACCCTAGTGCATGACACATATGAAACTCTAAACCTAACCCATGTGAGATGACCCTCCAACATAAGAGGAGGACACATAGGATAACTCACACTAACACCCCCCCTTCATCGAAGCCGGGTAGCGGGCCGTGATGAGTCAGACGGAAGAGGAAGACACTCCTAAACAACTAAGAAAGATGTGTCAATGGGGCCCAACAACTAAAGGCCTGATAAGGTGCCCATATACAAACACAATATTCCTAGAAGAAGAAGAAGAAGAACAAAAGAAGGACTACATAGCCCTAAGAAGATGGGTAGCTGCAGAAGACCTCACCCCAAGAAGAGACCGTAAGTGAAGAAACTTCATCTCAGTGAAAGGCTTGGTGAATAAGTCTGCAATCTGATCAGCTATCTGAATGTATTGAATGTCAATGATACCATCATGAATAAGCTCCCATATGAAGTGCATATGGATCTCAATGTGCTTCAGTATGCTGATGCTGAACTGGATTTCTACAAATAGAGATAGTGCTCGTGTTATCATAGTAGATAATGGTAGACCGCCGAAAGTGGATGCCAAACTCGTCGAATACTCCTTGTTAGTCATCAAATAGGACTTTACTTAAGAGCAACATGGTCGGGACAAGAAGTCCCTCCTCTTTAACGGGGAGAGGTTCCCTTATTCAAACGAACCTATTTACAAATATACAAAACATGATTTTCTGGTTGAACTTGGATATTACGAAAGTGTTTTCTATAAAGATCATCAATTACAAAAGGACTGAGGAATTAGAAAACGAGAATGAGCAGAAAGGCAACATGCAGAATTATAGATAACAGAGTAATTCTTTATGTATGTGAAGTTACAATGAATTGAAACAAGATCATTTGTATCATATAAATAAGATGGAATTAAAAGACACAAAGTTCTGTAAATAACATCCGCGTAACACAAAGTTTCTTAACATAAATACGATAAATGATCTTCACAAAAATTAAATGAAAGCTTGGGGATAAAAGAGATCAGATAGACAAAGAATGGAAAGCCCTTCTGTATTGATTTCTTTATGATCTATTTACACTTTCAGAAAATAAGCCAAGTTCTTCCTCAAAATCATGTTTTGTATATTTGTAAATAGGTTCGTTTCTGAATAAGGGAACCTCTCCCATTAAAGAGGAGGGACTTCTTGTCCCCTGACTGTTGCTCTTCGTAAAGTCCTATTTGACGACCAACAGTTTTTGGCGACTCTGCTGGGAAAATCATATTCCAGTTCTGTAATTTTTGATCATCCTTTGATCTGGCGACTCCACGTTTTACTCGAGGGAGAAGGGCCCTTGGTATTGAAGATTCTCAGTTTCAGCTTTTGGAGCAGCAGGGTTTTCCTTTCCCTTCAAAAAGAAAGACTCCTCGACAAGCACTCCACCTATTCAAGATAGAATTCCTACGGGTGGTATTCCTCCGTGAGCCAGCCTAGTCCTAATCTTCGAGCTTTGATTCTTGCTGGTGTTATAGTTCCTCTCCAAGCCATTTTTCCAAGAATGGTGGTACCATTGCCCTGGGGTCATCGTGTCGGGCCCCTTGCTCTTCCTTAGCCTTTGCATGAGTTACCCAGAGGTAACCGGAAGAACTTCCCTAAATTCAAAGGCGATGGTAAAGTGCATCCTGATGAACACATCGCAGCCTTCATAGTTGCATGTGGAGTTCTAGGAGTTGAACATGAAGACGTCTCCGTGAGACTGTTCGTTGAGACTTTACAAGATAATGTTGCTGATTGGTTCTATCACCTTCCGGCTGGTGCTATCACTAGCTGGGACACAATGAGAACTAGGTTTGAAAACCGTTTCAAACCAGCAGAAGATGTGCATGCCTTGCTAGCCCAAATCTCTCAGATAAAGAAAGATTCACCAGAGCCCATGAGAGAATTTGTGGCCCGATTCAACAGGTTAATTAATAAAATTCCAGCAAATACTCGACCTGTTGATCAAATCCAAAAATGTTTCTTCCTAAATGCCCAATCACCTGAAGTTAGTTATGCACTGAGAAGGGCTAATCTCGCAACATTGGTTGAGGATCAAACTCTTGCTGTTAGTGTCGAGGATGATTTGATCATGTCAGGGAAGTTGAGGAGAGACCCTTCCAAATCTAAGTCTGCTTCTTCCTCCTCTTCCACCCCTGGACCTAATACTGATCCATTGGTTCAAAAACTTGCGAATGATCTCATTGCCATAAAGAAACAATTGGCTCAGCATGCTCCTTATGCAGATGTTCCAAGGAGGAATTTTCAGCCCAGAAATCATTTGCCTGCTTCTCAAACAAGATTAGCGCTTGAAGGACCTCCTGTTAAAGTTCCTGTCAATGCAACCTGTGAAGTTGAGGAACCAGATGATGATGAGGATAATGAAGCTTGTGAGGAATTTGTGGAAGAAGTTGATGATGAAGCAGATGAACTTGAGGGATCTCAAGTTAATTTCTTCACTACTGAGGGCATTGATGATGGAGATGATTATGATGAAGTAGTAAAGAGACATGAATAGCGAATCATTCATTTTGTCATGACTCGAGAGCAGACAAATCAGAGGGAGAAAGTGACGCACCCCCCAAGAAATCTAAGGAGCAGCCGACAACTATCCCTGTAATTGCAAAAAGAGGATCTCCTATCCCCGTTTCATCTACACCAAAGGTGAGTCCTGTCAATCCTGCTAGTAAAGTTACTTCTTTTTCTCCTAAAGTTGATAAACCTAGGATCTCAAGTGATGATGGCCCATCCACTTCTGGGTCTTTTGATATTATTGATCACCTGAAAAAGACTAAGGTTCAAATTTCAGAGGCTGAGTATTATCAAACCCATCCCAAAGCTTTTGCTAAAATGATTCACTTTGTCAATTCCCATTCTAAGACCACCTCTAAAGGCCTTTTACCCACTCCTTCTTCTACACCACAACCTAGTCTGGTAGCCGCTGTCACCTCACCTAATGACAAAATTAAACCATTTTATGTAACACTTCTTATAGCTGGCCATAGGCTCAGTAATTGTGTCATAGACTCAGGAGCCTCAGACAATGTGATGCCTGCTAAAGTAGCTCATGCCTTAGGCTTGACCCTCACACGCACTTATGGATCTTGTTACTCTATGGAGAGTAAGGAAGTGCCCCTGGTCGGAAGAATTAAAGATGCACAAGTGGCTTTTGTTGCTTTGCCTGAGAAGAGAGTTTTGGCTACCATCTTAGTAGCAGATATTCCTCCTTCATATGGGATGTTGCTAAGTAGGAACTTCTGTAAAGATGTGGGTGGAGAAATTCAAATGGATTGGTCACATGCACTCATACCTGTTAATGGACAAATGAGGAAGTTGCTGCCTGAGAAGCAATCTGAGTATATTGTACAAAAAATGGATGATCCTAAAGCACAAATACTCTATGAGGATATGGGGCATGGTAACTATATGATTATGTCCCCTGATGAAATCCAACTCCCCAAAGTGTCACCTAAAGATCCTAATGGTGTTTGGATTTTAGAGTTTGATGGAAGTTGTTCCTCAGCCGGGTTCGGAGCTGGTGTCCTACTGGTGTCACCTGAAGGGAGCCTTCATCCTTTTTCATTCAAGTTGCAGTTCGAAAATACTAATAATACAGCAGAGTATGAGGCTCTCATTCTTGGACTGCAAGTGGCCAAAGAACAAGGTGTAAAGAATCTTCTGGCTCGTGGTGATGCGGAATTGATTGTAAAGCAAGTTAGAAGCCTTTTCCAGGTAAAAAATGGAAGGTTGAAACATTACCGGAATCAGGTTTGGGATTCCATTGAATTTCTTGATGCTTTCTCCATCGAAGCAATACCTAGGGAGAAGAACAGCAGGGCTGATTCACTAGCAGTCTCAGGGTCACTACTGATTCCTCATCCTGACTTCTCTCAAGACAAGTTCACCATTGAGATGGTCCATCGACCTAGTGTACCTGATAATACCAATAACTGGCAAGTTTTCAATGATGATCAACACTTGCTTTCTTTCTTAGAACTCAAGGGTAATTTTGAACAGCTGTATTTTGAAGGAAGTGACAACCTGCCTCGTGAAAGTGTGCCCTTTGACAAAGTAGTCACCCAAGGAGAAGAAAAGGATCAAGATGGATGCATCAAACTCAAAGGAAACAAGATTCCTAAAGGATTGGTGAGTTTAGAGGAACTATTTGATAAACATGACAGGTATGTAAAGTCTAGAGCTTCTACTGGACCTCAACAATCAGCTGAGTATGATAAAATTAATATTGGGAGTTCTACTGATCCTAAGCTCGTGAACATTGGAAAATGTTGCACAACAGATGAGAGGAAGAAAGCAATTGATCTTTTAAAGAGGTATAAGGATGTTCTTGCTTACTCTTATGAAGATTTAAAAGCTTTCAAACCAAAAGATATGCAGCATTTTATTCCTCTCAAACCTGGAATTAAGCCTTTTAAGCAGAAACAGAGGTAATACAACCCCAAAATAGTTGACACCATCTTTCAGGAAATACAGAAGTTGTTGAAGGCCAAAATCATTTTTCCCATTCACCATTCAACATGGATTGCTAATATTGTGCCTGTTAGGAAGAAAAATGGTGAGATCCGCATCTGTGTTGATTTCAGAATTGAATCAGGCTTCTTTGAAAGATAATTATCCTTTGCCTATGATGGATCAGGTCTTGCAAGCAGTAACAGGATCTGAAATGTTATCTATGCTTGATGGATTCTCGGGATATAATCAGGTAGAGGTTGATACTGCAGATCAACACAAAACAACTTTCACTACTCCTTGGGGTACCTTTGCTTACAAGAGAATGCCTTTTGGGCTCATTAATGCTGGTGCCACTTTTCAAAGAGCTATGGATCTGGCCTTTGGAAGTTTGAAAGGGAAGTGTATTGTCATATACCTTGATGACTTGACAGTGTTTTCTAAAACAAGGGCGGATCATTTTGACCACCTGGAGACAGTTCTGCTAAGATGCAGAGAACATGGGATTTCTTTGAATCCTAAAAAATTTGTCTTTTGTGTCACAGAGGGGAAATTATTAGGGCACATCGTCTCCAAAGATGGTATTAAGATTGATCCTGAATGAGTACAAGCTATCCAGCAAATTCCTCTCCCAACCAGCAAAAAGGGCGTGCACTCTTTCTTTGGTAAGATCAATTTTTTAAGAAGATTCATCCCTGATTTTGCAGAGTTAACTTTGAATATTTCTCAAATGATGAAAGGGAAACAAACGTTTGGTTGGTCTTCTGAAGGAAAGGAATCCTTTGAAGGTATTAAAAGAGCTATCGCTAAAACTCCTGTTTTAGCATGTCCTGATTTCAGCAAAGATTTTATTATCTATTGCTATGCCACAGATAATACCTTGGCTATTGTTTTGACTCAAGAAGACTCTAATGAGCATGAACTCCCAATTGCGTTCATGAGCTATATTCTGAAAGATCATGAGTTAAAATACACCATGATGGAAAAACATGCTTTTGCAGTGGTCAAAGCTGTTAAGCAGTTTCGTTTTTACATCCTCAACTCTCATTCCATGGTGTTGGTTCCAGATACAACTGTTAAGTCAATTCTCACACAACAAGAATTTGGATCCAAGAGAGGGGGTTGGGCTAAGGTCCAAGAATATGACATTGACATCAAACCGACCAAGCTTGTTCGTGGAAAAGGTCTTTGTGAGCTCATTGCTGAAGGAGCTAAGCATGAATTGCTGGAGAATAAAGTTGGCCTTCCTACCGTTCTGTTTCTTAGCTCAGTTGATGAATGGTATGCTGATATTGCTCATTTTCTCACCTATGGAGAATGCCCCTCTCATTTAACTACCAAAGAAAAGAGGACTGTTAAACTAAGGTCAGTGCAATATGTGTTGTGGGAAAACGCCTTGTTCAAACGTGGGTTAGATGGAAGATTTTTGAAATGTGTGGACAAGGAACAACAGAAAAAGTTGCTCTCAGCTTTTCATGATCAGGCATGTGGAGGCACTATTCATCAACGGTCACTGCTCATAAGATACTTCGTGGAGGATATTACTGGCCTTCCTTGTTCAGAGATGCATCCAAGTGGGTTGATAAATGTGAGGCTTGTCAGACCTTCGTGGGAAGACCTAAATTGGCCTCTTTGCCTCTTAAGCCAGTTGTAATTGAAGAACCTTTTCAACAGTGGGGTTTGGACTTCATTGGAACACTTAATCCCGCTTCTAGTGCTGGTCATACTCATGTATTAACTGCCATGGATTATTTCACCAAATGGGTAGAAGCTATTCCAGTTAAGAGTACTACTTCTGAAGTGGTGTGCAGCTTCATCAAAGAGAACATCTTGGTAAGGTATGGTGTACCTAACAAGATTGTGACAGATAATGCTTTGAATTTCTCTTCAACCGAGATAATGGATTTTTGCTATGGGTATGGCATCTCTTTGGCTCACTCCTCAGATTACTATCCTCAGGGAAATGGGCAAGCAGAATCCACTAATAAAAATTTGGTGACTATTATAAGGAAATTAGTCAATGAGTCTCAACGAAACTGGCACAAGAAGCTCTATGATGCTCTTTGGGCAGACAGGATTACACCAAAGAGAGCTATTGGAATGTCTCCTTTTCAAGTGGTATATGGAGTAGAAGCTCAATTGCCAGTAACAGTGGAGCTGCCAGCCTTGCATCTAATGAAGGCCATTGAAGATACTAGTTTCAGTGATGCTTTGGATAAGAGAATTATGTACCTTCACAAACTGAATGAGGACAGATTGGAGGTTGCTGATAGGATATCTATTCACCAGCAGAAGGTAAAGGTCCTGTTTGATAAGAAAGCCAGGTTCAGAGATTTCCAAGTTGGAGACACTGTGTTGTTATGGGATAAAAGGCATGAACCTCGTGGCAGCCATGGCAAGTTCGATTCCCTTTGGCTCGGACCTTTCAAGATCAGACACTTTGCTAGTAAGAATTCATTTTATCTTGATTACATGGATGGTTCTCCTCTCCCACTTCCTTATAGTGGGCAGTACCTTAAGTTGTTCAAGTCATAGGTGATTAGGGAGTCCTTTGTATATTCTGTACAGCTTTTTGTTTTTCTTTCCTTTTTTTGTTTTGGTGTGTTGTCCTCTGTATTGGTTTGCTTTTTGACTCCGTGGCCCAATGGATAAGGTACTGGTCTGCTTCCCCGAGTTTGTCTAAGTTCTTACCTTGTCCCATTCCTTGAATTTATGCCAAGTCATCCCCAGAAGGAGCCAGCTGTTGTCCACTCAAAATTCCCCTGCTCTTAAGGAAGTGAAAATTTTAAAATTTTGAGTTTTAAGTGTCTTCTCTGTTGTACTCCATGTTAAAAGTCGAGAATTTGGGAAAATCTACATTTTTGGGTCATTTTGTGTGTTTTTCGGGCCTGTCGGACATTTTTGTCCCGCGTGTCCCAAGTTCAAACGGGCGCTCTGTTCCCCGATCGGCCGGTTTCCCCGAAGTTTGTCTTTTTCGGGCCCATCGCGCTTTCACGTCCCAAATGTCCCAAGTCCAATCGGGCAAGTTGTTCCATTTTCGGCCGAATCACCCGAACCGCGTACTTCACGCTTTCACGTCCCAAATGTCCCAAGTTCAATTTGACAAGTTGTTCCATTTTCGCCCGATCCGCCGAGTCGCGTGTTTCGCGCACTTTTGTCCCACACGTTCCAAAAGGCATTTGTGTCTTTTTTTCCCGAATCGCCCGAATCGCGTACTTCGCGTCTCACTTGTCCCACATGTCCCAATTTCAAATGGGCAAGTTGTTCCATTTTCGGCCGAATCGCCCGAGTCGCGTACTTCGCGCACTTTCGTTCCGCATGTCCCAAAAGACATTTGTGCGTCTTTTCCCGCTTCACCCAAATCGCCCGAGTCGCGTACTTCACGCACTTTCGTTCCGCATGTCCCAAAAGACATTTGTGCGTCTTTTCCCCGCTTCACCCGAATCGCCGAGCCGCGTGTTTCGTGCATTCACGTCTCACATGTCCCAAATGAACCAAGTGCCATTCGTGCTTATTTTTCCCGCTCTACCCGAATATCTTGCTTATTCAAATTGGTAAATGCGCATTCATTATCTTTCTCTCTCCTAAACGGCTATATTATGAGCATTTTTGAAAACCCCTATGCATTTTCGTGTATCCCTTTGTAATTCCTTCCCGAGTTTAGTGTGCGGCTCTACCCTCCGAATTACTATCAATTTGAAGATCAAATGTCAGGGACAGTGAAGCTCATCATCTTGACTTTGGTGACTTTTTGGTCGAGGATGGCTGATGCAAACCCTACACCAATGGCGCAGATGATTCTACCATACTCATGTCGAGTTTGATAAGGAAATGGAGAAGTGCCCCGGATTTTGGGCTCAGTCTACAGCCAACACGTCAGTCCCTCGTGGCAGAGACATAACCGAGGCATTGAAGAGATTCAGGCAGTGAATTTTGAAGTCAGTGGGTCCCTCCCATTCATAACCACCTGTCTTCTTCTCCTTATTCTTCTCTTCTTTTCTAATTCTTTTTCTCGGATTCATTGTAATTAGTTGAGGTATTGCGGTTGGCAATCCTTAACTAATCTTTAGTTAAAAGAAGTAGTTACAAAGAATAACTGATTTGTAAGCTATATAATGGCCTCTCCACGCCATTTTGAGGAGGAAGAACTTGGCTTATTTTTTGAAAGTGTAAATAGATCATAAAGAAATCAATACAGAAGGGCTTTCCATTCTTTGTCTATCTGATCTCTTTTATCCCCAAGCTTTCATTTAATTTTTGTGAAGATCATTTGTCTGTGTTATGTTAAGAAACTTTGTGTTCTAGCAGATGTTATTTACAGAACTTTGTGTCTTTAAATTCCATCTTATTTATATGATACAAATGATCTTGTTTCAATTCATTGTAACTTCGCATACATAAAGAATTACTCTGTTATCTATAATTCCGCATGTTGCCTTTCTGCTCATTCTCGTACTCTCATTCCTCGGTCCTTTTGTAATTGATGATCTTTATAGAAAACACTTTCGTAATATCCAAGTTCAACCAGAAAATCATGTTTTGTATATTTGTAAATAGGTTCATTTCTGAATAAGGGAACCTCTCCCATTAAAGAGGAGGGACTTCTTGTCCCCTGACTGTTGCTCTTCGTAAAGTCCTATTTGACGACCAAAGCCCGGAAACTAAAGGCCTAATAAGGTGCCCATATAGCCAATCTTCCTAGAAGAAGAAGGACTACATAGCCCAAAGAAGATGAGATTTGCGAAGACCTTAAGAAGAGACCGTATGAAGAAACTTCATCTCGGTGAAGGGCTTGGTGAATAAATCTAGAATTTGATAGATGATATTGCAATTACATTTGCTATGAATTCGATGTAGACCAACTAATAGGACAAATAGAGAAGTGCTTGTGTTATTACAAGAGAGAAACTATAGCCAAAAAGTAGATTTAGCTTATGTGGATGATCTAAGTCACATTTTGCTTCTTACTGCCCAATCGAACCAAGAGAGAAGACTAATTCTTAGCGATACTTAGTAGATTTTTGAATCCAATCAATTCTAATCGGAATCAACCCAATCAAGTCAATATCCCCTCCATGATAGTGAATGCCATCAGCATAAGTGCCATGAACATAATGAAGGATCTATTTAGCTACTTTCTAATGTAGCTCATGTGGCTCTTGCATGAATCTGGACACGATCCCAACAACATATGATAAATCCGGTTGAGTGTGAGTCAAGTAAATCAAGCTCCCCACCAACTGTCGATAAAGAGTACCATTAACCAAGGGAGTAGAGAAATCTGAAACCAACTTAACCCCGGAAAGAAAAGGAGTAGGAGAAGACTTGTAATCGGACATCTAAAAATGAGCTAGCAAATCAAGAGCATACTTAGGTTGCAAAATCAAGATTCTCGAGTCAGATTGTGAAATCTAGATCCCAAGGAAGTAATGAAGCAAACCTAAGTTAGTCATGGAGAACTTGTTGGCTAAGGTGATCTTCACATAATCAATAATAGAGGAAGAGCTTCCTGTGATCAACAAGTCATCAACATATAGAACAAGAATGAGTATGGAGTCATCTTGCCGTAGAATATAAACATTTGGATTAGAGTGACACCTAGTAAACCCTAATGTAAGTAAAAAGGAGTCCATCTTGGCATACCAAGCCCGAGGGGCTTGTTTAAGGCCATAAAGAGACTTCTTTAACTTACAAATGAGGGAGGAATCTTGGACATAACCCGGAGGTTGTTCCATATAGATCTCTTCCTCTAGGTCACCATGAAGGAAGGCACTCTTAACGTCCATTTGATAAACTTTCCATATGTTTGCTGCAAAAATGGCTAGAGTCAATCGAATAGAAGTCATCTTCACAACTAGAGCAAAGGTTTCTGTATAATCAACCCCAACTATCTGGGAGAAACCCTTAGCTACTAATCGCACTTTAAAATTTTCGACGTCTCCATCTACTCCATACTTTGTTCGGAACACCCACTTACACCGAA
Organism: Taxus wallichiana var. yunnanensis; assembly: GCA_018340775.1. NCBI lineage: Eukaryota > Viridiplantae > Streptophyta > Pinopsida > Cupressales > Taxaceae > Taxus > Taxus wallichiana. The sequence goes on from CM031240.1 coordinate 442,945,078, forward strand.
TGATTTTTCTTCCTTTCGAAAGAGTGGTGAGATCCCAAGTATCGTTCTTCATGAGAGAGGAATACTCCTCATCCATGGTAGAATCCCACTCAGGAATACCAGAAGCCTCCGGAAAGACTGTGGATCGAAGCTAGAGGCAAAGAAAGAGTGGGGTCCAATGAAACTGAGTGAGTAGTGTCTCATATCAAAGTATCTCTAACTAAATCTAAAGCACTTTGCAAAGTTTTCCTGGCCCAAAGGGGACAGAGGATCAAGCTCAAAGTCAAAAGATTCTTCACTTGAGTGAGAAGGGACATAGTCCTCATCATCACTATTTAGAATCAGAAGACTCAAAGGTCTGATGGTTGGGAGGATCAGAAGAGGAGCACGCTCAACAATATCATCATCTGATGAGTTAGAATCTGAATCAATGAGCTAAAGAACCTTAATAGGTGGAGAAGTAGAAGTCGAAGAAGACTCATCGAACTTAACACTTCTCTCAATATATAGCTCATGAGAAGTAGGATTCATCAATCAATATCCCTTCACGCCATCAGGATACCCTACAAATATACAAGGTTTGGATTGTGGTTCCAAAGCCTTGCGTTTCTTCTTGGGAATCAAGCCATAGCCTTGGATCCGAAGACTCGAAAGTGCTCAACATCAGGCTTGCATCCAAACTAGGCTTCAAAGGTGTCATCCCTCTTACTACCTTGTGTGGAACACGGTTCTAAATGTAATTTACATAATTCATTGCTTTCGGCCCAATACTACTTGGAGGAAGAGACTTGAGTGAATCATACAAGTGGCCATCTCCTCGAGAGTATGGTTCTTTCTTTCTCGTGACTCATTCTACGAAGGGCTATAAGAATCGTATGCTGCAAAGAGATCCTTGTAAGTATAGAAATCCATGAACCTATTATTTACATATTCACCTCCATTGTTAGTTTGAAGAACCTTGATAGACCGTTCCACCTGTTTCAAAGAAGAGCCTTAAAGTCCCGAAAATGTTCAAAGACTTGAGACTTAAGATTAAAAAATATACCCAAGTATATCGCGAAGAGTCATCAATGAAGGTTAGTACATAAAGAGCTCTAGTAAACGAAGGAGAAGGAAATGGACCAGAAACATCATGTGAACAAGATCCAAGGACGAGTGGCTCTCGGGTTTTCCTTTGTCAAAGTTATTTTCAGGATGCTTTCTAAGGGTACAACCCTCACAAAGACCCTTAGAAAACTTGACGTGAGGTAACCTGTTGACCATTTCATTTTGACTCAATTGTTCAAGGTAGTGATAATTTAGATGTCCAAAATGCTCATGCCATAGCTTACTAACCTCATTTGCATGAGTGAGCAAGGTAGTGGGTGTAGAATCAGAAGTAAAGTGGGAAAGGTATATAACCATGAAGTGATCAACCTTTCCCTCAGCCACTGTAGTGTCATTGTTAAGCTCATGAATAATCACCGAGTTAGGACCAAATTCCACTCGCATTCCTTCACCAAGGTGAGTAATTTGGTAAACCGATAGGAGATTGGTAGAGAGATCAGGAACACTCAACACTTGGTTAAATGTTCCCCATCCATCTCTACCGATCCACTATCGGAAACCGACACTGTCATGTCATTACCCATCGTGATTTGGGACATTCCACAAGGTTCGATGTTGGAAAATCAACATGCGAAGAACCCATGTGGTGCGAGGCACCGGAATCTATAATCCATGTTGATGAAGGAGCAACTTTGGCTACAAGGGCCTTTCCTTTCTTCTTATCATTTTTAGCACCTTTTGTAGCAGAAGACTTGGCCTTTGGAGCACTTTGTTTTATTGATTCAAGAACACTTATTTTATTTTTCTCAAGTAAATGAGATAAGTGATCAAATTTGTTTTCAAAAATAATGTTGCTCGTCGTCGTGACCAAAATCTTCTTGCAATAGGAACACAAAACTTACTTTTCTGTGCCTTAGGCTCTCGAAGTGAAGTGTTTGTGTCATTTTTAGGTTTGATCTTGGTTTCTTTCTTAGGTTGATCCTTGTTTCTTTCTTCTTTTCAGTCTTCTTTCCCTGTTTACTAGTACTTTTACAAGGGCATGTGACTTGGACTTGAGAGACCCCATTTGAATGAGTTTGTCCTGTTCTCGAATGAGTTGGGATGAAAAATAGTCAAAGGAGGGCATAGTCCAAGTATCGCCTAAAGTAACTTTTGTAGCATAGAAAGTTGACACGAAGACAAATATTCGGGACCTAGCTTAGAGAGAATCGACAAGATCAGTTGAGAATATTTCTTTTCTACTTGACATCCTTTTAACAATAATCTAATGTGGACAAATTTTGAGAAGAAAGCTTGTAGGTTTTCAAAGTCACTAGGATTTAACCCTAGTAGTTCGTTTTCCAACTCATGTGCTCTCATGTCATCTAGTTGTCCAAACATCACATCCAGCATTTTCCATGCAAATTTAGGTGTTTCGGATGCCTCAATGTGGAAGAGCAAGTCAGGAGAAACGAACATGCAAAGAAGACCTAAAGCTTCATCACTATGGTTTAACCACTTAGATTTTTTAGGTTCATCGTCTGGTTCAGTCTCAGTTCCCATGGTGATGTGAAATAACCCTTTACCCCTTAGTTTCATTATTATTTTCGATCTCCATTCGAAAAATTTGAATGGCGTAAGCAAAGGAATTGAAAGTGCATCCATAGTGAGAGAGAGAGAAAGAAATGCAGAAAGAAACACAACCACCAGACAAATAATAACCCCCTGCTTTGGCACTTTAGTTGAATGCGTTTATTACAATCATGTCCGTGTGTGTAGTTTGAAACACTTGGTAACTCGTCTTGCAATTAGCGTAATAACGAGTAAAGAGGATACTACAACAGTGTTTCGTGGAGCGCAACAAAAGAGGAACACCGTAAACAAGCACAAGCAAAAATAGAAAGGAGGTGAAATCCAACCTTGGTGGTGAGAAAAAAAAATCTTATGTTTCATGAAAGAATCCCTTTGTCGTAAAATTGTGGCGGACGCGCTCACAAGTCCACGAAAAAAAAGAAATTGAACAAAGCTCAAAAGAATGAGCTGAAATAAGCAATACAAAGACCCTCGAATGTGGCACTTTATAAAATTAGTGCATTTACAAAGATAATGATCCCATCATCTAGAGTGCGAAAAAACATGCAACTTTGACTAAAGAAGTGCTCAAAACCAAGCAACGAGTCAAAAGTTATAGCAAAAACCAATTCCCGCAATTGATGAGAAAAAGCCAATAAGCCTGCAAACGGATTTAAAAAGTGCCCTAAACGCATGCAAAGGGTGTTGTATGTATGCTCGTTGGAAACGACACGGAATTTGAGATAGGGTTTGTTTGTATTGCGAGGGGGGATTAGCCACCTGCCAATCCCGGACCTCACCCTTCGTCTTCGGCACTCGACGAAAGGTTAGAAATACAACAAGCCAAAGACCAAATTATAATGCCAAGGAAATATATTGTTTAAATAATGTGAAATTAATAAAAGATAGATTTAATTAAATTAAATCTAATTAATTTCAAGAAATAATTAAGATCTAAAAAAGATAAAAAAAGATTTAGAATTTTAATTTAGATCTTTTAAATATTTGATGAGACTTCTAACAAATTGCTAAAAATGGTTTTAGAAACTTGTTATAAATTAAAAACACGGTAAATTAGAAATTTTAAAAACTTACCAAAAGAGTTTTGATTTGTTTTGTGTTTTAAAAGAAAAGCTTTTAAAATAGACTTCCACGTGTTTTTAGAAAAAGACAATGAGTTAGAAAAAGGAAAAAAGCTTTCCTGAGTTTTTTTTTTTTTAAAAAGAGGAGTCTAATTTAGCCAACCTTTCCAAAAAGAACAACAAAAAAAACTTCAAACGTTTTGATTTGGATTTAAAAAAGCAAAGACAAAGTTTTAAAGAAACCTATGTACTTAAAAAAAAAAATTGATTTGTTCTACCAAACAAAACAAAACATAAAAAAAATGGCTCGTATTTTGTAAAAGGCAGAGATTTCTATTTGAGTGAGTAAGTTTTAAAAGAAGGAAAGAAAACTTACCAAAACAGTTTTGTCCCAAAAAACGATAAAAGCAAGAGAAAGCGATGCACATATGCGTGGACAACATGAAAGAGGAGAGTGATGAGAAGATTTTCAAAAAGGCGTTTGGTTATAAGATAGTCCTGCGTGAAACAACATGAAAAGAGTTTGCGGTGCGTGGAAGAAAGTGTAAAATGCCCGAGCATCAAAAAATGCCTAGAAGGTCCAAGAAAACGCGGAAGAGCAAAAATGCCGAGCAGTCACAAAAACACCTAGAAGGTCCAAGATGTTTTTGAAACACACCAGAAGCAGTCCAAAAAAATGAAGGAATGAAGAAAAAATTCAGGCCAACAATGGCATGCGTGAATGAACAGTGATGGCAGTTTGAATAGTCCAAAAATGGTCAGAGGGACAGAAGTTCATTGATGAGCAACCATGACTAGAAGAACTCAAAGATCCTGTAACCACAGACAACATGCATATCCTGCAAAAACCAGAGAGCTTAAAAAATTTCACTTCCATTTTAATAAATTAAAAAAATGAAAAGAATCTCTATTTTGGATTTTGATACATCCAACTAAAAAGAGCAGAAAAACCTCTGATTTCTCAAGGTATTTTGAAAAAACCTACACATGCACAAGAAAAAAAACACAAAAAATCTTTCCGAGAAATCTTGTTAGAGATATTAGCAAGATAATTTCCAGAAAATAGTGATCAACATCTTGCATGCAGAGTAAAATAACGAAACCAAGAAGGAATAATATCAACAAAAAACAAATCAAGTGCACGTTTACCCGATCTCAGCTCTGATACCATGAAAAGAGTTTGCGAGAATTGAATTGGAAATGAGGCACCATGAAGTAGTTGCACTCCAACGGAATCGTGAAAGCTCCAACAATAGCAAGGAAAAAATGATCAGTAATGGAAGAACTTGCTCAACAAAAACAAAGCTTGCATAGAGGAAAGACAACAGAGTGTCTTGGCATACTCATAAATGAATAGAAAAGGGGTACATATAGGGTGTTGAGTAACCCTAGTGCATGACGCATATGAAACCCCGAACCTAACCCTAAACCTAGCCCATGTGAGATGACCCTCCAACATGAGAGGAGGACACATAGGATAACTCACACTAACATATACCTCCCTAAGGCACTTATACCTCCCATGAAGAATACCCCATAGTCTTCTCCTATACCATCCCAAAGCCATCTACCCAACCTGACCCAACAAATAAAACAACACATTCAAACATTCAACTGTTCAATTATGCATAAAAGAAAAGAAGAACATTTCAAGAGCTAAGCTCTTACCTCTCCACGATGGAGTTTGTTCCAAGCCTCCAAAACAACAAGATTTCTAATGCAAATAGTCTAGATCAACAATCCACAAGCATTCAACAATCTCCAACTTTCTCCAAATTTGCAAGAGCTCAAACACCCCAAGAGAAGTCGCCCAAAATGAAGTGATAAAAGGGAAGCAACCAAGCACAAGTATTCAAAAAGAATCCCCATGTCTTCCAAAAGCAAGGGCTCAAAATAGCAAAAGAAGTCACCCCAAAATGATGCATCCACAAGTGAAGCAACCCAAAACAAGGTAAGGAATTCAAATTTTATAGAAGAGGGAAGAGAAGAGGATGAGGTGGATCCATGTAAGATGCCACATCACATATCCTCAACCACAACACAAAAGTAAATTTCATTCTCCAATGCATATTAAATAGGTTGGTAAATAATATGACAGTTTTACTTACACACTCAAATCAAACCCACACCCAAAATGACTGAAATTAAAACATGAAAGAAAAGTGCAATTAGAGAATTCAACTTGACTTTCAAAAATGCATAATGAAGGTCTAAACTTAACCCTCCAACCATAGGTACAGTTGGTAAATAAATTTAAGAGGTGTGGGACAAGTTTAACTTGTCCCACAAGCCTCCAAAATCAGCCTCCAAGGACAAATTCGGATTTCAAAAGAAGGTGGAGTGTTTCATACTCCAAAATAACTTACATATCTCTTACACATTACTTACACATTACTACAACATTTAAAACAAGAGCCAACAACCCTAATAATTACTTTCTTATGTCCCAATTGATTTATTAATCTTTTAACAATATGTTTTCTCACATACTTTACCACAATTTATTTGATTAAATAGAAAGGGGAAACACATCACTTTTAAAACACATACTAACTTAAACAAAGGAACCAAATAAAAGAAAATACACAAAGTCCCTTGGTCACATTTAAAGGTGATCCCCCCATGGGAATCCCTAACACAATCAAACACACACAAACAATTACAACTTGTCATGGTAACCTTATTGAATTCATCTAGAATTCCAAAGTAGTTGGTCTCCTATCCCCCGATGTTTGTTGTGATATTTTTAACTTACAAAATACAAATACCTACCTCGGCCTCGTGGCCATATCAGAACATCCAAATGAATATAAATATAATTTCAAGGTCATCACATATATGTAAATCACAACAATCATCAAGATAATCAACAATATCACTCACAATTTCATCAATAACTATATCATCATCAATTTTAATTCAATTTTCTCATCTACTCAATCTATCCAAATATCACATGTCCTAACCACATCCATAAATATATATAACCATGTCCAACAACATGTTAACATCTATATAAAAATGTCTCTAACAATCATCATGCATCATATGTGAATCAGAGTCGATAATAGTCCATGCTCTAACATCTAATCATCATACTGAATCAAAAGTCACAATAATGTCCATAATATAGTCCACAGGGTCAAAATCCATAATAAAAGGTGTCAAAGGGAAGTGGGCACTACATCCCCCTCCCCTTAGACTCGACTTCCTCCTGGAAGTCACTAGAACAAATGTGGAAATTAAACTCACGTTACAATGTAACATCCTCCTGAAGTAATAGCTAGATCTCATCATATCTTTCCCACTACACTCGCACGAGATCAATCTCTACCTCAAAGGCCCAGGGTCCTATAATCTATAATGCAAACGGGCTCCATCATCACCTACCCCTGATCCTACACCTACAATGAGGTCCAATCCAGCACATGAGAAGGATCAACAATGTATCTCCTAAGAAGCTCCAAACATGAAACACATCATGTACGTGAGACAAGCTAAGTAGAAATGCTAGATGGTAAGCTAAAGGGTGGATACGTCTAAGATCTAAAAGGACCAACGAATCTAATAGCTAACCTAAAAACTTTTCCATAATGGATAGGGCTCTTATGTGGCCTAACACAAAGGAACACCTTCATGCTCACATCAAAGCTACTGCATCAGGTCTATGCTGATCTGCATACTTCTTCCGCCTGTTTACGTGCCTCATGCGGTCTTTGTTTGATAAAACCACCCGCTGCTCCATGTCTTGTAACAAATATGGTCAAGAGAAATTGTACATACAAAAAAATAGGGAATCTTGTACCACCGAACGATGTTACACATGCCCCAATGATGATATAGGTCGCCTCACAAGGTGTTCGGATCCAGAAAAGCTCGCGAAGTATATGTTAGCATCCCAAATTCTTTATCCATGTTCCTTGTGCTTTGTTTTATTCCTTTGCCCTTCATTTCTTAGCTTTTTGACCTTTAGTGACAAAAGCGCCACCTGGTAGTGCGGTGGTCTGTAACCGCCGCCACCTGTATGCAGCGGCGGTCCTTCACGCATTTTCCAGCACATTCTTTTGATCACGACTTGCGTAAATTTTTAACTTTCACCATCTTTTATCCACGCTTTGACTCGTATTAATGTTTTGTGTCCCCCTGGAATAGTGTTTCTCCATTGTTTAATGGTAAAAAGAGTTATAATAGGAATCACCTTTGGGTGAATGTGAAATCTATAAATAGCGACTTGTTTTCAAGCAAATGGCCCCTCAAAACTACCTCTCAATTTCTCATTTTCCATTGTTTAGTCTCTCAATTCTTTCTTAGAGTTCATTTTGTTTTCATGTTTGCATCCATGTGTTTTTCTTTTCCTTTTAAGAAGCCATTCAATCTTCTTGCTTCATCTCTTGTTCATTGTTGTTCATACAAATTAGTTTAGAGCATAAGTAGTGTTAGTTATAGATTGCATCCATTAGAGTTGCGAGGTTGTGTTCTTCACGAGAAAGTGGATTCTATAATCTCTTGGTACACTTGCGTTGTATTCCCCAATAAATCCCACTAGGAATTACATATGCCAAGCTCTATCTCTTGCGTTGTCCCTCTCCTACTCGCATTATATTCGGTCTATATCCAAACTACCATTGTTTGAATACCTTTTTTGTTGATGCTAGCATATACACGCTCTTCTGGATTCACATGAACATGAAGGAATGAGGAGATCATTATGAGGGGACAAAGTCATACACTACTAGATTCACCACTTTTCTGCAAATTCTAGGTTTTATCTGTCAAAGTTCTAGTTAAAATATATCAAATAGAGTAGTGAAACATTTCATTTCAGTTAAATTTCATTCTTGATATTGCTAGGGAAGTTGTGGGGATTGATAGTTTCTTAGAAACTATGATTCATTCCTCACTTCTGAGGTAGGATCGAGAATCTTTCAATTAAGTTAATCAGCTATCTAGTTATTTAGGATAAACTCACAACTGCACAGGAAAGTAGCTACACCGGGCTACTTTGTTTGTTTTAATTTTGTTATTAGATTAGTTGTCATTTTCTAAATATATTAGATTAGTTTCTCTTTCATTTCCATTCAAAATCTTATCAAAAATACAAAAATAGAGAATATATATGTTGTAGATATATCTTGCATAGTTAATTTATTTCATTTCAGTTAGGTTTATATTGATCTTGTATGACAATCACGGGACCTAGGGAGCCCAGGGAATATGTTTTTGAGCCAATCGTGCCTCAACCAAATATTGTTGCAGCAATAACTGACATAGACCAAAATCTCAGAATACAGGTCTTCCGAACAACAACAGACCTACTAGAAATCAGCTCACAGTTAAGGGGATTAAACATAGAAGATGAAAAAGTGCATACGTTCTGGTCAAATCAGACAAATTATAGATTGCCTTGATAGACATCCGTATGACTGTAGAAGGACCTGAAAGAGAACAAACATTTGGTTGTGATCCACTAGTCCCACAAGCCAGACATAGGAGACCTCCTTGTTGATATAGACACTAGCTTACGTATCCAAGTTACCAAAACACCTATTAGGTACTCCGAGAAAATCGTGCAACTTCTAGTTCTAAATGTAGAGGTCGAAAAGGCATACGATTATTGGATACTCGGGATCAGAAGAAGGGATTGATTCTTCACATGACCATAGGAGGTCCACAACAACCACAAACTTACGGTTGTGATCCAAAGTCCCACAACCCAACGGGCCTACAAATCAATCCAACGTTGACGCTGGTTTGTGAACATTAGTGTTTAGATCCTCTCCACTCCCACCAAACATTATCACACAACTATCATTATTAAACGTAGCAACTAATCAAGCTAAATATTTATGGACTAGACTAGAGAATCGTCCATAAAACACCAAAAGATCCACTACATATTTAGCCATTCCATTTTCATGACCTTGTCAGGAGACATATATGAAGCACCCACAGGTTATCTTCCACGTATCCACAACCCATAGATCGGATCATGGCAGAACTCGATATTGATTGGAGCCTTCGAGCAACTATTCTCACCGAACGATCTATCACCTTTGGTTCGGGTTAGGAGGGCCTTCTTTGCCTTTAGATTCACAGATCCCATCATTACGTGTTGAAGACATAAGATTACCTAACTCGCTTATCTACATCCCGCGTGTGAACAACCACCGGATAAACATGTATTCCAAGTCACGACCTCGAGAGGTATGGTGCGGGGAAATTCACTTGCCAGGATTATCATGCCCCTCGCATGTCACTTTTCATCGTATCACAATAGAAACCCTGTCCCTCTAACCTATCCCAACTAAGAGGCGTAAATACACTCTCTCGCCATTAAAAATCCTAAAAGAACCTTTAGACTTCACTATACTAAGCGTCATTCTTCCAAGACCTCTCTCACCGATCTACCCAAGTACAAAGGAGAGTGAGACTCGAATGCATATATTAAGGACTATGCCCATGACCATTCGAGAACTGCTCCCTTGGGATGGAGTTATTGCTCAAAAAATATTCCCAAAAATTTAGAAGGTATTGCCCTCGATTGGTATTATAGAATACCTAAAGCCTCAATACATTCATTTAAACAACTCGTTTTAGAGTTCATCAAGGCATTTGACATGAACAAATTGTTGAGAATAGGAATTAGGGAATTCTTGCATATTAAACAAGAGCACAATGAATATGTTGCTCATTTCATCCAAAGATGGCGTCTGATCCTCTATTCTTTAACAAGTGCTCCAAACATGGATCAGATGGAACTATGCGATTTTTCCTTCATTCTCTCAAAGAGAGAGATAAAAGAAGAAGTCAGAGGAAGTTCCCACTAAGAACTTATGATGAAGTGCTGAGAGCGCTCTCGAATAGATCAAGCTAATAGATAGCGGTCGCAAGACATATGGAACAAATGGGGAGGTTAATCATCCCCTGACCAAAACACTACGACTTATCCTACTACCACAAATGCCAATCAAGGACCTAAAATCCTTAACAAAAACCGTGGAAGTGACAAAGATGAGTGACTAACCAAACTAAAAAAGCAAACGTTGTAAATATTCCACCACCGATTAACAATCAACGAAACAACAATTTTACCCCAACGATCAACGTGGTGGATTTTAATCATCCCCATGACAAGAACAACAACAAACAACAACATACATACAGATCCAGGACATAGGGTCAAGTCAAAACTCAGACTAGATATCAAAACAAAGACAACAAACACAAAACTTAATCCTAATAGTCAACAATTCAATTAGAGTTTTGGACCACAACGTGCACCAAACTAACAACCTAGGAGTTATAATCCTAACTCGTATTGTGGTTTCCACAAAATTGAGGCCATGACACTAGGACTTTCACCATGATTACAATAAGTTCATGCAACGTTCTGCCGGAAGAACAAAGACAACTCTTCATAGATATGTTCTTAATAGATTTTGTGACACCTATGCCAAATACTTTCACAGAGGGTAATCTCCCTCAAAATGCACCTCTTAAGATCTTGATGATCTACTTCCAAATCACAATAACAATAATAAATTAAATCCAAATGGGATGAACAAAGGTGTAATGACAGGAAATAACGATCACGAAGCCTCAACTTCACTAAATCCGGTTGTTGCACCACGATTAGGAAATCTGACCACGAACCAAGATAGTTGGTCTAGTGGAGTTAGATCTTGAGCTACACGTAGAATCCATAACAAGAACACGAGAATATTCTTCTCAACCGGATCCAATCTATCCACTAGAAGCTAGATAACATTCAACAAACATTGGTAAACCCGTGGGTGCTTATGATTTAATTAATGACCTAACAAAGACCTTCTCTCACATCTCTTTTTGGACTTGTTGAAAAACTATCTTGCCCATAGGGCTGCTTTTTAGAAGCACTAGGTCTAGGTCATTTAATTAACATCACTCCACCTCCCGAAACACAAGTAAACCATATAGACTTCGATATCCACCCTCGAGGGCAGCCAAATAGGGATACCAAGTTTATATTCGACATAAACAAAATGCCAACAAATGTTGAAATTACACGTAGAGGTGATCCGGCCTTGCATTTACAAGTGTGGGTTTACAATAATTACATTAAACACACAATGGTGGATGATGGGGCAAAGCAGATTAACATTGTCCCCTTCTCTTTCCTTCAAAAGCTAGGATGTGGAGAAACAAATTGTTCCACAATAAGAAATACGCTAAGAGGTTATGATAGCCTTAAAGCTACTTCAATTGGGACTATAATATTACCAGTCACCTTAGGACCCAAGACAATCCTCACCGAGTTTTATATCATAGATCAGGAAACCAACTATAATATGATCCTCGGTCGACCATGGATACATCGCATGAAAGCAATTCCCTCTACGTTATTCCAAGAAATAAGATTCTTACACCTAGGAAAGATATTCATAGAAAATGTGACCCAAAACCATTCGAAATACACCTAGCATAGATCGAAGAAAAGACCGGCGTTCACTCACGAGTTTGAACTCCCAACAAACCAACTTAACAAACCAATCGACTCAAAACTAGAAGAAAAATTAATACCTACAATGAGAACTAGAAATTATGAACTTAGTCAAGAGCATCCTAGCCCTCAAGGATGAAGCTAACATTGTAGAAACAATGTCATTAGGAACTACTTACAAGAAATTGTTGAATTACTAGAACAAGATCTACCAATTTTCCTACTATTTGACTTCCAAGTATGGGATGCACCCTAGGAGTTGGTTCTCTTCCAATAGAGGAACTTTACATGGTAGAAGTAACTGAAACAGAAGAAACAAACGTGAAGAATGCCCCTGTATCCATCTTTCCTAGTAAATATTGGACTCTCCATTTGATGGAGCTAGATGTCGCTATGGAGCCGGGAGCGGGCATAATCTTTACTTCTCTGAGGAAAGATCCTACCTTTTACTTTTAAGTTGAAATTTGAATGTACAAACAACGATATGAGTACTGAAGCCCTCCTCCTTGGCCTCATCATAGCCAAAAGGATTGGTGTTAATGACATCAGTGTTAGGAGACTTGCGATTAGTTGCAAACCAAGTCTCGAAGTATATGAGACTAGAGTGAGCACTTATAGCTCTATAAAACAACGGTATTAGATCTAAGCAAAAGATTCGACTTGATATCCATTGAGGCAATCCACAGAACAAAACAAGAACCTTCTTGTAGATTTAATAGCAACCTCAAACTTCACATTTCACCCCAAGTAATGAGTTAAAGATACAAGTTTCGAGGTATCACTTCGTGCAGACAGAACCATTGGTGAAGAAAATGTCAACAAACCCTCTCTACACACATATAGCTGAGAATGAATCTCCTATCTTACATCATGTTTGATAGTGATAAAGTCACTCTCGAATATCTCTAAACACTATGCGGAGCTACACCTTTCTCACCCTATAGTTGATCTTTCCTCTATATGCCACACTTCCTCTTCCTACTTTGGAAATCCCATGGTAGAGTCTCCTCCATGAGAAAGATCTCGATATCTATGAGATAGAAAATGGAGAAATCTTGGAACTACCTCCAGCCCCACCTGAGTTTGAAGAAGGTAACGCTTCTTTGATAGAAGAAACCATTGATATAAACATTGGAACGGAGGAAGAACCAAGAATTTTGAAGTTGGGATCCTCGTTAACTCCGGAAGAAATATAAATACACACCCAAATCCTCAAAGAACATCAAAAGGCTTTTGCATTTAATTATAAAGAAATGACAAGTATCACACCAAAATTTGTGGTACATAATCTTGTCACTAAACCAGATGTGAAGCCAATTAAATAGAAGTCAAGACCAATGAAGCCAAAAGTGGCTCTCATGGTAAAAGAGGAAGTAATAAAACTTCTCCAAGTAGGATTCATCAAACTAGTCGATTATTCACAATGGGTATCTAATATGTCCCCGTTCTAAAAAAGAATGGGAAGATACGCATTTGTATAGATTTTCAGGATATTAACAAATCTTGTCCCAAGGATGATTTCCCATTACCATCCATTGACGTTATCATTGATGCAACGGTTCTGGATTTGAATTATTGTCTCTCATGGATGGGTTCTCGGGATATAATCAAATCAAAATATCTACGAACAAGATCAAGCCAAAACCACATTTATAACTCCTGGGAACTTATTGTTATGTTGTCATGCCGTTTGGTCTTAAGAATGCCCGACACTACGTATCGAGGCAATGACTTATATATTCCATGATCTTATCCATAAAATTGTGGAATCATATGTGGATGACTTGTTGGCAAGGCCAAGAAAACTCTTGTGATCATCCAGGAAGGTGCTCCATATCATCTCATGACTAATTGAGTATGGTGTCACATTAAACCCGAGAGAAAGTGCATTTTCGGGTGTAACGGAGGTAAACTTCTAGGATACATTATATATCGCACGAGGGATTGATGTTGATCTCGGCCAAAATATGGGTTGTTCTCGAAATGATCCCACCTTGAGACGAATATGGAATGAGACATTTCTTGGGAAACTCGGTGCAATCGAAGGTTCATCCCAGATTTAAGCTTTTTTCCATTCATCAATCAACAATCTACTCAAGAAAGATTATAGCGTCGATTGGACTAAAGATTGCAACAAGGCCTTTGAAGCAGTTAAGCACTTCTTGTTATCACCACCCATGCTAATGCCTCCCAAACTAGACCACCCTTTAATCCTATACTCACGAGCCACTCATGTCTCGTTGGCCTGCATGCTAGCTCAAGAAGACGATGACAAATGAGAACGCGTGATCTATTTCATTAGCCGAACATTGCTTCGATTATGAAACACGTTACACACAAGTAGAGAGAGAATGCCTTGCCATAATTTTTGCAACAAAATGCTTGAGACATTACATGTTAAACTAGGAAACAAGGGTCATTGTAAAGATAGACCATTTACGAACATTTCTCACACAAGGATCTTTATCTAAAAAGGTTGGACGTTTCATAACCCTAATGGGAGAATTTGAGTTAACATTCATAAACCAAAAATCCATCAAAGGACAAATCATTACGGATTGGTTAGCTGACAATCCACTAGATGGAGGTGAACTGGTAGATCTAGACTTTCTCGATGAATGTGTATTCTTTGTCAAAACCAAACCCCCCATCTCTACATGTCCTGGTATACTGATATCATCAATTTTATCATGGACCATACATACCCGGAAAGTGCCACGTCACAACAAAGAAGGTGGTTACGCATTATTGCCGCTAAATATGTTGTTTTAGACCAAGTGCTCTATCGTAGAGCCTTGACAACATGCTTCTAAGATGCGTCGACATAGAAGAATCCAAGAGGATTCTTCATGAATCCCACAGTGGGATATGTGGGGGCCACTTCGAGTGGTCATGCCACCACTCGTAAAATACATCGGATGGGCTATTTTGGCCCACTCTCGAACATGATGCAGTGGAATTTGTATGTAAGTGCCACAAATGTCAAGAATTCTCTCACGAGATTCACATGCAAAGCACAATCCTACTGACCAATAGCAACTCGTGGCCCTTCTCCACGTGGGGTCTGGACTTGATAGGAAATTCTCTCCCTCATCAACCGATGGCCATAATTTTATAATCATAGCCATAGAATATTTCACCAAATGGGTAGAGGCCATGCCTCTCACCACCGTACCAGGTTCGGTGATTGCCAAATTCATTTTGAACCAAATTATCTATAGGTATGGTGTCCTACAAGTCATTATCTCTGATAATGGCACATCTTTAAGAATGACAAGTTTCATGAGCTATGTAGCAAGTTCAAAATAAACCATCACACGGCCTCTCTTTACTACCCTCAAGCCAACATGGACAGGCTGAAGTGACAAACAAAACGTTGAAAGCTATTCTCCTCAAAATGGTAAAAGAAAACAAATGATATTGGCATTTAAAATTATATCTAGCCTTGTGGGCCCACCGAACCTCAATAAGAACACCAACAGGAGCAACTCCTTTCTCATTGTATTCGGATTAGAAGTAGTTCTCCCACTTGAGGTTGAAATACCCCCGATCTCGCATCTCACTACTGAGGGATTCTAGATGAAGAAGCTTATAGGAGGCATGCCTCTCCCAACTAGAAAGCCTAGATGAGGCCAGGTTAAACACCGAACATGGCATAGAGCCTATGCTATCTTTGACCGGATGTTCCGGTAGTATAACAAAAAGGTCTATCAACGAGAAATATATGAAGGAGATCTAGTTTTAAGACTAGATAGTGGATCGATAAGAAAATCGGTGAAGGAAGAAAGTTCTCAGCCCAAATGGTTGGGCCCATATGAGTCATGAAAGACTACGGAAATGGTGTGTATCTCTTGTGCACACTAGAGGGTGAGGAATTCAATGAATCTGTCAATTCCTTGCATCTTAAACGGCTTTATGCATGAAGCATCAACCACTATTTGTATAATTATATCTACATTACATATTCATTTAGTTAGGTTCATTTTGTTCACTCATTTCGTAAAACTTGGTGATCAAGGGACTTGCTCTTAAACAATTCATTACAAACTTCGATGGTACAAGAGCATTCAAATCATACTTCTTCATTTTCATAACATCATCAAGTTGTTTTAGAATCATTTCATCAATTAAAGCTAGATATGACAAAGTCTTAACGGTAGCCATACCAAGGCCTGCATGCTTGTTCTCACTTTTGGTTTCTTCCTAGGATAGGTGTCTTGCCTATGGTCTATTCTAGAAGCTTCATGGTGTCACATCTATCATATATATATATATATATATATATATCTCTTTGGAAATAAGAACATTGACATTTTCTCAAGTAAGTAAGTCGAATATAGATCAAATAGAAAATTTTACTTTTACACATTTCCTTGCCCTACCAACCTTTGGTGTTGAGCTTGCGTCTCTTACTAGTGACGTAGGGTTGGGAAAGGATGGGAATGCCTTTACTCACTTGTGCCTTATCCATGGTGATAAGCCCATGCTTCCTACTTAGTAGCATGGGGCAAGGTGTAGGGGTTCTCTTGACAAGAGCGTTGAAAGTCATAAGCAAATAGTTCAAACAAACTTTTGAAATCTTGAGTCAAAACAAATGAATCAAATGTCCAAAATTCCAAGAGAGTTCAAAACCCTGAAAACCAAATTTTGTCAACCAAGTGGCCATCTACGGATCTAAGTCTGGATAAACTACAAAGCAAGTCACGTTCTAAACTATGGAGTCACTTGAGTAAGATAGGTTTGTAGCATCCTAGTTTGGTTCCACCAACTCTTTGTCTATCTCCCATCATTACCATTTCAACACACCTCATAGCTTGTGCCCTTTCTAGCTCTTGGTGGTGAGCCCTCGCATCTTACTAGTTGCGTGGAGTTAGGAGTGGGGCAAGTACATCTACTCATCATACCAATTCATCATCACATTTTGTCAAAACAATATGAAGTACTAAAAATTACTTATGAAAACTAAAGTTCAAGATCACAAAGCTCATCTATGTCATCATACATCAGCATCACGAAATACAAAAAAGAAAACATTTGTGATATTTGTTCTCCATTGCATACATTCTGAAAAGCATATAAAAACAAAATTTTTACAAACATCTAGTATACATGTGAAAATGAATCACAAAACTCTAGGTACAAAAGAGATCTAGATCAAAAAGAGTGTGTATATATATATAATCAGGTTTTATGTATAATGCCATCATGCAATAGGCATGGTAAAAATGCTCAATGAGCCCAGAAAATACAAAATGATCGTATAAACAATCTAGCAAGAGTCACTACAAAAAGAGCCAAGTGGCCTCTCAATCCCTATGGGATCCCTCAGAAGGCGCACGACCACGTCTAGGACTCTGGCTACTATGGCGCTCTGAGTGCACTGAGGGCTCACGGTCCCGAATAGTAGTTGTAGCCTCGCTATGAGAGTGGCTCCTCATCGGGTGCACTCTTGATCCTATATCACGGCTAACTCGGTATGGAGGAAGTCACCATCTTGGCCACATGCCAAATAGGGGAAAAAACATCGGTATGCCTACCAGCTGCCGAAGGCTCCCCTGCATCCATGGATAGCTCGGCACGAGTCTTCTCCATAGGGAGCATCAGGGTATCAGTACATACCAGTGAATCAAGTCTCGCCACTCATCAGCAGTCTCTGCAAGCAAAGGAGAAAACAAGTTAGAAAATAATCAAAAGATGAAACCAAGGATGAACAAAAGGAGAGATAGCAACTAAGGAAATCTAGCTAAAAATAAATATTCAAAAGAAGGTGATAACTCACTCGGATCTCCGGGCCTCAGAGAGGGATCTCTAGGATCGAGTGCCCTACCACGGATCCACCCATTGGTGACTAATGTCCTCCTCCTATGTCTGGGACAACATAGCGTCCTACCACGGACTCGTCCTCTCCTCCTAGGTCATGAGAAGGCAACTCCTCTGAGACTAAAGTCACCCTCTCCACGCTCTGCTCCACCCTCTCAGCCTGTAAGATCTCCTGAGTGTCATGCCACTCGGGATCACTATCCTCTCCCCACCTAACTCACTGACCTCCATGTCCTCGGTCTCCTCCTTTCGTCTCTCCCCCTGTGAACTCCTCAGACTCGGAGTCTATATCAATAGGGTCATCACTGTTATGGGTAGGATCGGCGCAATCCAAAGTAAAGGTGCGTGAGGAGCACCGACTCTTGCTCGGGTGCGTACCACCCTCCTGGCTGTAATAGGGATACTAGGAGTAACAATTGTCCAACCCTGCCCCTAGGACCTCCCCTAGCCTCCCTAAATGATTTGAACACTGCACCACTTTGGGGAAGCATATCAACGTAAGTAAGGGAAGCTTTGAGGCACTCGATCAAAGGGGTGTGTCTCTACCTTCCCCGTCCTATCCACAAGCTGACCCTGTAGTAGAGCAGGAAATCAAAGTGAAGGTCTCCTCGCCCCACAACCTTGCCATGGCCTGATAAGGTGTGGCCTCCATATCCTCAGTAGTCAGGGAAGCAACTGGCTGGTGGGGTGCTCTAAGCACCATCATCTCTATCCATCTAGCTTCCCTCACGGCTCCGGGATCCGCCACCTCTATGCCTCTCCCATAAGGGATGATACGCTCATAGACCCAGCTCATAACCAAGGTCGGATGGCTCAAGACTGTCCCTATAAGCGAACCACCTATCTGAAGTCGTGATAGGTGGTCCCAAGTATATCAGCTCCCCAGGCATAAATCTGACCATGTGCCTCAATCTGTGCGATGATGGGGGCCCAGTAATAGAGTAAAGTATCCCCTCCCTTGTCCCCGATCAATCTCGAAGCAAGGATGCCCATGATGGCTTGACGGATCAGAGGGATGGGCAAGCCAGGAATAGAACGGACCTTCACCCCTTCTTGAACTAGTGGAGACAACTCACGTCTCCCATATAGGTGGCCCACTGTGTCACCTGAGCTCTAGATACTGTTGTATCAAATGAAAGTCTCCTCCCAATAATCGGGACTCCCAAAATGTGGTAGACATCCTCTAAGGTGATAGTCCACTCACCCCTGACACTGGAAATCAGAAAGTGTTCCGATCTACATCCAGGTAATAAGAAAATAAGTCACATAGTATGTGGTGGCGGAGTGTAACGTGGGGGACCCGTGCGATCCTCAATATGCCTACCCTCTAAAGAGTATCCTGCTCATCCTAAGAGAGTGCATCTAGCACTGCTGGAAGCCAATCACTCTCTCTCTCTCTCTCTCTCTCTCTCTCTCTCTCTCTCTCTGGACTCCATCGAATGTACTCTTCCTTCTTCTACAAAAAACACAAAAAACATGCAAAAGGAGCAAGTTAGTATCAAGATTGCATTGAAAAAAATCATTAAAGCAGGTAATAATGCTAGAAATGCAAAAATTAATTCAAACAAGTGTTGTTTTGGCATTCCGAAGAGAAGAACCATCACCTTGGAAGGTGGTGGTCTGTAACCACCACGCCCTACGGGGTGGTCGGTCTTTCTCTCGCGTTTAAAAATGGGTCATGCCCTAAAATACCCTAAAAATGCTAAAAAATGACCATTTTTGCTAAAACAAAAGCCTACCCATTAGGCGCCCCCTAAGAGATACATTTGAAAGCTGACATTTCTAAAAATACCCCCATGACAAAGTTTTCATCATTTTTACATTTAGAGTGTAAAAATGAATAATCAAGTAGAACTAACCTGAGATTTCACGGGTCGAGGTTCTGCTCGCGGAGGCATGATCGCTATCTTGATGCGAACGTTTTTCAACTATATTCTCATTGAAAACCGTCTTTGTGGGTCCCAGAGCTCAAAAACTATCAAATCAACAACAAATGAATAGGAAAATGGTCCCATTATATATATATATATATAATTTAGTGTTTTGATGCATTTTAGTGCTTCGCGGAGTTTAGAGCGCCAACGGAGGTAAGTTCTCATCCCACACAAATGGTAAGTCCTCATCTCATACTAATTTAGTATTTATTGTTTGATTTGTTTTTCTATCTCGCACTTGAGCCTTCTTTCCATTTTATAGGTAGCGGGAACTTGGATGGCAACATTTCCACACATGGGCATGTCGGTATAATTTCTAACTTCCCATTTTGGGACCGCCATACTCGAACCCATCATTTTACACCTCTTCATGGCTAAAAACGCTTCTCCGAGGGGGCAATATGTACGTACCCAAAATTGTAGGGTATTGTACCACCAGAACGATGTTACACATGCCCCAATGATGATACAGGTCACCTCGTAAGGTGTTCGGATCTAGAAAAGCTCGAAGTATATGTTAGCATCCCAAATGCTTTATCCATGTTCCTTGTGCTTTTTTTTATTCCTCTGCCCTTCATTTCTTAGCTTTTTGACCTTTAGTGATGAAACCACCACCCTGGCAGGGTGGCGGTCTATGTAACCGCCACCCCCGCTTCGGGGCGGCGGTCCTTCACGTGTTTTCCAGCACGTTCTTCGATCACGACTTGTGTAAATTTTCAACTTTCACCAACTTTTTCCACCGCCTTGGCTGTATTAATGTTTTATGTCCCCTGGAATAGTGTTTCTCCATTGTTTAATGGTAAAAGAGTTCTAATGGGAATCACCTTTGGGTGAATGTGAAATCTATAAATAGCTAGCTTGTTTTCAAGCAAATGGCCCCTCAAAACTACCTCTCAATTTCTCATTTTCCATTGTTTAGTCTCTCAATTCTTTCTTAGAGTTCATTTTGTTTTCATGTTTGCATCCATGCTAGTTTTTCCTTTGCTTTCAGAAGCCATTCAATCTTCTTGCTTCAGTCTTGTTCATCATTGTTCATACAAATTAGTTTAGAGCAGAGTAGTGTCAGTTATAGATTGCATCCATTAGAGTTGCAGGTTGTGTTCTTCACAGAAGGTGGATTCTAGAATCTCTCGGTACTCTTGCGTTGTATTCCCGCAATAAATCCTACTAGGAATTACATATGCCAAGCTCTGTCTCTTGCGCTGTCCCTCTCCTACTCGCATTATATTCGGTCTATATCCAAACTGCCATTGTTCGAATACCTTTTTCTATTGATGCTAGCATATACACGCTCTTCTGGATTCACATGAACACGAAGGAATGAGGAGATCATTCTGAGGGGACAAAGTCATACACTACTAGATTCGCCATTGTTATGCAAATTCCAGGTTTTATCTGTCAAAGTTCTAGTTAAAATATATCAAATAGAGTAGTGAAACATTTCATTTCAGTTAAATTTCATTCTCGATATTACCAGGGAAGCTGTGGGGATTGATAGTTTCTGAGAAACTATGATTCATTCCTCACTTCTGAGGTAGGATTGAGAATCTTTCAATTAAGTTAATCAACTATCTAGTTATTTAGGATAAACTCACAACTGCACAGGCAAGTAGCTACACCGGGCTACCTTGTTTGTTTTAATTTTGTTATTAGATTAGTTGTCATTTTCTAAATATATTAGATTAGTTGTTCTTTCATTCCATTCAAAATCTTATCAAAAATACAAAAATAGAGGAATGCATATATTTTGTAGATATATCTTACATAGTTAATTTATTTCATTTCAGTTAGGTTTATATTAACCTTGTATGACAATCACGGGACCTAGGGAGCCTAGGGAATATGTTTTTGAGCCAATCGTGCCTCAACCCAATATTGTTGCAGCAATAACTGACATAGACCAAAATCTCGAATTTGAGGTCTTCCGAACAACAACGGAGACCTACTAGAAATCAGCTCACATAGTTAAGAGGATTAAACATAGAAAGACAAAGTGCATACGTTACGGTCAAATAGCCAAATTATAGATTACCTTGATAGACATCCATATGAGTGTAGAAGGACCTGAAAGAGAACAAACATTCGGTTGTGATCCACTAGTCCCATGCCAGACACAGGAGACCTCCTTGTTGATATAGACACTAGCTTACGTATCCAAGTTGCCAGAACACCTGTTAGGTACTCTGAGAAAATCGTGTAACTTTTAGTTCTAAACGTAGAGGCCGAAAAGGCATACGATTATTGGATACTCGGGATCAGAAGAAGGGATTGATTCTTCACATGACCATAGGAGGTCCACAACAACCACAAACTTATGGTTGTGATCCACAAGTCCCACAACCCAACAGGCCTACAAATCAATCCAACGTTGATGCTGGTTTGTGAACATTAGTGTTTAGATCCTCTCCACTCCCACCAGACATTATCACACAACTATCATTATTAAACATAGCAGCTAATCAAGCTAAAGATTTCTGGACTAGACCAGAGAATCGTCCATAAAACACCAAAAGATCCACTACATATTTAGCCATTCCATTTTCATGACCTTGTTGGGAGACATATACTGAAGCACCCATAGGTTATCTTCCACATATCCACAACCCATAGATCGGATCACGACAGAACTCGATATTGATTGGATCCTTCGAGCAGCTATCCTCGCCGAATGATCTATCACACTAGTTCGGGTTAGGAGGGCCTTGAATTCCTTAGATTCGAGATCCCATTATTGCATGTTAAAGACATAAGATTACCTAACTAGCTTATCTACATCCTCTAACTTTGTCCTAACTAAGAGGTGTATTGCACTCTCTTCCATACTGAATCTTGAAAAGGAGCCATGCCTATAGAACTTTGAAAACTATTATTGTAGGAAAACTCTACCAAGTATGTACTCCTCCCATCTCATTGATGATCCATAACATACATCCTGAGCATATCCTTTAAAATATGATTCACCCGCTCGAGTCTTTCCATCTGCCTCTCGGGGTGATATGTTGTGTTGAAATTAATCCTTGTCCAGGGCATCTTTGCAGGTAGTCCAAAAATGGGAAGTACACAAAGGATCACGGTCGTAAATAATCTTCCATGGAATCCCCGTGCATCTCACAATCTCATCCAAATAAAACGTATGTGCCACTACACTATTTGTATAAGTGGTCTTCATCTGAGAAAATTGAGCCACTTTTTCAATTTATCCACCGTGACCATGATGGTGTTGTGGTGATATCTCGACATCGGTAGTCAACAACGAATTCTATGGAAATGGTGTCCCACTTCCACTCCGGTATAGCATGAGGAAAGAGAAGGCTAGTTGGATGTTGATGCTCGGCCTTCACTTTACGGCACTCTAAATAGCGTGACACCAACCAGCCACGTCTACGAAGTCCTCTCTAGTGATATAAGCTGTCTCGAGGTGGCAGTGCATCTTCTTCATTTTGTGATGGGATGAAATTTGAATAGGTGTACGATGTGCCTCTGTCGAGAATATCTGCCTCAATCCTCCATCTCTGGGGACATAAATCTAGCCTATGTTCCTGAGAAGTCCATATGCTTCTAATGAAAAACCATCGAACTTCCCTTCAAGGGGTCTATGATACTTGATCTTTTCTCTCGTTGCAATGTAGAAACTATCAAGAGGAAGCTGCTGAAGGATCTTGCTCCGTAAATGCGTGCCCACTGAAGTGGCTATAGCCATATGTTTCCATCTCGAGAGTGTCTACAACCACATTCTCCTTCCCCTTCACATTCTTTATCTCCATATCATACTCACAAAGCAACTCCATCAACATTGCTTTAACGATCGTTGAGATTGCCCATTACGTGAAGAGGCAAAGACTCAAGTGATCCGTCCTGAGTGTGAATCTCTGACCAAGAAGAAAGTGTCTCCATCAAACCAAGGCGTGAACCACTACCGCAATCTCAAGATCATGAGTCGGATAATTGAGCTCATAATCTTTGAGTTTGTGAGACTCAAAGGCCACTACTCTGCCCTCATGCATTAATACACCTCCAAGTCCTGCCAAAGAAGCATCCGTGCATACGAAAAACTCACCCTGTGGATCCGGCACTACAAGAATGGGTGTTGTCATGAGGCACTCCTTCAGTGTCCTGAAGGCCTGCCTACATCTATCTAACTAATCAAACTTCTTCCCTTTCCGCTGAAGGGAAGTGATGGGATGCACAATCCGAGAGAAGTCCTGAACAAATCTCCTGTAATAACCTACTAATCTCATGAAGTTGTGCACCTCTATCATAGTACTGGGTACTTGCCAATCCATAATGGCTCTAATCTTAGAAGGATCGATTGTGATACCTTCCCCAAAAATGATGTGACCCAAATATTATACCTATGTCTGAAAGAATGCACACTTCTCCAAGTTCCCATAAAGCCGCATTTACTCACGAAGGCACGAAGAACTCCTAGCAAAGGTGCCCCTCATGCTCTTCACGCGTACATGAGTAAATCAAAATTTCATCTAAGAAGATGAGCACAAAGCAATCTAAGAAAGTCTTGAATACCCCATTCATCAAACTCATAAATATTGTGGGGGCATTCATCTAACCAAAAGGCACCACTGTGAACTCATAGTGCCCATATCTCGTATGAAAAGCGATCTTATGAATATCCGCCTCCGCAATCCTCAGCTGATGGTATTCTGACTTAAGATCAATCTTAGAGAAAATTGTGGCTCCCTTCATCTGATCAAACAAATCATCTATGTGCGGAAGGGGATAACGATTCTTGATCGTTACCTTGTTCGGTAAGCGATCATCAATACACAACCGCAAAGGATCCATCCTTCTTCTTCACAAAAATCATCGGTGCATTTTTAAGAGGGGATACACTAGGATGGATTAGGCCTTTCTCCAAAATGCCGTCAAAGCTGCAACTTGAGCTCAAAAATCTCGGTGTGGTCATTCGATAAGGTGCTCATGAGATAGACTCTACTCTTCAAACCGAGATCTATATGGAAGTCAATCTCACTGGGGGCGTGAACACGATAGCTCCCCTGTGCAAAACATCTGCAAACTTGCTCAATAGGGGATGATCATCTAGCGATGGTCCACTAGTTCAATCCTCTGATCTATCATTGAGTGAAATAGCATACATCTGACAACCCCGTTGCACACACCGCTTAAGCTGCATAGTAGAGATGGTGCGAATGGAGACAGGCCTCCTAACCCCGAAATCACTAACTCAACTCCTAGATCATCTGCACAAGATATAGTCTTATGGTAACAATCCATCCTGGCCCTATGTGTAGACAACCAGTCCATACCCAAGATGACTCCATACAAGCCCAAAGGAAGGATACGAAGATCAAGGTAGTGGTGAAAGGTCCCAAATCCACAACACACTCCTTAACTAAGGAGTCTACAGAGATCTTGGCTCTAGAAGCCATCTCAACATCCCAACTAAGACCCTACCTAACTGCCACCAACTTGCATCGCTCTACTAAAGATGGTGCAATAAAAGAATCTGAAGAACCAGAATCAAACAAAATGGAGGTAGGAATACCACCAATGCTACCCGTGGTCTCAATCATGGTACTCTGATGCTCAGCCTGGCGGTTCTCAACCACCGCATAGATCTGATGACTGCACCCCATGTCACCAATGGTAGGCTCTGAGATATGTGTCTTACCCTTGTTAATAGGGTTATGAGGGAGTCTCTCCACAAATGTCCATCAATGCCACAACAGTAAAAAATCACATGATCCTCTCCCATTTCTAAAGCAAGTCCGACCGATTACACGGAGATATGTGGTGTGGATCCTAATGATCCAACTGTGGTCTTCTACGGTCTCTGCTAGCAATATCTTGTTGACTAAGCTTTAGGTGCTCCTTGTGTCCTAATGAGACCCTATGAGGAGGCCCCATACCTCGACCTCTCTACATCGAATCTTTGTGGAGTTTTATAAGGTGGGCGAGACTACATCGCTGCTTTGTGGTCTAAACGATGATTGTGTCGAACCATGTCCACCACGAGGAGGAGGTGCGACCCCCTCGATCTCACGCCCTACATCCATTAGATGCGGCTCTGAGACTCGGTCTCTAGCTCGCCGGGTCTTTCCCGAGTCTCCTCTGCTATATAGGCCTTATCAGCGGCCTCGGCTTATGTCGGTGGACAAGGATGCGAACTGCACCTCCAATGTCAAGATTCAAGCCCTGGATGAACCCGTGGATCCACACTTGCTCATCCCCGCATGTAATCAATATGCTAGAGTAGATCCAGATATCACATGTCCCTAACCAAATCCATAAATATATATAACCATGTCCAACAACATGTTAACATCTATATAAAAATGTCTCTAACAACCATCATGCATCATATGTAAATCAGAGTTGATAATAGTCCATGCTCTAACATCTAATCATCATACTGAATCAAAAGTCACAATAATGTCCATAATATAGTCCACAAGGTCAAAATACATAATAAAAGGTGTCGAAGGAAGTGTGCACTACAAATATAATCAACCTTTGCCTCTAAATTGTTGTGATTGTGACTATATTGATAAGTTGCATGACATGTATTAAAAATGTGTAAGCATAATTGTTCAACAAAATGGCATGTCGTATAATAAGATTAATAAACCCATTATGAATCAAACCCGTAATTTTTTCATGACCATGTTTGACTTGTTGGACTACTCTTCCACTTGAGCTATTGGTGTTTTTTTGTAATTTAGTATTGTTGGGATAAGCTTTTGTAGACAAGGCTTGATGAATCGGAGCATGAGTTGAAAATACATCCAAGGAGATAGTTCAAATTTGAAGCGACTGTAATATATAGAATAAATTAGTTAAAGTTTGATCAGTCGCCCTCCTCTTATTACTATGCCCACAACTGGTATCTTCTATTAAAAAAATATTCTACGGTTTTGGTTAGATGAAACAACAAATGTCCCCTTGCCTCATTTGATTTTCAAATCTTAAAACAAATAATCCCCTAGGGACTTGAAGGGCTAGAGTGTATCTTAATAAGCTATATTTTGCACTCACATCGATAGACATTAAGTACAATATTTATACAATTGTTTCCATTCTTTTTACATTATTTAACATCATATAATTATAGAGAAATTTTACCACTTCAAAAAAAATTGTAGCTTGTGTTTTTTTCCCTTGTTTCATTTCTGATCAGGTCTCAAGTTTGGGATTTCAAGGAAGAATTTTTGTAGTGTTGTATTGAATGGGTCGATATTGTCATTGCTTGTTTTTTATTGATTAATTTTTGTGATTTGATTGCCTCAAAATCATATTCCTCATTCACGGCTTCACTTCATATTTTTGCAAAAAGTATTTTGTTGTTATAGTCAAAATTTTAGGCATATTTGGATATCTTCAAATTATATTTGTTTAAGTAGAGTTAATCTTCATTTTATTAGAATCACAAATTTTGATGATTTTCCTTCACATGGCATGGAATTAAGCTTTTATAGAGAACTATTTTAGTGTCATAATTATGTTTCAAGTTTGGTTTGAATTTCCCTCATTCTTTCTTTGAGTATTTGAATTGGTCTTCATTGTATCTCAATGATACATAAGCAATAGCAACAATGTTTCTATTTTCTTTCTTTCTTTGAGGACATTCAGAATTTACTAGCTTATCGGTGATCATACACGTATTATTTGTCTATTCCTGTGATGTGTGTATGGAATAATATATTGTACATTTGCTTCATAATCGTAAGTAAACCGCTATGTTCTTGATTTGTAAAGTTGTTTTCTCTGTTGCTGAGTCAAAGTACATAAATTTTTAAGTGTCAAAATACTCCATGTTTTATTTCCTTTGGGCTTTTATTGTTTTCAGTTGTGGAGGTCTGCATTTTTAAAGTTCTTCCTATCAATTTTAATTGGTGACACTTATCAATGCAAGCCGGGAATTTTCAACCCCCTCTCTTGATGGAAATCTACTACTTGGATCTTTGACTCTAATATCTAAACTTCAATAAATCTTTGAAAAGATCTTTGCATTTACATAATATTTTGAATTATCTTCTTTTTATTGTATAAAGGATAATTAAATGGAACTGTAATTTTCTTGATAGACTCGTCTCGAATAGCTTGTTGGTTCCACCTTTATAAGCGAAAGGAAAAACATATGTAGAAATGAGTATGGAAACCAAGAAATATGGGAGGAAAAGATCAAGAAATTGTAGGTGAGAAAATTGAAAATTGTCGAAAAAATTACGTACAGTGTAATAGATTTTTATTCATTGATTTTTGATGTGGAGTAGCAAGGAGTTTTCAGTTGTTTTCCCCTCAAAATTGACAACATAGATTGAATAAACATTGTATAAACATCGACACATGTGTGGATATTGAAATGGGTTCCTTTATAATGTTTAACGAGACTAACTAGATAGTAAATTGATATGTTGGGAGGCTCTCATAAAAAAAAATCAAATAAGACTTTTCCTTCCTAGAATTTTAGCTACTGAACAAATTAACCAATTATTTTACTGTAAAAAAATTTAATCATGTTTTTACCACATGAAAACAAATACATGGTTTCCCTTTTTCTCTATGTATTGAGTTTCTAGATGAATCATGAGCGTAATTATGCACAACTTTCCTATCAAGTTTCTAGATGAATAGATGAATGGTAAACACAATTTAATAAATTACAAGCTACCGAATTATTGAAATATCAATATTTTCATATGTTATGCACATATGACCATAATAGCGATGACAATCGTGTAGGTATTTAGAGAGATACAAAGTCGTCCCCCATGGTTGAACTTGTTGGAGAATGATTATTTTAACTTGTAAAAAAATAATGTTTATCTTCATCGCTTTCACTTCCTCTCTAGATCCCTTTCGATGTTCACATCATACATTTTGTGCATCAAATATTTCCTACAATCACTTCAAATGGCTCTTGGTAGGTATAGTTTTTCACTGCCTCCTTCATTTCGCTTTCCCTTCTCCTATAATTATCCACCCTCAAAGACCGTACTCTACACCCCTATTCTCTCCCATTGTTTCTCTCACTCCAATTTGCTTTCATCTAAAGATCTCATTTGACATTTCCATCGTTCATTTCATGTGATATTGCAATCTTGCAATAATGAGAAATCACGCCTACGTTCTCTAAACATTTTCCCACTTATAAACCCCTCTACATTTCCCTTCCCCACCCTTCTATATTACCATTCCTCTCTTCTTTTCAATTCAATAGAATTGATTGTAAATCAATTGTGCAATGGTGCTAGTGACTTGATTGGTAGATGGTAACTCAATTTGTTATAATGTCGTCACTTTCAAACATATTTTTAATACAATCAACAACTAAATTTATAAACCAACAACCATTATTTTGAAAAAAGGACCTCTCGGCTGCCTTCAAAACCCTCCGGACAAGCCATGACAGAGTAATACGCCACACGAAGAAGATAACTTAGAGACAGAGATAAATTCCTTAACAAGCTTCAGAGCAAAAAAGAATGACAACTATCCACATAAAAATCCATGGATGAGTACAAGATTCGGCACCCATTTATCCTCAAGAACAAGATTTTTCAAAAATAATCAGATTAATGACTACCCACAGTTGGTAAATCGAAGAAACTAGAGTTTCAAAATTCATCAATGGCGGCATGGTACCAAAATGAACAGATCTGGCAAGAAATGAAGACCCATTAATGGGTAGCAATGAAAGGTTTAAAACATCATGTCACCTACCTTCTGAAGGCGTCCATTAAAAAGAGGCTCAAAATAAAAGTTCAGTACAGAGAGCCAAGTCTGTTGAGATTTACGAATACAGAGCAACACAACAATCAAAACCCTCACCACAAGATTCAAAAGATAAAATCAAAGCAAAACGTGAGCTTTAGCTCTAAATACGACGGCCAAGGTGCCTTTTGCACAACAAAATACAACCCAACTGATGGGTGGAGAAAATACTAGTTCCAAATGGACTAGATCTAATATTGTTTGAAGCTCAAGTTAAATGGCATCATGCATACGAGTAATGGATGGAGATTTGTGAACTTACCAGAAATCAACCATGATGGTCATGGCTCAGTCCAAAGTAATTATAGAGAAGGGAATACTAAACAGATCACGAGTCATCGAACTCGAGAGGTCAAACCATCGCCGAGTTGTTCAAAACTTTTCAGCAAATGCAAGGAACAAGAATGCAACCAGAGTGAACAAAAAGATACAGATCCAATCGAGTTTTGAGAACCAGAGGTGCTCTGAGAGAGCTCAAAGAACATCAATAATTAATCAAGAATAATTCACCAGGGCTTCACCCATTCCCGCAGGAGCAAAAATGATCAAAGTTAGGGTTCAAATGCATCTTATCTCCTCAACTCACCCAATGGGTTAAGTTCGATGGTTCAGATTACAAAGTACAGAAATCAATGGTCACCAACAGACCTCCAACTTCACCATGGTCAGAGAAAGATAGATACATGTCAAGCTCCAAAGAAACCCTAACCAAGGCTGATTAATACGCCACCGACAAATCAAACACGGACAATACTATAACATGTGCATCAATAATTGAATAATGATCAATATATGCCAAGGTCAATACAACAAAATTAGACCTATAGTCATCATGTGTTATTTGAAACCCAAAAGCCAACAAGAAAATTACAATGCAATGTAATCAAAAGGTGGCAAGAGACTAAAGTATGATGGCATGTATATTTTCTAAGTCCACAAGAGTGGCCAAACTCAGTTGAAGACAATTGTACGAATCAGAGGTGGTCCCCACTGAGAGGTGAATAATTTTGCTAAAGTATTGGAGATCAAAAGTATTTATTTTCTTGCAGAGGAGTGTTTTGCATGTCTTCATAAGAGGACAGAACAGAGAAGGAGACAAAGTTGCATGCCCATGGAGAGAGACTTGCCTAGCAAGCAATCTTATTTTTAGCAAATTATTCACCCTTCTTTTCTTAAAAATAGAACAGTCAACTTCAGTTTGACTGTAATGTAATCAAGGCTATTAATGTCTATTTGTAATTGCATGTTCTATTTTTATTCCTTTATCTATTATTAAATAAAGGATAAAAATAAGATGCATGGGTGAGTACAAGCCTTAGGCTATTTTGAGGAAGAGGGTAAAAATTTTATTTGGCTATATATTGTGTGCCTTAGCAAAGCTAACGAAGAGGAATTTTTTGGATATAGGAGTACTGAAGCAATTTTTGCCAGTTTTGCCTTCTGAGTGTGAAGAATTTTTGCCTTCCTAATTATTTGTAGTCTTGTGTAATGTTTCTATTAGTCTTGTGAATGCAAATTCCCTGATCAATCATCTTACCCCTATTGCAAATTTAGTATTTTCTGCATAATTTTAATGTGCATGTTAACTTATCAGTGTTGTTGTGATATTTTTCCCTTAGTAAAACCAAGTGTTTGCCCTTAAATTCTGTAGAAAATTGTTGGTTCGTGCACAAAAAATCCTTCACATATCAATTGTGCATATACTCAGTCAAAGCCCTCATACAAATTTGGTGTATCACCTTAGTTTTAATTACTTTACAGTCATCTTTTACTCTCAAACTCCCGAAATCAGTTTAGGATACACCAATAAGGAACCAACCTTTTAATCCTAGAGACTCACCTCAAAATAGGTATACCCATGCACTGAGGTGTTTCCATTGTATCTACGAAAGAGAGAGATCAATTGTGCAAGCTTAGAAAACCTGTAATAATCTCTCTACAGGGTGCACTTTCGAGAGATAACAATCATCATAATGTAATAATCATCAAGCAAGATTAACTTTCAATTTGGGATTACAAGATCAAACACATGTACAAGAATCAAAGTTTTACATAAGCTAAAAAAATTTAGAGGTGATTTCCATATTCAAGTTTCTCAGAGTAAACAAAGTTCATCTTCACATTCTATGGCAAAGTACTTTCGAACAAGATTGTAAAAAAATAAACATAACTCCAAGGTTTCTGAACAGAAATAAGATAACAGTGCATTCATAATGCCCAAGAATTGAACTCAAAGCTCGAGATCATCATAATGGCAGAGAGAAAATACATAAATCATTGAGTTCGAACATATGAGCATAGTGCATTCAGAACAGTGCAACTCAGAATATAAAAATAATACCAAATAATCAAGACCTAAATCATATCCAAAACTCGAATATGTTTCCAATGATGAATCACAAAGTTTCCACTTTCGGAGTACAAATCTTGCCTCAAATTAAGCATAGTTTCAGAGAAATGCTAAGTATAGAAATATCAAGAGGTATATTAATCTGGGTCGAGCTCAAATCATGGGATAGAAGCAAGGGGAATACTCAGAGCTTTAACAAAGCAAAAATGGCAGCCAACATTCAAGATAGACGGCTGAGAAACATAAAATACGTGCTCAAAACTCCATTAAAGGCCACAACACGAGCTCACAAAGTAGAGTTTCGAGTTTTAATATCAAGCAAGCGTCAAATACCCATAAAGAGTTTTAGGGTGCTTAAATTTATTCACCATATTTGTAAGTTTTTACATTTTTAAAACAAGAAATCTCTTCTTCCATAATGGCCATAAAGAAACCTTTAAAGATTTACAGAAGTTTAGAATAGAAGAGTTGAAGTTACTAGTTTGAGTTTAAGTCCAAGTGAACCCTTGAAGTAAGGTCACAAAATCGAAAGACACGAGAAAGATTTACACTCAATAATTTCCACAGTGCCAAGAGAACACGAAACATGAAGTTTCGAAATATTTTTAGTACCAGTTCAAGCATAAAAGAATGAATCAAAGTTGTAAAAATAATACAAACTAGAAGCTCACCTTCCAAGAAAAGCGGCCATTGTTGCAGAATAAATACCACAGAGATCTCGAACAGAGAAAATAACAAGAAAGTAGTAAATGTTTGAACCCTTAATAACTCGCAACGACAAGAACAACAAAACTTGGAGCTCAAGTGGAAGAACAATGGCGACCACTAAAAAATAATCACATAGAGCTCGAACCCAGAAAAATGGCGGCCACTAAATTTACATAGAACTCAGAGAGATCAAATATAACCAGAATATGAAAATGCTTAAAGTTTAGAGCCTCTCAAGGTAAATAATGCTAGGAAACGAGCTTCAAAGATGAGATTCATGGTGACGAGTGAGAATTTTTGGGGCTTCGCCCTATTTTTCCAACAATGCAAATGAAAAATGAGATAGGGTTTCACGCATTTACCCAACTCAACCAAACCACCATAAACCTGGCTCATCCAAAGAGTTACAAGATCAATGGTACAAGATCCAACGATGCACAACGAAAACAACACTGTCATCAAAGGATTAGCATCGACGGTTCAAATGATGTAGGTACTACATTCAACGATTAATGATTAGTCACGGATCCAATGTAACCCTAACAGATCAACGATGAAGATAAAATCATGCTAAGATCGACGGTCACAATCAAAACACTGAAATCAATGCAACCACGAGATTGCCACACTAACCCTAACTCACCTGAGTTAGAAATCAATGAGCCATATTCGCAATTACAGATATCAAAGGCTCAGATTCAATCAATAATAAAATTCTATCACAGACCGATCAACGGTGGAGATGAAGAGGTGCAGAGATCAACGACCATGATTATATTGGCCTTTTTAATACAAACCAACTCTGAGTTACCCTTGACTCAACCGAGTGGTAAGACAAATGCACTACGTAAGAAAAGGGTCGAGTCATCATGGGAAGGGGGCCGACCCCATAATATAAAGATTATTGCTTTGACCTTCTAAGGTCTAAATGTCATGATGCCATATGACCTGTCAAAAGTCGACAACATTATAGAATATACCATGATTAATCAAAAGGTGTCCAAAGACTATAGTATTTGCCATTGAAACAAGTGTATACATGCCACTGGGGATGCTCATTGAAATAATGCAATGATTGTATATGTCATGTCAAATCGTAAAGAAGACCACATCATCATGGTAAGGAATATACCACAGAAAGGTTTATTACCTTAATTATTTGCAAAAAACACCTTTTTCCAAGTATGTTTATTCCACAAGAAGACAAAGAATGCATACACAGATAGTCAACATCAGAGCCAACATGATTAAAGTGGAGGGTAATTACCTTATTTTTCACAAAATAAGAGTATTATTTTCCTGTACACATGCTCACAGGTGGTCCCCACAGTGGGTAAAGTATTGAATGAATTATTTTTCTAAGTATTAAAAAGAAAGGCATTATTTTTTCATAGAATGTAATTTTGCATTCCTTCACAAGAGGACAGATCGAGATAAAGACAAATTTACCATTGCAAGTGGATGAATACACAAGTGTCACATCATGCACAAGAAGACAAAGATCATGCACTTGCATTGGGGAGACTTGCACACCAAGAAAGAGCTATTGTTAGCTAAAATTATTCACCCAATTTTATTCATTGTATTAAAAATAGAGCAGTCAAATGCACTTTGACTAAAGTGTATTTTGGAACTAAGACTATTTTTGCCTCATTATAAAAGCAGGGTTATTTTTATTCCTTTATTTATTCATGATAAAGGCTAAAAATAACATGCATGGGTGAGTACAGACTGCAGCCTATTTTTAGGAGGGGTTGGGTGAAGTATTTTTGTCGTATATTATGTGCATTGGCAAGGCAAAAGGGAGGAATTTTTTTATGTAGGAGTGTTGAAGCATTTTTTTTTCCAGTTTTGACCTTAAATGAGAACCAGTTATTTTATTTCCAATTATTTACAGTGGTGTGTATATTTCTATTAGCTCTTGTGAATGTTTATTCCCTGAATTAATTATCTTACCTTGCTGCAAATTTGGTGTTTTCTGCATAGTCTTAGTGTGCATGTTAATTGATGTGTTGTTGTGATTTATCCCTCAACACATAAGTGTTTGCCTTAGGATCAAATTGAAAACCATTGGTTCGTGCTTCTGTAATTTGTTCTCAGTTTATAGTGCATGTACTCAGTCAAATCCCTTAATCATTTTGGTGTATCACCCCATTTTAAATTTAGTTACAACAATATTTTTACCCTTAAAACTCTAAAAACCCCAAAAAAATAGTTTAGGATACATCAATAAGGAACCAACCTTGATACCAAATACTCACCTCAAAAATAGGTATACCCACAGATCTAAGTATTTCCATTGTTTCTATAGAAGTGAGGTAATAAAGTAGGCTTAAAACCCATGTTTTTATCCCTCAACTAGGGTGCACTTTTGAGGTATAACAGTGGTGGTCATCGAGCAAGGAAGACCCTTAAAATTTCTCTTGAAATCCTTATTCTCAAGATTTAGTAACACCTCCTTAAGTAAGTTTTGAGTCGGGAAAAGGATTTTGGTAATCTTGGCCTCATCTATCGCTTCAATGATTTATAGCCAAATCTATCTCATATTTTCGAATGGATCACTAGAGAATTGGGGATTCAAAATCAACAGTAAGGTTAAATTTTACCCTTGCTCTAAAGCTTATTTTATTTCTATTTTTGAGTCTTATGAAGATCGATATGTTGTTCATAACTGATATTAGTTTTGGGGAGATCATGGACTCATGAAAAAATTGTGGTATCCTTCGCTTGATCCATTAAATGATTCTTTTGATATGATGCCTATCACGGGCTAGACTTTTGGGTATTAATTTAATACTATGGTATAATCCCTATTTTGAAGCCATCGGGGAATACTTTGGGGAATTTGTTAAAGTAGATGCTTCCACCGATGATATTTTCATACTTCTTATGCTCGATTTTAGTGGACATGGACATATCTCTTAATATCCTTTAGAATATTAATTTGTAGATTAGAGAGAGGATTTTGACTCAAAGATTGGACTATGAAAGATTGGCTTTTACGATGTCATATATGCTAATAAATTGGTCATTTGACAAAGGATTGTGGGAAATCCAACTAGAAGTGGGATTGATTTTGTCTTTAGTGGAAGGATTCCTCCCATTTCACTACATGTTTAAAGACACATCGGATCTTGTTGAAGATCCATATTCTTAAAAGTGTCCCTCAAGGGTTAAATATACTCCTGTTCCAGCTAAGAATCCTCCTCGGGTTCCTCATCCTGAACCAATCTATTTGATGAAATCTTCCACAACCACTCTTGGGTCAGATAAGGAGAAAGAACCCCTTTCTTCCCCCTTTCAACCCTATTACTTCTATTGATGTTCTTATTTTTGTGTGGCCTAGACTCTGATAATGATCTCAATAAGGAGGAGTGGATGGTAGTCCAAAATAATAAAATATTTTCTTGTAAAGTGGAACTTACTCCCAGTACACATGAAGCTAAGATTGCATCCTACTTCTTTGGACTAAATTTTTTATCACTTTGTTTTATTTCATTTCTTTGTTTGTTGTTTGAGTCAAGTCTCTTTGACTCTTTGTTGTATGCTACTTTGTCTCTTATGAGCTTTACTGGTACATCCTTCTTGTAATGGCACTTGGAGCCTTTCTAACTATTACCAATCAAGAAAACACAAAACAAAAACTAATGAAAAATGTATGTGGAAAGATCAATAGATAATTGAGAAATACATTAGATAATGATGTTTCTAAAAGGAAAAGCATTTAAGAAATATCCAGGTGGAGAATAAGTCGTAACAATTATAAATTTGAAAAATTGCATGCGTTGATATTATCTCCACAAGACTGATTATTACTCGATTTTAAGAAGGAATCAATACATTAAACTAAAAATATAGATAGATCAATGAAGAATTTTCCATCATTTTCACATGTTTGTATTTTCATATTAAGATATTTGGATTTCATCTCTAATGAGTGGAAAAGAAGTAACACCATTACAACAAAATAATTATTATCCTAACGAAGTTGTAATAACAAGTAATTTGTAATACTTCTTAGAGAGATGAACTTTAATCATCATCGAGGAAATGATGTAATTGTTGTGGGTATGTATGGTGTAGCATCTCATACTTCCCTCTCTAACATTTACAATTAAGATAACATTGAGTTAAACACAAAAATCCATGTGAGATGAAATTTGATCTTGATTTTGTCTATTTACTTATCATACTTTCGTTTTTGATAGATTTGGAAACCTAGGGATAGAGAGTAATCCTAGTCATAACCTTTATATCTTTCAGTACATAAATAAATTGTGCATGGTAAAATTAGAATAATTATTAAGAGTCCCTAAATGCAATCTCGTTCCCATCTTACAAGTACTAATGCACAAAATCACAACTACTATAAAATAATAAAATCAAGAATTTCCAATAGAAATATCAATATATTTAGTTCTTCTTTACCCACATATAGAAGAAAATTAGTGCACATCCTTAGAATACAGAAGAGACATTTGAGCATGTGATCACGTGAAGAAAATATAGATTCATCTTCTAGTGTGTGAGGAATCACCTAAATATAGAGAAAAATAAACACAACCATCTTTAGAAAGGCTAAGAGGAGTGTTTGAAAAACTTTGTAGTTAATAGTCCAATAGTTCCTTGGGAATGAGATCTTTGTGAAAACAAATGTTTACAAGAGTTACACAACATACCATTCAATTGTTGGACCACAAATTTAATCACCAAAGATTCAACTGCACATCATTTATAATATCTAATCTGGAAAATTAACAATTGTCGAACATGGAACTTTAGGCAATATAATTATTGTAAAGATTGTGAATGGTCCAGATTGTGAATAGGTCTAATATCCATTATGAGAGAAAGGAAGCATATAATAATTGTGTCTCTCATCCAATTCCTTGTAAAGATAAAACATTATCTCTTCAACTTTGGAAGGCTTGAGAGGTGTAGGTGACTTAGTATTAGTTTTTTTCCTAGTGATGGGAAGACATGTGTTACAATATGTTGTTTAATCACTTGAGATTAATCTAAGCACATAAACGTGATATTCATAACTAATTTTCTTGAAATCTTCATATAACTCATCATTTATATGGCCATTAATAATAAAATATGTCTTGATGGATTTAATATTAATCATGGGCGATGGAAACTTGCAAATTCTGACTCATTTGATATAGTATCACGTCATTATTTTCCTACTTCATGTTAAGTTCCTTACACACAACTTTATCTTTATCTTTGGCCACTAAGATGAACAAAATGAGGGTATGTGTATTTTCTCAAATTCTTTTCAGTGAAATCCATTTCTAAATAGCTGGCTATGGGGATATTCCTAACATGTACAAAAATGGAAAAGGAAATCTCCTTTCAATATATGGGGTTGGGTGAACCTTGTACCGATAGGTGTATATATTAAAATTAAATTTATATTGAAATGGGAGACGAAGCGACAAAGGCTTTTGGTGGATCTAAATTTATAAAGGTCAATGGGTAAAATATTTTAGGATAACAATGACATTTTTTAAAAATCAATATTATTTTTCTAAAACAATATACAATTTGAATGTTCTTAGGAAACTCTTGTTGCAAGATATTTTTGGCCCAGCGTGAAAAAGAAAGAAAAATACAATAAAATAGATAATTCATAATATGTTAATTTTTATAGCTTTGAGGTTTTGAAGATGATATTATAGAAATATTTGAAGAAATAATATATATTTATAAAAATATACCGAAGATCAATCATAAGATCATCAAACCAAATCATATTTAATTTATTAACTTCTTTTACAAAGGGAAATACTCAATCTCCAAATATTAAGAAACTTGAAACTAAAACATGTCAAACACAAAATTGAAAACAAATATTTGGATGAACATTTTAAAATTAAATACGAAATAATTATGAATAAATTGGTTGAAATCAAACCACGTATCCCGAGAACCCATAAAATATTACAAAAAAGACAAATGGCATTATAACATTATCAGTTTAATTCCTATATAGTTAGAATATATATTAATTGAAATCAATAATCTTATACCTAGTTAAAGTAATTATATTTTGAAGATCGGACTAAAAAAGAAACCTTACATTAATAGTATCCTTAATTGAATTAAAATTAACACATTACTTTTATTGCAGGTGAATGGTGAACATTTAAAATAAACAATATAACAAATGTCGGGGATCGGAAACCATCACTTATATCGTCATTAATAAAATCATAAAATCGTTCACAATGAATATGTATTTACATATTACTAATGCTACATTTTATTTTATATCTATCAATAAGATAGCTTCAAATAATCCATCTCATTAATCATAAAATATATCACACTAAACTTGATACTTTCATTGAATCCTTTTTCCCTCTTACATAATTACTTTTCCCATCACTAATATAAGTGTAAGATTTAACAATATAAAGAAATTGTTGCATTAAAAAGAAATATTTTTGCAAATCCTCTGATAATGCTATTATGTGAGATTACATTTATTTTAAAAAAAATTGTGACATAATTCAGGTGCATCACTTAACATTCATGTTGAAATGTCTATATATGTCCATAAGATTTTGGATTACCAAATCTCTCTCAAGACCCCTTAAAATTTATATTTATAAGAATATTTGATGTTTTAGAGTTCCAATTACGGGCAAGAGGCGGGGAACACTTAGTAGGAGACGTTAGCACACACTGGCAACGTTACACGGGGCTTCCCCTAGTGGCACAAAGAGGTCTTGAGGTGGTCCACCTCTAGCGTGACTTTGTTTTCTGGAATTATATCTCATAAAGCAATACATTCGATATCACCATAGATTTTTGTTAATGAAAAAAGACCCGATCAATTCAGAATTATTAAAGGAAAAAGAATTTCTTTCTTTCCATATCCAAAAAATAATTTCCCTATGAAAACATGCCAAGTCTGGGTGAACATAGGCAGAAGCTTGGGATTGTCTCCCAAAAGGATATGTTGTCAGGTAAAACAATGTGGTCTTAGCGAGAAAGAAAACTAAATGAATCCAATTCGAGGCAAGATGAGCTTCAGGAAAAAACCAAAAAGATGCGAGAATAGATTCCAGTGGTCAGAAATGGGCATTTGGGAGCTGGAACCCCAATTTGAACAAGATGAGCCCCGATAGGGAGACCTTGGTGTAAAATGCACCAGAGGAAGTGGGCAATCTTGGGCTCCATAGAGATAGTCCAAACAGATGCAAATCGCCTACTCCAAGCGGACATAGTGGAATGAATTCCCCATTGTGTGTTGAGTTTATCCACCATGGATAGATGACGCGAAATCCAACTGGTAGCCTTTACTGGCTGAGTAATTGCAAAATGGAGTATCCACATACCATTTCCAGTCTATCCACCAAGGGCAAGAGGAATGCACAACAATTTTGTGCAAAGCATGTGGTCAGGGACCGAGCTGATCACTACATTATGAGTATCATGATTCTAGTTGGAGAGTCGAAAACAAGTTTTAATTTCTAGCCAAGGGAGCCAGGATTGTGCATGTTTGTAGAATAAGTCTTCAATGGTGTGAATTTTGTGTTTAAAAAAATGAGCGCAAAGATTCTCAAAGCTTCGCCAAACATTTATCATGCACTTGAAAAATCGGTGACCACCAGATGGATTGATGATTAACAGAAAGCCCATTACAAAAGTCATCACCTTTCCATAGGAGCCAGGGTTTGATGCATTCCCATGCTTTCCAAATGCTCTTAAGCAAAAAAGTGCCAATTACTTTGACAGGCACTAGGGTTATGAGCAGATTGATAAACCCCAATCCTTTTCACGCAGGGTAGTCATAAGGTGAGTCTTCTTCAATATCGTGTCGTATGAGAAATTTTCAAACTTCTTGGCGCTGATACTCTAACTATCCATTTCGTGCAAAGTTCCCTCCCTTGACGTTGAATGTCAATGAGGCCAAGCCCCTAGAATTGTGGGGAAGGCAACATGTCTCCCAAGCCACACGATGAAATCCTTTGCCATTGCGGTGTCAACCCATAACAAGGCTTTGAGCAACTTTTCTAGCTTCGAATAGAGGCTTTAGAAGGAACCCAACATGATGAGTAATACACGTGTGTGGCCGCAAGAACTTTAGAACAGATTTGGAATTTCCCAACTAATGATAAAGGTCTGGTAATCCAATACTCTAGTTTTTTGGCCACCCTTTGAATAACATATTTCCAGAGCTCGGTCGGGGTGGCTTGAAAATCAAAAGGAATACCCAAGAACTTAAAATTTTCACCATGAGCTAGAACCTTCCATTCAAAGTGGCGAGCCAATCATGCGCAGGAAGGAATGATTACCAATAACACTAGGTTTTTTTCCATTCAATAGAGGAGCCAAATGGTAAGTAAAAATTATCCAAGCATTGCATAGCATTGTGAATGTTGGCTTCATCTTCAATGAGTGTAAGAAATGAATCATCTGCAAATGATCATTTAGTAGTTGAAAACTAGGTGCAGAAAGTAGTGAGATTCCCTAACAAGCCCCTGAGATTTGGCGTGGGCCAGTAAGTATCCAAATCCTTTCGGCAACTAGCACATAAAGTGCAGGAGCCAAAGGGCAACCTTGGCGAATAGAGTGAAAAATCCCAAAGGGTTCTAAACTAATGCCATTGATAGTGATTTGAGTAGAGGCATTTGCAAAAAAGCATACTAACAGATTGAATAAATATGGGGCCAAAGCCAAGGGCTTGAAGCATGACAAGAATAAACGGTCATTCAATTCGATCATAAGCTTTCTTAAAATAATTTTTTTATGAACATGGAAAATGTAATGCCCACTTCCCTACGACGCTTAGTGATTATCATTTTGAGTTATGCAGACTTTAGATATGGACATGGCTTATACTTATGTTGATTAGCATGATGTTTTGTGACTAGACGCATTTGGATTATGGTTGGATTTTGTTTTCAGTATGATCTGCACTGACTCATGGACAGACTATTGGATATTGATATTATTTTTATATAGATATATTGCATGTGTTCTAACATTGGATTTCTTCGCCCTGATGAGTAGAATGTAGTTGTTGAATTTACATTACTATGATTTTGGAAAATGATGAAATGCATAATTAAATTGTGAATTAGACCTAGAAATAATGATTGCTTGAATTACGTATAGATGTTAATAAATTTCATGCATATGATTATTTTGGATATTTTGACATGGCCGCAAGGCCGAAGAGGGTATTTTGCATTTTTGCAGGAAACACAGCATGATCACAACCATGAGGGGGATTGGGGACCAAACACAACAGAATGTCGGGTGGTTACAACATTGGTCGTCAAGGCAACTTGTAAATTGTATTGTGTAACTTGTTCTTGTATGTGTTGAGAAAATTTCCATGAGGGGGAAATTTTCCTATGTGACCAAGGGGGTAAGAATTTTATTACTTGTTTTACTTGATTTAGTAGGTGTTTTCTTTTGTGAAGTCCTTTTGTTAAATTACTTTTGTTAAGTGTGTTTAGATTAATGTTATACCT
The DNA here is from genome assembly GCA_018340775.1 of Taxus wallichiana var. yunnanensis. NCBI lineage: Eukaryota > Viridiplantae > Streptophyta > Pinopsida > Cupressales > Taxaceae > Taxus > Taxus wallichiana. Next base: position 442,987,278 of record CM031240.1, read on the forward strand.
TGTTTTAGTTTGTAAGCTTTGGGGAGAGTCAAGTGGGTGTAATAAATTTGATTGTTGGCTCCTTGAGCCTTGTGTGTCCTCTTGTATTGAATGCTTGGTTTTGAGTGTTGACCACTCCATGCTCTTAGAATCTCGAATTTGAGATTGAGTGCATTTTTAGGGGACTTGTGGGACAAGTTAAACTTGTCCCACACTTCCCAAAACCCCTTACCAACCATATCTATGGGTTGGGAATCCAAAAAGGGGGTTATTTATTGTTTTGGGAAGGGAAATATGATTTTGGAGTGCATTTTCCTCTTTTTGCATTTAATTGTGCCTTAAGGCACATGGGAAAGGGTTGAATGTGGAAGAGGGTTGTCATTCAACCCAACCACCCATTTATGGTGTTTTGGGATTTGAGTTGACCTTGGGAGATGGTTTGAGGATGTGTGATGTGGCATCCTACATGGAGCCACATCACCCTCACCCTTACCTTTGATCTATTTATTGAAACTTCCTCTCTTGTGGAGGGGGTTGGAGCTTTGTTTTTGTGTTGTTGAAGAGTTCTCCTTTGTTAGTTTGGAGAGAGAAGAGTTGGGAGAAAGAGATAAAGAGAGTTTTTGGACTTGCATGCTTGGATTGATTTGGGAAGGAGCTTGGACAAGTTCTTGGTTTAGGCTTCTCCAATGGAGAGGTAGGGAACCCTCTCCTTTGTTTTTGCTTTCATATTATTATTGCTTCTATGCTAAAATTGTGAAAAAAAAATGCATGTTTACTTTGGTGTATTGTGAAAGATGGATTGAATGCTTTTTGTGTAGTATAGGAGAGGTCTATGGGAATACACATGAGGGAGGCAAAAGAGTAGATTAGGATATTGTGGAGGGAGTTTGAGAGGGATGCCCATCTTGGGTAGGAATGTTTACATTCTACCTTGTCTTTGAGGAGCCATAAGAGGAGGGAGGCATAAGAGTATGGGAGGAAAAAGGGGTACTTGAGGGAGGCATAAGAGTCATAGGGGCTTGTGTTATATTGTGGAGGGTTTTGGATGGGCATCTCATCTCATTTGGGAGGCATAAGGAAAACATTCCCATAGTTCCTTCTCTTGTTGGCTTGGATGCAAGCCTTGTTGTGTAATGTTTAATGTTATTGTGTGTCTCTTGTTCTTCTATTTTAGCTTGAATGTTGTGAAGAACTTGTATTGTGGAAGCATGTATAGTTGCCTTGAGTTGGAGACCACCCTCCATTGTGTTGTGTTTGGGGCTCGGGGGTCAATGGAGGAGATTGCTTCTCTTCTCCATTGAGATTTGGTTGGGAGGAGAGTGTTGCCTCTCCCCCTATCTTGGTTGTGATTGATCTATTTGAAACTTGGAGCATGGACGAAGAACACAATGGAGCTTGTGAAGACTCTTTCCATTTCTTCACATATATTATTTTGTTGTAAAACTTGCAAGTGAAAGAAAGTTGTATCATCTTATTTTCATTCCAAGAATAAGGGACATTGTAATCTATAGTTGCTCCAAGGGACACATGATTGAATGAAAATTTTACTTGAAAAGTGTTTATATGATTGTAATTATGTTCTCCATGAAGTAAAAGGTGTTGTAACAAAATAATGGGGGAAAATTGTATTGAAATGTTAGTTTTCTCACTCAAATTTTTTTGGAAATGTTGTTGATTTCTTGTGGAATACTGTGAAGAAATTACAAAAGGAAATTTATTAAGATTATGTTTGGATACTTGAAAGTAATGTGTAGTAAAGATTAAAAAAAGAATGCATTACTCCTTCTTGCATACTTGTTGGAAAGGCTTAAGTTTCTAATGTTTTGCAATGCCCAAAAAAAAAAAAAACCTTTTCAAGCTCTAGTTCCTTCATGTTTTATTCATCTATGAATTCATTGTAAAAGCCATTGCAAATAAACAAGAAAATGAAATCAAAACCTCTTAGAATACCCCTGCTATATCCATTGAATTGTGAGGAAGGAGATTGTAATACAAAATTCTAAACTACCCATGTCTTGTGTAAACAAATTGTGCTTTATTAATATTCTGGTATGAAACAGATCCACCTCTGTGAGGTTATTCTTTTTCCCTTTTGTGAACATTCCGAAATGAACAGACCCTCCTTTAAGAGATCTTTAGGTTATATGGTAAATGGTTTAAAACAAACGAGGGGTATGCAAACGGCCAAGACTAAATCTGGCCTGCCTCACAAGGTTTGGAAGGCTGTTTAGAACCAAACCATACTCAGCATCAAATCCACCATAATACCAAACCCAATAGTTTAAAAAAAAAAAAAAGAAATACATTTATTAACAAACTACATTAAATCTCGCATCACAAGAAACTCTGCAGTTACTTGGGTGTTTCTGCTGCTATGTATCCTCACCCACAATGCCTTTCTCTACTGCATGAGCAGGACTCGCAAACTTCTGGAGGGTGACACTTGTGAGGTTAATAAGCTTTCAATGAAATGTTGCTTTCCTTCTGTTGTACACTGATCCAGTCGTTTTATAGGAGACTTCATCAAATCTTTCAAGCTCTCAAAGGAATCTTTGTTGCCATCCTTTGCTCGGTCTCTGAAAAATGACACTCATACTTCACAACCCGTAACCAAGCATCACTCACAAACTTAAGCTGTATATCAGTTTTACCTTGATTATCAGTCGGAAATGTCTGAAAATGTTGGAGATGGGAAAACTGCCCTTGCCTGTAGGATTCCTTGGCTGCCCTTTTCTCATAATAATGGATTCGTTTGGAACAAATATTAGTTTAGTTGGGCAGGCCGCTGTAGCAAACGCCTCCTCGTTTGATTGACAAAATATATTGAGGGCGAAATTAATTTGAGAATGCATTCGATACTGTACAGATAACAACGTAGTTGGGCGGCCTGTTCCTTAGCCGCCTCACGGCCTGCCCTCCCCGCTGAGTTCTGGCGCAATCCTTGAGTTTCTGCTCATTTCCTTTTGCCTCCACGCCCAGTACACACCTTGCTGCACCCAATGAAAATGGAGGTAGTTTGCCCTTTCCACGCGCACAGGGACAGAAGAAAGGAGGAACCAGTCTTCTCCACGCGCCCTGGAATGTTCTTTATTTGCCTTCATCTACCCGCGCGGCCAGGACTGTAGGGGAGTGTATTATTGACTGGGCAGGTAAGTTTTTTTTTTTTTAAAATCTAGAGTTTTAGTTTGAAAACAGCGTCCCTTCTGCTGCACGCGCCTGGACTTCTAACCCGCAACCACCGTAATAACGCTCTTCTTAATGCGTGGACGGGACAGTCTATAAGAGAGACGGCGGGCTGTCTGCTCAGATGTGGGTCTCCAAATCAAATCGCATTAAGGGTGAAAACGGCCAGTGGAGTGGATCCACACGCCAGGCTGGGAGAAATTTAGTTGTGACAAATGTATGATGAGACCACCGTCCCAACTATAACATTAATAGTTACGTGGAATAAGTTCTCCCAAGTCGGTTCTTGCTGTTTGTATAAAAGGAATTTCAAATTTAGGTTTAGCGCCTTATAAAATCATTAGCAGGTAAGTTAAACTTCCTTGTACGCATTATAGGTAAGTATGGGAGTATGTTATCTAAGTATATCAACAATTACAATGCAAAAAAAAAAATCGGTATCAAGTCATACCGAAATATAAAGATATATATATATATAGATACGTATGTAAATATAAATATAAATATATATATATATATATATATATATATATATATATCTATATATATATATATCTATATCTATATATATATATATCTATATATATATATATATATATCTATATATATATATATATATATATATATATAAATCTACAATTACATATAATGTAACATATTAGTTTCAAAGATCGTAATATAACAAAATGATAAAGTAAGTATATATATATGTATATATATATATATATATATATATATGTATATATATATATATATATATATACATATGTATATTAAAATGTATTAAATTTTGAAACAACGTAACTTGACCAAATAACAAAGTAAGAATAAAGAAATCGAAGTGGCTAATGAATTCGACGCAAAGTAAATCATGCCTTACTCTCGAATTACCTTTCCGTTTCATTGCTATCACGACAGCACCAGACATCAGACAAATAACTCAAAAGACGACCCTCCTTCATTCTTGGTGAAACGTCGAATGAGACTTAACTTCTTCTTATCATCGTTCCCGAAGCATTAACGGGACTAATTTAGTTCGAGCCTGTATGCGAGCACACCATCATCAAAAAAAAAAAAAAAAATTGTCGCATTTTCGGGACGTTTGGTTGGTCGCTTGTTTGTTGAGGCATTGTCGATGTAAGTAGATCGAGCGAGTGTTACGGAAAATTGATAGGATCTCATGAGCCCATTCCATGACCTCCCAAATAGAAATGATGTTATCCAAGATGTTTCATCCTTGAATGAATCCTATTTGTTTTGGTTGAATAACATCTGGGAGGATATTGTGAAGCCATATAGCCAAAGATTTAGAAATGATTTTGTAGGAGACATTCAACGGGATGATCAGTGCCCGATAAGTAATTTGTTTTGGCTCTCCTTTCTTAGGGATGAATTTGATGTTCCCTTATTAATTCTTTGTCCTAAAACTCGGTTCGGAAACCCTTCAAAATAAACTTGAAAAAGGTTGTGACCGACTGAATCCTAAAGGGATTTATAGAATTTGCAGGGGAATCCATCGCATCCTGGAGCTTTATCATTGGCCATCTGCATGGTAGCATCATGGAGGTCCTCAATGGTGAGCATTTGGTCACATATCACCTTTTAAGCCTCAAACAACTTGCATGGCACAATACCCAGACATTAATCAAGAGTAGCTTGACGAGCTACAGAAGGTTGTTGAGCTTGAAACACAAACTTGTAGTGGCACACAAAGGCTTGCAACATATGTTGAGGAGAGGTAACCCAAACATCTCTGTCCATGATGGCCCAAATTTTTTGAGAAGGTTTCTTATCTCTGATTGGAAAGAAAAATTCTTTCAAGACTCAATCGCTAATTTTGAGCCAGTGCATTCGGGATCGGATCTATGCTCCTCGACATCTTAATTGTCAACAATTTGAATTTTCTAGTGAAGATTTATAAGATGAAATTACAACTTTTAGAGAAGGGATCTCCTTTAAGTGCCACAACCACTTGACTAAGAGCCGAGGTGTTAGCAGAGTATGAGTGATGCTGAATTTTGGCCAGTTGTCTACCATAGATTCTAAGGAATCTAGTTGTTTGAGTCATCTTGTCCTTGCACCATGAATCTAGTTGGTGTGCATAGGTGGATGGTAACGCTAACAATGACTAGGTATGGGAATTAAGTTCCACACATGCTTGATATGATTGACTGTGGGCCCATGTTGCATCAAGGTAGTATTAAGAAAGAATTGGCCTTTATGACAAAAAGTGTGTGTATCATGCCAATTGATATGAAATCGTATTGGAGAGTGATATGAAAGGAAAAAGTTAGGCATGACCTCCACTGGCATGGAATAAATGCTATCAAACTCAACTAATTTTGAGCTGCTAACATAACTCTGTCAATCCATTTAAGTGTGTGATTTATCCTTCCTTGGAGATTAGACCAAGTATACCATGCTTCTGATGTGGGAAAGTAAGAGGCATTAAGGTCATAAAACCCAAACTTATTACGCATAAAAATCACGCGCCCTTTTTGCAAGTGTCCACCTCATCACCAAGTGGGCACATTTATCATTGGGTGACTCAACCATATTAAAATCTCCACTTATGACCCAATAAGCATCAAGAATTGAGTTGGCGATCCAGCGCCACAGATTGGCCCTTTCGTCCACATCATTAGAAGTGTAAATATTAATGAGGCCAAAAGGGTGGCCTTCAACACTAAATGGGACCCGTATGGCACGGTTGGTGGGTTTGATGCCCGGTCAATTAACAAGGGCCACCATTTGGGTACAAAAAGTGAAATTAAACCCCCACACCTTTCTTCACGGTTACGACAGAAAGCCAAGTTGTCAAGCCAGATGGATTTATAAACCATCTGCAACTGAAAACCTGTAATTTTTACTTCTTGTAAAAACAAAACATCCAAATTTACAAATCTTTTCTAAGTTTCATGAACAACATATTTATGACAGGAGTCTGTAAGACCCCGAACATTCCAAGATAGACAATTCATGGGAAATGATGGTCAAGAGCCATGTCACCATCCTCCAAGCCATCAAGGGCATCATATTGGTTTTGCAGGAATTGAGTAGTATTATGTTGCAAAAAATCCTGCAACTCAATTTTTTTCCATTCTCGCGTATTCAATGTTGTACTCGCTTGATTCGGTCCACTCGTGAGTTGATCTATGGTCCCGAGAGATACGGGAAGGGCTTTGGGGAATTTTGGAGGGCCCTTGTGAACTATTTGGCAAGAGTAGGGACAAGGATTGTGGGATGGTAGCATTGTAAATGAAATTTTTCTGGTTCATGAGAATCAAATCCGCTTAGGGCGTGATAGAATATTTTGGCAACTGGATAGCAGAGTTGGAAATGGCAGTTGGTTCTTTAGCAAAAACAGGTGGCTCTTTAGTGTATGTGCTATGGGGTTGTTCCTTAATAGGTGGCTCCTGATGGCCATTGGAACCATAGGCCTTATATTGTTGGGTTTTGTTCTTGTTTCTTCGACCCCAACAACTTGCTAACCTTCCTCTGTTGGGTTTTGACTAGCTCAGAGCTACTTTGGCCATAGGGTGGTTACGATGGATATAAAGAGGATGGTCTTTGATCTTATGATTAGAGACCTAGCAACATAAGCAAGTGTTAGGAAAATTTATATACATGACCCCTGAGAATATCATTTGTCTCTATCTCGAATGTCTATAAAATCTTTCGAGATATTGAGAGATATCAAATTCAATGCAAACATATTTGTGTGGATGAGCATGGTAAAATCCCAATGCCATTAGATATCCTTCCATTATACAAAATCAAAATCTCGTGGCATTAGGATATCACTTCTATTTTTAGTTGTCTGCTTGTTTTTATCTACGTATTTATGTGTTACGAGTTTTTTTGGTTTGTTTTAATGTATTTTGACAGTTTATGGGTGTGTATTTTTATTGGTCTTTTATTCTTGTTTAAGAGAGCACATCAAATCAAAGCAAATCAAATGAGACGATTGTGGGTGCATTCTTTGCTGGTAAACATTTCATCTAATTCTTCCCCACTATTGATTTCCTCCTGTGTTGAATGTTATTAGGCATGTTGAGGTTATAGACTATATAGTTTTGTGAGTATATAGAAGAGCATGGTCTTAATGCTCATATTGAATAAATCGCCACCTTATTGGGTTTGCTTCTTATCTTAGTAAAATAAATCTACCTAAAAGGATTTAAAATGATTTGTTTCTTCCATCAACACTTAAATTCTCAAATGCACGTCTTCTTTGGATTTCTCTTTGTTCCTTTTCTTTATTAGAAGCTTGAAGTAAAGGATTATTATATTTGAAGTATGATTTTGAGTCATTGAGCCTCTAGGCTCAAATTCTTTGTTAGGGCACTTGAGAAAAGCTTGATTGTGGAGAAATTTAGAGAAGGGAATTATTGGAGATTAGGTGATGCCAATTTTTAAAGCGATTACACCTAATTTTAGAAGAAAGTACCCCTATTCCCGCAAACCTGTAAAAAGTTGTTAGTCTCACTTATCTATGCCTGATGAAGGTTTTCCCTACTCAATGGGAGCCTAATCCCACATATGCCTATAGTATTTCTACTTTTATGGAAATTTACATCAATTTTTAAAGTGATACAATGCTCACATAGTTAGGATCAAGTGTGTTCCTTTATAAATAGAGAAGAGGCAAGATCAAAAGGCATTCATCATCAAATTTTCCTCTTGGAGTTATTTAATTTTATGCTTTCTTTAATTCAATTTGAAAATTTTATTTGTTGTTGTTAGTAGGATTCTCTGATTGACTGTCTTTCATAAGATCATAAATGAATCCATGCACTCATTCATTTCATAGGTAATCCTCATTGCGGTGTGTTATAAGTTGTTATAACTGTGGGTGATCCTCCATTTTAGTGAGCATGAGCAAAATTTCAGGGAAGCAAAGTTGGGAATTAACATTCCAAATGTGTATTGTGTTGATGCCAAAGGCCTACCTCTCAAGGAGGACAAGCTTCACTTGACAACAAAGGCACAAGTTCAACTTGGAAAAATGTTAGCAGATGCCTATTTAAAGCATGGCCTTTCTCAGGACTACCCAGTGATATCATAAATGTGGTTATTGTTTTTGGGGGCCGAGAGACTACTGTAATACAAATTCAAGGTATTTGAAGTTCAACTTCCCTGTTGTTTGCAATAAGTATGTTGATCATGCCTTGTATTACTTTATTATTTATTGTAGCATGGACTTCCATTAGTGAGACATTGAAACTCATTATTCTTGGATATTTAGTATATGATAACACTTTTTTTAAATTAAATAGGCTTGTCATGTAGGGTGTTCTTAAATTTACATCATAATGTATCAAATATAAATGTCTACCCCCTCTAGAGGATAAACGAACCACAAACATCATGGTTTGTATGGTGGTAAGTCTTTGTGATAATGCTTTCATAACATAGTCAATTTGTTGATATTTCATGGTTCTTTTGCATTTGTTAATGGATGCTAATGGACTTACTTTTTTGGATGTGTGGCAAGTTGTGTAAAATAAGAACGAAATTTATATCCTCACTCCATTGTTTTGAGATTAGAAGAAGAAAGATGTCTCTGCAACAAAATGCAGAGGAAGCATCAGATGTTATTCTGGTTGATCATTTTCCATGAGGAGTTGGGGGCTTTTAGAGACCTTTGTTGACAATTCAAAGGTTTTTGTTTCTATTGATATCTTGAAAGTTGAGGCCTCCATCCCTCTCATTCAAATAGATAGAATCCCATAATATTAATGTGAAATTGTAATTTCCTCCCTGTTGAGTTAGGTGAATTAAGAGACAATGACACGGCTGGTGATTCAGGCTTGTGTCCCATCTTAACTCATTTAACAGGTACATAACTACAACCAACAAGATATATTTTTCCTATATGTTTTAACTTTTATTTCAAAAATATATAATTTCAGCTCTCGTAAAAAAACATAATCTATGTTATAAAATTCATACTAAGTTCTTAAAATTGTGTGGTCTTTTGTTTTCTTATAATAGAGCTCAGCCCACACCAGTCTCTTATCCTATTGGAAATCATTTGAAACTTGGATCTTGTTTCGATAACAAATTGGCAATAGGCAATTCATCATAATTTTTTCACTATTAAGTAAATTGCAATCCTTGTTTTAGTATTATATTATATTATTGTTAGCATTAATTTCATATTCATTGATGCGGGCTTTTGAGGAAGAGGCTTTGCAAATCTCAAATCTCACAATTCCATATTTTGATGCAGGATAAAGCAAAAAGAAATCTTATTTTATGGGTTCAATGCAAATATGGTTACAATATTTGTAATCTTATTATAGATCGGTGGCCCACGATGTCAAACAATGGTGAAAGTTTAAATGACCAAAAAAATATTTCATTAAAAGACAGGGAAAATAGTTTCGAGAGGGAGAAGGCCTCAGGAAATATTGGAATTTGGAATTAAGAAGTCGCACGCGCCATGATACCCTAGAGCTCTAGAATTGAGGCATAATCCTAATCTAATGCGACCTCCTTCAAGCTTTTCCAAACTTTCTTCTTGGTCTAGTTTGATGATCATTGTAATCTATTATATGGCCTTCGTGAGGGATTGGATATTTATTGCCATTAGAAATCCTCAACCTAGAAAATACTTGTTTACGCACTTAATTGCCACCAAATGTTTGTAACCTTACTCATTTAACCAAGATCAACTTGAATAATTGCCAATCTCTTGAAGAAATTCCAAATCTACCTCAAGGAATTGTCTGAGTTGGATCTTTGCAATTGTACCCAATTGATAAGAATACTTGGTAAGTCTCATTTGAAAAGACTGACAAGTTTGATCCTATGCTACTGTGAAGAATTAATATGACTGGACTGCCTCTCGTTGAGTATACAAAAATTGTAAAGTGCAATAGAATCAACAACCTTTGCCTCTAAATTGTTGTGCTTGTGACTATACTGATAAGATACATGACATGTATTGAAAATGTGTAAGCATAATTGTTTAACAAAATGGCATGTCTGTAGAATAAGATTAATATACCCATTATGACTCAAACCCGTAATTTTTTCATGACCATGTTTGACTTGCTAGAGTACTCTTCCACTTGAGCTACTGGCATTTTTTTGTAATTTAGTATTGTTGGGATAAACTTTTGTAGACATGGCTTGATGAATCAGAGCATGAGTTGACAATAAATACAAGGAGATAGCTCAAATTTAAGCGACTGTAATATATAGAAGAAATTAGTTAAAGTTTGATCAGTCACCTCCTCTTATTACTATGCCCACAACTCGGTATCTTCTATTAAAAATTTCTACGATTTCGGTTAGTTAGTGAGCAAATGTTCCCTATAAATAGAAATAAAATGGCACTTTTTTTGTAATTAAATACTAGACAATAAAAAGTGTAAATTTTATTATATTAAGAATAAACATGATATTAAAAAGACAATAAATGATGCAAGTACTAATACATCTGTGTATTCAACATGTCTAGGCATATAAAAATTCAATCTATATTTTAAAATGAGTAGTGAAGATAACTCTCATTATTACAAACATTTATTTAAGTTTGAATATATTTTCAAACTTAAAAAGGCCATGTCATTTATAATCATACACACTTTCATTCACAAAATTGAAAGACTTCATTGTCACAATAGGACACAACTCCAATCAAATACCACATTAAATTAAACTTTTTCAAATAATAAAATGTCAAGTCATATCCATATTACCGCCTCTTTCCATCCCATCTACAAGCATTAATGGTAAACCTACAAAAAAAACACAAATATGTAAGGCTCAAGAAACACTATGCATTTATTGAAGGGTGGAATTCAAACAAATATATCTCATCTAAGAATTCACCGTAGCCATTAGATTTATCATCTCATCACTCTCAATCCACACTCACCAATTTCAACCAATCACAAACAAGCACATGGATCAAGCACCCAATAACACTTCAACAACTTCTATATATACATTCCATTGTTCAACAATCAAATTTCATAATTTTTCCCAGCAAACTTGAAGCATCAACCCGATATTATTTGCGGTTCTTGATTTTGGTAAGAATTTCAATTCTTCCAATATTGAAACAAAATTATTTGCATTCTCGGCTCAAGTCTTTTTCCATTTGTAGGAAATTATCTTTGAATATAGATATTCTAGTTTAGTTATTCTACTACACAAAACCCTGCAAATAATATATATATGAAACATGCATAAAATAATTTTTTTTTTATTTTCATTTTATAGTTCAGTTTATTATACTGGCAGAAAACCTGCAAATAATATTCCTAAATTCCCAAGCAGCTTGGAAAAGTAAATTACCTGCAACTTAAAAAAAGGTAAATATAATATAAACAACTACCAGCAACATGATATTCATTAGCTAGTTTTGTATTATATACAAGTATAAAATAAGAAGATGATATATATATACACACACACACTCATTAATGGTGTGTATATAAAACTCAAATTGAGTTAATCTTTTTTTTGGCATAACTTATTTGCAGGTATTTTGTGTGTCTGGAAGCTTGAACTAGACCCATTTTATGCATGTTTCATATATATATATCTTATTTATAGGTTTAATGTGCCTGAACTAGAATATCTATATTTATCTAAGTCATTTTCTTGTACACAAACAGATATATGTATACACATATGCATACTACAGTTTCCAATACACACAAAAAACCTGCACATAAGAAGGTGAGTGAATTTATAAATCTATGTAATTTGAGCTTCATATACACACTGCAATTGACAATAGTAGTATTTACAAGCTGTATATAAAACCGGAGTAGATAATGAATATTGTGTTGCTGGTAATTATTCATATTATATTTAATTTCTTTTTAGTTTCTGGTGCCCCACACATTTTCAATTTGGTATTCAATTTAAATGTTATTACATTTAATAGAAAAACTAATTATATATATAACATCTTGCATTCAAAATCACTAACCTTGCTTTATTGGTAAGTGGTTAACAAATTCTTAGAAATATACATTGGCAGATGGATTGCATTTACACTACTGTGATGAAGCCACAACCAAGCTATTATGGAGTGACAAGTGTTGGTTGTTCATATTATTTCAAAATGCACTGATAATATTCCTTTCTTGTATTTTTTAGGTGTTATTTGCTAACATGAGGAGAAAACGATCACTCAAAAGAGTTCGCCTGCTTACGCCAAAACAAGAGGAGTCATATTTCCACCAAGTGAACCAGATGAAGATGAGGTTGGCAACAATGGACCACAACTACAGGCTACAACTGTCCAAGTCACTGGAGGGGCAAGCAAAAAAAAAATCAGAATACGTGGAGATTGGGATGAGACTAACATGAATAATGCCATTAAAGAAGTCGAAGAATATGGTTCCTCAACACATGGTGCTGCAAGAAAGTGGGGCATACCTCCAAGCACACTTACTTCATGGTTGTTGGGGATAACCACTAAGAAAACAAAGGGACCACCCACAATTCTTACTAAAGAAGAAGAGCTTGAGTTGGTGCAATGGTGTCATGAAATGGCTGATATGGGACATGGGTTAGAAATCTCACAACTTAAAGCATATGTGGCACAAATATGTGAATCTAGATCCACCCCATTCACAGATGGTATCCTGGAAACTCATGGTGGGGAGGTTTTAAAAGAAGACACCCAGATTTAATTTTGAGGACAATAGAAGGCCTTGATAGAGATAGGGAAGTAAGTCTAAGACCATCTATTGTTAATTCTTTCTATCTAAATTTGTCCTCTGTTTATAAAGCTAACTTGTATGAGCCAAGAAAAATATGGAATTGTGATGAAACTGGATTACAAGCAGGAAGAAATTGTGGTATGAGAGTGCTTGCTAGAAGAGGAAGTAGAAGTGTCCCATACATAATCCCAAAAAGCAGAGAATGGATAACCATATTATGTTGTGTCAATCTTGTTGGACAAAGCATCCCTGGTTTCTATCTTTTCAAAGGAAGAAACAATTGCAAAATTACATAGTAGGTTGTGAGCCTAGTGCTTGCATGGCAGCACAACCTCATGCATGGATGACAAAGGAGTTATTTATGAAATGGTTGCATCATTTTGCAGCATGTGTGCCTAGTGGTGTGTCTCCAACTAATAGGCATTTATTGATTTTTGATGGTCACGGTTCTCATGTGGCTCTAGGAACAATTCAAGAGGCGGAGTTTGGGGATAGATTTACTTACTTTACCAACACACACTTCTCACAAACTACAACCACTAGATGTCAGTGTCTTTGCTCCATTCAAAAGTTACTTCAAAGAGGAGAGGCGTAAATGGCTATTTGAGAAACATGGGATAGATGTCAACAGGGACAAAATTAGCTACATTGGGGAGTAGGGCTTTCCAAAAGGCTCTTTCCCCTGAAAATATTAAAGTAGGTTTCAAGAGGACATGTATATGGCCTCTTAATCCACATGCCTTGGATGAGGACATGGCACCTAGCAGAACATTTGACACATCTAGTCGAGATGAATCACATGCAGTAGAAAATATATTAAGGCTAGCTAGAGATAATTTAGAGGTGTCAAGTAGTGAGCTGTGTAGTGAAGATGTTGAGATTGTGCTCAACACACAAACAAGTAAAGAATGTGATGTTGAACATATTGAACAAAATACAAATGAATCTATTCAACAACAAGCTTCAACTCAGACTGGAGGGAGTCAATTCGATGAGTCATTAGCACTGCCTACCCAAGTTAGTTGTCCTGATTGGATGAAAGAAGTTGCTCTTAATCTTGGTGTCAATTTGAACAACATTGAAGAAGACACCTTATGTACTCCCTCACAACCATCAATACTTCATGAGTCAGATGTGGTCCACTACTTTGTCAACACTCTAGATGAGGAACAAATTGATGCAATAGAGTTGGAGGAAGCAAATATTAGAGTAGAAAATTGTGACAAAACTTTTGAGGAAAACAGAGGACAAAGTTCCATTTCTAAATTTTTGAAACTTCCAATGGAAAGGGTGAAGGTTTCATCAAGGTCAAATTGCAATGATGGAATACGATTAAGTAGAGAATCCCAACTCATCACTACCGATCAATATATGGAGTTGCTCAAGGAAAAAGAGAAATGAAAGAAAGAAATTGAAGAGTTGAAGCAAAGAAAAAGGGTACAAATGCAAGAGAAGAAGGCCGAGAGAATTTTGGAAGGGGAATGAAAGGAACAAGAGAAGATCGAAAAGGAAATTAGAAGGCAAGAAAAAGAACATCAGAAATCGATGCAGAGGCAAGAAAAAGAGATGAAGAAAGAGCAAGAAAGGATCCAAAGAGACCAAGAAAGGAAGGAGAAAGAGTTTGAGAAGGCAAGAAGGGAGTTGGGAAGGCAAAGGAGACTTAGTACTCCACAAAATCCTTTTCTGAAGAACACCCATTATTGAGGGAATTAATTTCCATGCATTGTCCCCAGTTGATGTCAGTACATAATGTTCAACCTGGGGTAAGTGGTTCCTATCCATCCTCAACACTACCTTTGTAGGAAACCAACATTGGAACTCAACCACTAACATGTAAGACATCAACTTCAAGCATGGTTACAGATTCACCACCACTATTTCCTGATTTTTGGAAGTAGGTGCCATAGATAGTATAAAAAATTTTGGAGGCTTGTTAGGGCCATTCGAATAGTATATAATAGATATATTTTGATAATTTTGTGGGCCAAATATATTTCTAATCGTTGTAAGGCCATGGCTATTTTTTATTGTTGTACTCGTAGCCACATATGATATCATAAGTAATAGATGACCAATATATGTTTTTATATGTACACTTGCTTGAAATATGTAATGAAAAACAACATAGTTTCATATTGTCTCTAAAACAATTGTGTTCCATAAAAGAGAATCAAACTATGTTTCATATATTTCTCTAAAACAACTCTAATTCCATAAAAGAGAATCAAATTGTGTTTCATATATTTCTCTAAAACAAAACAACAATCGTAAGATCTATTTCTATTTTCAACAAATTAGATATCAATACGATTGATAATATTTGATCAAAAATTGAACACAACATGATCATGTTAAAAATATGTTCTTCTATCATTGCCTTAGTGAAAGTATCCTCACAAAAATTTCCCGATATCAAAATGAGGCGTGTAAGTAAGGATGTTCATTCATGATTCCTACGAAAAAAAAAAGGATGCAAAAGAACAATTCATGATCAAATGGTTAGAAATATAGTTCTTCTTAAAATTTGTATTTAGATTGTAATTTTGAGTAACAAAATATTTCCCATGGTATTTTTTGTGTTCAAAAACACAATTCACCTGCAAGTTGAGGGCGATTTCAAGGCATGAGCAAACTGTGGCTTTCTGGATTTTTGCGTTTCCACGACTGGCCATTTGGAGTGACCAAAAGTAGTTGCATCACCTACTTGCATCGCCAAAAATGATGGTTTCATTTTCTTCTAACGTTTTCAATTGATAAGCCAAAGTTACAGGGAATACTTTATTTTTTCTATTCTATAGGACCACAGTCGAAAAGTAGTACAAGATTAGAAAACTTGCCCTTGTAAGCTTGCAAATAAGAGGATTTTTCCTTGCGTAAATTTTTCATAAGCCGGCTAAAACGTCCATGAATCTGTTTTCAGAGCTTTATCACACTGCAAATTACAACAACAAACAGTCATTACTTCTACTGCCAGTGGATTTCAAACTACATAGAAAACAAGGATTTCAATGTATATGTACCTCCTTACAAGTCTTTGTTGCAGCTTTGATGAAGTTTTTCCTGTACAGTGTATGTCAGCAATTACAAAATAAGTATTTGAAAGCATTGACAGAGAAATGATGAAAAAGGGCATTGTGGGGTTGCCTTTCTTTGACATATATGAGCTTCGCCCCTTCTAGTATGGCCTTCTCTTCAGATGAAACGTTGAAACCAAATTTCAATGAAGCTTAAACCAAACAATGAATAGCTTAAACCAAACAAATATGTAATGAAAAACAACGAACAACTACCCAAACCTTGCGTGAACAACAACCCAATCCCTCTGCGTGAACAACAACCCAATCCCTCTGCGTGAACTAGCAACACGAACAACTACCCAATCCAATGTCGCAGATCTTGAGCTCAGAAAAGGAAATGAAAACGAGCATCATAATTCCTGTTGATTCAGAAACAAATCCATAAACGAGAAGCATTACCTAGATGAGGCTCCTGACCTCCATAGCGACCAATGTGAAGCAAGGAAAATAGCTTCGAGATCTGGAAAATGGAGATCTGTGATAAAGAGTTTGAGAATGGAGGGAAATTAATGACAGGCAGTAGGAGTAAATATTGTAATGAATGGCGCAGACTACATGTGTGACAGTGGCACTCCCTTACCAACTGGCGGTGGTGTTCATAATTAATGGTTTAAATGCAGTCCATCTCCCATAATATGTTTCCAAAAAATCAATAATCACTTAACAATAAAAAATGTTTGGTAATTTTTAATACACCTTGTTATATTTAAAAGTAGTTTTTATATTAAATTTAATACCATTAAAATTGAATAGTATTACATTTTTTTTGTTCCATTATTGGATGATGAAACTTCAATGAATAGTGTATGGTTTTTTAACATGTAATTTTAATACCTTGCAAAAATTGCTTTAGAAAATGCATGTGGGAGGACGTTTTTAAAAAGTAAAATTTAAAATTAAATTCAATTCACAATGACTGGCTCCTCTCCCCTATTTAACATCATATAATTATAGAGAAATATTAATTAACTAGTTCATTAACGGCAAAAATTGGAATAGATCACATTCACAGCACACTCAACCGTCAGTTGAATGTGTATACTGCCGGAGACTCGGAGTGTTTAACACGCAAGTCGCAAATTGCAACATGTTTCTTCAGCAGACATACATGAATTTATTTCTCCCACGGTCAACTGAATTAAATGAAATCGGGAAAAGGCAGCGGAAAAGATTTTATGTGCAAGTGACGGCTTGAAGATTACTTGCCACCAAATTGACCGTGCGATTTCAGACACAAAACTCCAAAAATCTCAATCTTCAGAGGTACAGGTGTCGCTGTTTTTCATAAGGACGGGAAACATCTTTGTATTGATTACAATGCCACCAAATCCCGTGTTAATGATTACTTCTCGATTGTCGATATGGAAAATCGATTAAGAGGCCTCGTTTCATCACGGGCATACTGATAGACATAACATTTGAAATTACATTAGATAATGGAGGCTACTTATTATGAGCATACCAAAAAAATTATGAGCATACCAAAAAAATTATGAGCATACCTAAAAAAAAAAAAAGTTAAGTAGGAATACTAAGCGGTACCTAGCAAAACCCATTCGTTAGAAAACAACCCTCCCAATCTTTGAATGCTAATGAAGTGTGTGTATATATATATATATATAATTTTAATGGATATGAGGGGATTGTGTTAGCTGAAAAAGAGATTTAAATTAAAAAAATAGATCATGAAGCCACAAAGGAGGAAAATGGAATGTTAGGTAAGATAGATATTTATCCCACAATACATTCATCATTATGGTAGTAAGAGGGTTATTTTCATTGGATATCGTCCCTATCAACTTAAATATCATAGTATAATGGGGTGTATATGATGTTGTGGACCAAATATTTGAAATAATATGGGATTAAATTTTTCTATGAATGAGGATTTTAGTACCGTTGAACTGATACCAAGATGCATTCAAGGGGCATATCCGACTTAGGGTAATAAGAAATATAGTTAGAGAAGGAGAGGGAAAGACCAAACAAGTAAACGTATGCATGTCACAACTAAGAAACCATTATTTCAATAAGAAATTCATTTCTGTTATGGGTGCTACTACTGATAATGAACATCAAGACATCAAACCGGTGATCATCTAGTGAAAACTTTGTAATGCGAGAACCTCCCCAATTTGTGTCTGCCCATTTCACAGGTATGCATAATGACATGGAACTCTTCATCCTCTTTGATAGTTTGGACACAAACATCTCCATAAAAATTCTTCTAGTTAAGATATTGCCAACTATTATGTCAATGTATACCATATGAATTTTCCATCGTTTATTAGAAATACACAATAAAGGTAATCAAGAGGCCTAGTTCCATCATGGGTCCTATTGTTGATGGCAAACACCAGGTCACAAAACCAATGATCATCAAGTGAAAACCTTCCAGCTTGGACACAAACATCTCCATAAAAATTCTTCTAGTTGAGATATTGCCCACTATTATGCCAATGTATACCATATGAATTTTCCATCGTTTATTAGAAATACACAAAAAGGTGATCAAGAGGCCTAGTTCAATCATGGGTCCTATTGTTGATGGCAAACACCAGTCACAAAACCAATGATCATCAAGTGAAAACCTTCCACTTGACACAAACATCTCCATAAAAATTCTTCTAGTTGAGATATTGCCCACTATTATGCCAATGTATACCATATGAATTTTCCATTGTTTATTAGAAATACACAAAAAGGTGATCAAGAGGCCTAGTTCCATCATGGGTCCTATTGTTGATGGCAAACACCAAGTCACAAAACCAATGATCATCGGGTGAAAATCTTCCATTATAGGTGCATCCCAAGTTTATGCGAGCCTATTTCTTCCATGCACAATGACATGATTGTTTTTCATCGTGACAAAAACTTTTTGATATTAATTATTTTTGCTTGCATGCCACCCACCACCATTTCAATGAAAACACTTGGAGTTATCATTCTCCATCATAAAGACAAACAAATTGTTAAGTTCTAACCAGAAGTGAAAACATATATTTTCCTTAAAATTAATTAATAATATATTTGCAAAGGAAAGATTTTAACGTGCACTCAATCTTAACACTATTTAGAGTTATTTTTAATAACCCAAGCTATGAGTAGTAATGTTCCATTTTTTAAGTAATACAAGATTTCAATACATAAATTGTCCCTTTTCTATTTAGATAAATTCCTCTACCTTGAATAATATACAAAGTATTTTGAATCATTTAGAATACCTTGAGAGGGTTGATTCTTAAGCCACGATTTAATAACAAAGAAAAGGGTTTTCCAAAAATCATGGTCCCTATATTTGGAAATAATTGTATTTCATCAACATGGATTAAACATCTTCATTACAACGATAAACATTTCCATATGGATTCTTCTAGTCAACATTACCAATAACTACTATGTCAATGAATACCCTTGGATTACCCATCCTTTGTCACAAATGTACACAAAAAAATATTAAGATATATAATACCAGTATGGGTGTTGTTAATGATTGTGAACATGAAACCATCAATCGCCAGATGAAAACATTCCATTACGGACACCTCCTAGATTTATCTGTCCCCGTTTTGCCCATGTACAACGGCATGAAGTTATTCGTCGTCTTTATTGTCATGACAACAATCATCTCCATATCGATTCTTCTGACCAATATGCCACCCTTTACCATATCAATGAATACCCTTGAATTTTCCATCCTCCATCAACACTATGGAAAAAAAAGTGACTAGAAGATTTCTAAAAAGCAGCGAAAAAATACATGTTTCCTTAATATTAGTTAAAAATAAATGAGAAAAGCTAAAATTTCAACATTTCTCAATATTAACAAATCGATCAATGAATGAATCCAAAACCATTTAGATTTTTTTAATAAACCTACGCTATAAGTAATGATCGTTGCTTCTTTTAATTATAAAAGATTTCATTTCATATATTCATTTGTTGGTATTGACACATATCTTTTGCTTTAAATAATACGCAAAGAGTTTATTGAATGGTCTCAAATTCCTCGAGAGGGTAGCTCTGAAGCAATGCCCTAGTAGAAAAAAACATTTTTACTAAAGTATTCATAAGACCATAATGTAACATAATCTTTTGTGAAATTGAGCCTCCATGTGTGTATTTGTACATGATTTTTTTGATTATGAAGTTATCAAAAAATAGAGAGGAAAGATGAACAAACAATCATATTCATCCCATAACGAATCAGTAATTATATTAATACAAGGGACACTTCAATGCGTGGTGTCACCCCTATTGACATAAGGATATTTAGAGTAAGAGAAGCAATTCTGGGATGTAGTCTCTAGATTGGAGATTGGTTGGGGTTGGGGGGCCGAGTAGGGGAGAGTTCCTGTATATCCGGGTCCGTGCCGCATTTCCACGATATCGTTATGATCAATCAATGGGACTCGGCCGGAAGGTCTTTTCGCCTCTGTCATTAGCTCGGGTAGTCTTCGTTTCCGGTGTTCTAGTCACCTTCCAATGGCTCCCTCACCGGTAGTATTCTCTGTCCTATCCAGTGTCTGGAGAAGGCTACTCCCCGAAAATGCCCTTGTGAATTGTTGGGGATCGCCCCCCCTCTCTATTATATCTCTCTCTATATCTATATCTCTCTCTATATCTATATCTCTCTCTATAGATATATCTCTCTCTATCTCTCTCTATAGATATATCTCTCTCTATCTCTCTCTAGGCGTATTTGACTTTAGGTATTAAAGTAAATATTTAAAGAAGAGAAAAACCACGTAAATAGATGTATACATCTCACAACTAACCTACCAACTAATTCTATTACAAATGTCATTAATAATGGTGAGAGTGCCAATATGAAATATGAAACCTCCATTACAGATGTGAGTAACGATATTTTGAATAATGTGAACTACAAATAGTGTTGGTCCTTTTTGTAAGATAAGATGAATAATCCACATAGTATATTAAATCATGCATGATAACTTGAGAGGGTTAACTATTCAACTATACTTTAATATCAAAGCAAATATTTTCCCCTACATTTATAGGATTATTAAGGGACTTTATCTTCCATGAAATCGAGGCTATTATATATATTTAATCAATCCAGCTCCCCTAGAGAAAGTAAAGTAGTATTTCACTTCAACTTTAATACATGGGAGGTTAATATTGAGAATGTCTTGAACTAATTTTATATATATATATATATATATATATATATATATATATATATATATATATATATATATATATATATATATATATAATGTAATGAAACTGGTGTATATATGATATTATTGATATAATAATCATTAATAATATTTTGAAGGGTGATGTTTATTAATTATATATTTTAATAGTAAAAATCTTACAAGTTAATGAAAATTTGGACATATCTAAACTTTGGCTTGTTTACTTAGGAAACTTCATATCTAAATTTTGACACATCTATGAAGAAAATGATATATAATTATGTCTATAAGTGTGTTCCAAATAAGAACAAAAGAGGGCTAATAGTGAAAGTCATATCACCGACATAAACTCGGAACATGATCATTGATATAGTACAAATAATATGGTTTGTAGGTTTTTGTCGTAAGACGTGATGGAGGAAGCTACAAAATAAGGCTTGGTTGTTTCAGTCACGATGTACAAGAGCGAATTCTTTGTTATTCATGACCTTATTTCCAAGGGAGCCACGGAAACAATCTCATTAAGAAAAGGAGTAGATTTATTGTTATTTGGTTTCAATGAAATTATTAGTCCACACCTTTGCCTTTAAAGGTTACGGAAAGGTCATCGCCTTAACAAAAGAATAAATCTAATATTTTGTATGCAATACGTTATTTTCCTAAGAGTAGCTATAGGAATACTTTTATCTTGTAGTGAATAGCTCAAGATTTCCCATACGAACATGAAGAGCCTTCTTGGAAGGTGAAGTAAATAGTTTCCTCTTACCTACATATTTGGAATATCTCTCTTTATTCACTAATATGAATTTAATATTGGATTGCACCAAAAATTTAATGTCATTCGATTTTAATACCTCGCATGACATTGTTATCACAAAACATGCTTTTTCATTCTCCATTCTTTCGTCGTCTATTCATTTCCAACCACTTACATATTGAGTGTAAATTCAATTCTTTTATAATTACTTCTATTGTTCAATTGTACAGTCTATAAATTATCTTAAATTTGTGCCTATTTTACTGTCTTTTCTCGATAAAACTTTGTTATCACGCAACCAATAAATGTGTTCAAAACCGCAATGCACTTTATTGGTTGGGTGTAACTATTAAAGGATTCAAACATGCATCATATTACATTGGACATGTGTTGTTTGAATTTATTGAGATGGGAGTTGGAATATTCATTGGTTCTATCACAGATATGTTCCTTTTGTAGACATCTAAAATGTCGACATGATTAATTACAATTAATTTGTGTTGAAAACTTGGACATTGAGAGGGGGGTGAATAAGTGTCTTATTAAACTTATTCAGATATTTCTACTTCACAAAACTTGTTAATAAAAACATATACAACCATACACAAGTAAACAAAAAAGAGACAAAACACAATGTTTTATGTGGGAAACCCAAAATGGGAGAAAACCCACTGAAATCAAGAGAACTATCTTTGGAAAATTTGTCCTATGTGTTACAATGATTTCAAGTTGAGTTGCAACTCAAATTTTGAGGCTATAACCCCAAAATTAATTCAGTCAACAACTACTGACCTTTTGCAAGATATAACTTGTAAGGAAGCTACAACTCCCTAGAATTTAATCAGCTACAATTGATCTTCTATAAGCTACTACTTACAAGGAGGCTGTAACCCCCTATGTGCTAAGCTGCAACTTAGAATTGTTCTTGAGTTTTGGTCACACTTTGCTTGTTGTCTCTCACAACTAATGATGACCTCTAGATTTTCTCACTTCTCTTGTTTTTACTTCTAATTCCCTTTTAGTTCAATTCACTCACATGTTGTCCAATTACTGCTTGTGATAGATATACCTTTGTATGCAAGAAAACATTATGACACTTTGCTTTGGCGTTCCTTCAACACAATTGTCGTCTTGAAAACAAACTCTGGGAAACATGGTGGAAATCCTAGACAAATCACTTTTTGGAATCTTTTGTCCAACCTAAAGAATGGAGAACTTGAAATAGATGATTGGAATCTAATAATGTCCCACACAAGGGCATCATTGACAAATGTAAAATATATTAATTTTGACACTTTTATGCATTTGTACACAACAAATTCCATGGTCTTAATCACAATATGCACATGTTACAGTCTCTTGGTGTTCTCATAGCTTATTGCCTTACCACATCAAAACAAATCAAGTCATTTCACTTGAAGCAGACAAAGAGCAACTTGAAGCCAAAATACTTTTGTATTGTGGCTAACAAGTTATGCTAACCTCAAATCTATGGGTTTATGTAAGAATTATAAATGGTACGTTTGTCTAGGTTGTTGACATTCTGTACAGTTTATGTGCAAAGCCACCTCACCTCTCACTAGCGGTGATTGTAAAGTTGTAAAACTACCTAGGTCCACCTTGGGAACATGTGCACCACAATATGTACCAATTGTGCCTATTAATCGTGATTATTATCTCCAAATACCATTGATAAATGTCATAGGTAGTAATCATCCACAAATCACAAAGCCTTACCACACTAAAAGCAATAATAGATATTGGTGACATAGAACGTCAAGGCTTGACCTTCACTGTAATTTACAAAGTTCGTGCCTTGGAAGATTTGCGCATATCTCCAACTTTTTCATTTGAGCGATATAAAAAAATAGTAGGCGGTGCATATGTTCGGAAAAGAAAAAGAAGAAGAACACCTTTACTCGTATCCTCCACATCCTTTGACATTTTCACATGTGTGTACCTTCTACCCTTGCCTGAAATGTTTTGGTGAGTTTGTACATTCTAATCTTCCCTTTCCCAAGTTACTTACATGCAACTTTCACATGATTTACAACTATGTCTACCGGGGATAAATTTCATTCGATTCTATTCTATACAAGTGCTCACTACATAATTCTTATCCAAAGATTGACTCTTGTTCCTTTTTTCACCTAGATGCCAAAACGAAAAAAAAACAAAAAAGGAAACTCTGAGTCAAACAATAAATCTTCCTATAATGGAAGAAAACCTCAGATGCAACCAGAACAAAGTTCTTTCATCACAGTTGTTATGTCCATACAATAAAAAATTTGTTGAATGCCCTTCAACTATTAGAGACTTCCCTTTTTCATGTTGAAGGAACACAATGGAGCTTGGCATTTACTCGTAACATACAATTCCGACATTATACATAAAAAGACGAGCCACAATTATCAGAAGATGAGGATCCTGATGAAGCTGAAATGTACGATGAGCCTGGCCCTTATGATACAAATGTTGTTAAAAGATGAAGGCAAACATGCTGTTAACCTGCCAATCAAAGAGAACAACCCAACTCATAAATAGGTTTTTGTAGTTTCTAATACTCCTTTACCTTCAATTTTTCAGTTCCTTTAAAAAAGACAATGTGTTGTTGCTTGTTTTAAAAAGTATTCTAACTTCATTTGTTTTCCTTTCTTTTACAGACCTATGTAGCAAAAAAATTGCACTTATATTCGTAGTTTATCATTTTTTTGTGTGTATAGCTTCAAATTGCTAGAGGGCTTCCTTCTTGGCGCATACTTCAATTCTCCCGCAAATTTTTTTGTATGATGTTTCACCTATTATCAACATCACAAACATTCATTAAATGTGTTTTTAAAAAACAATTCGTAATACTTTATACATGGCTAAAAATCAATGACTATCGTTGTTTTTATGTGAACGGTTGCATATGTTTCTTTCCATTTTTTTGCATGTTTATTTTTATATAAAAATTATAGCTTTAAAACTAAACCGTTGATAAAAACTAGCATATGGACATTGGAATATAGATGTCATTTACAATCTTGTTTTGTGTCTGTGGCTTGTGTTAGTGCTCATCTAATAAGACATTATTTACTAATTTTTTATTTTAATTTTAATTTAAATACAAACAAGCCTCAAATTTAATTTAAATACAAACAAGCCTAACATTTTGGCAAGAATACAAACATCCTCTTGTCTTGACTGCAACCTAGCAACCTTTCCCATTTGCAACTTTGGTAATCTCCTCTTAAAGCATATGTGTTCCTGTATTTTCGCATTTCAAAGTGATATCATTAACCAAAGTATGTTGCTCGAGACATATTAATGATTTCAAAGAATAAAAAATCATCTACTTCAATCTTGCATCCCAAATATCTATACAATTATATTGGTATCATGTTTATTCCGAAAGTGGAGATGATTTTTTGTCTCTTAGGTAATAGAAAAGTAAGTATATGGTTGTCCAACAATGTTGCAATGAATGTAGTGAAAATTTGAGGATGAGGATTCAAATGCTCGACACATTTATTGTTTCCTAACCAAATATCAAATTGAAAGGATAGAAAGGTGCATCAACTACAAAAGTAGGTAAAAATTATATCTTGTTGCCTTCGAGTGAATTCGAACAAACTTGAAAAATGATTTTCTTGGTAAGAAACTTCACTATAGCTCCCATTTCAAATATTCCACAAAAAAACTATTGTAGATTATATCACATTGATTTAGACTTATTTGTCACAACCATCAACTCAAAATTCATTTTAGCATACAAAATCAAAGTTTTAAGGTATATGATCTGGATCTAATTTACCTTTTACAAAACATGTTTAATGTGTACTTGGTTGCAACAATAATAGGTCAACGTTACCTATATTTTTCTTATAGGTATTGGTTAGAGAGGAAATTACAGATGTGTTTTATTTGTATTGTAGTCATTATTACCAAACTTTAAACAAATGTAAAATGTGGTGCTTTCCTCCCGTGATCCGGATATATTTAACTATGTTTTTCCCTCTCTTTTTTCCACTATGTTGTATTTCGTGGCCCGTTGTCTCCATTTTTCCATTTGAGTTTGCACGAAAATGTTGGAACACCATTCCCATATGAAAAAAAAACAAAGAACTTGGCATTTGTTTGTTCATTGATTGGTTTTTAAACCAAAAATGGATTTTTAATTGTTGTATTCTCATGGCTTTTATAACTATAACACCCACAAATTTTGACATTTTAAAACAACATTAAACCTTAAATAATCCTCTAAAAAGTTGCGGATTTTTTTTGTTTAAGATGGCAAAGGTGACAACCCTATAATACGTTTAATCAATTCCTACCAAAAATTTGTTACACTACAATAGATGGATCAGATCTAGATTAATAATTAAATATTCTTGATCCATTTCTAAGGTCGATACATTTACAATCTGTTAGAAAAGTGTCCATTAATTTATTTTATTTAGTTAAATAGTTCCCCCTTTTAAATTAACATTCAACCCACAATAATTAAACCCTTAACCTTAGTTACCTTAGTTCCCTTAAATTAATAAATTTGATGTCCATTGAAACTTTTACTAAGACATACTAGGAGAATTACATTTTTAACTTAATACACTAGGGCACTAAGTGGCCCCATTCACCCATTTTCACATACACTCAAATTATTTTAAAGCCCATAAAACAAATATTCTCACCTAATAATTATAGGGATGATTCTTAATCCTTGGATCAAATCAATTGTGGCCACTAGATTTTAGAGTTCCAAGCTAACCCTAACCATCCTTATGAAATTTTACTAAACCTTTTTCCTTTGACCTAGCCTAATCCTCATTTGGTCTCTTTTCTTTTCTTTGAGTTATATAGGTTGGAGGAGTGGAGGCCATGAAAGAAAGGTGGAAAGCCACGGAGGGATCCATTTGGATCTAGCTTAGTTTAGGTTAGTTTAGTTTAAAGATTTATTATAGCAATGTATTCCATTTGTTGATTGTAGAGGTTTCTACTCTAAATCTAGAGTAGTTATTTAGTTATTTCCATTTTTGAGTTCTCTATTTGGGAAAAACCCTCTTTCCAATTAATCTATGAGATTTGATACATTTAAATGCCCATTCAAGGATTTACATGCTTAAAACAATGAGTTTATTCCCAAATAGTTTGTTAGTAGTCTCCTTTTTACATTTTAATTGCTCATATTTTAATTAAAGCAAGTTCAAAATTACACAACTAGCGGATCTTAATTTTTTTCAAAAGTAATGAAACGCGCCAGCAATGCAGTCGGACGGTCATGGGACTCCCACCTTACAGGTGACGTTTCGTAAACCACTACCTTCGGGTGGTGGTTTAGATCTCGCCACTCGATCAGGCTGGTGGTTCGAGACCTCTGCTCTCCATAGGGTGGCGGTCATGTTCTTTGAAAACAGAACCATCAATTCCAAAAAATTTCCAAAAACAAGTTTTACGAGAGTGATCTATAATTTATCCTTAGTTCGAATTTATGTGCCCAAAGTCTCTAGTTAAAGGGTTTAACCATTTATTCATTTCATGACTTAAATCACTAAATTACATAGATTTTCTAATTCAATAGTATACAAGAAAACAACTACAAGAACACTTTTCCAATAAAATTTCTTTCAAGTTCAAAAGTAGGAATGAAACTTAATCTATTTCTAGTATCATTGTTTTCTTTTCCACCACAAGAATGTAATTCCTACAATCAAGTTAATTCACTATAACTTAGTGCATTTTTCCATTACAACTACAATCACTCATTCAAAGAAGCACAAGCAACTATATTACATTCCAAATTTTCTAAGAATACATTCTTAATGATTTACAACTTCTAAGTTCTTCCTTCATTCTTACAATAATGCAAACTCCTACAAGTAACAATGAACTTTCTTTTTCTTTGAGCATAACTCATTTCTTACAATGCAAAGATATTTCTTTCCAACAATACATTACAACTTAATAACAAAATATACAATACAACTTTTCTTTTAAATGCAAGTCTACTAGCCTTCCACTTAAGTGGGAATTACAAGAAAGGTTTCTACAATGAAGGATTTCTTTTGTCTTCAACAAATGCTCCAAGTCCTAAATCTTCAACAAGAGCTCCACCATTTCTTCACTTCAATCACAACAACCAAAAAGGGGGAGAGGCAACACTCTCCACCCAACCAATAATCCAATGAGGAGAAGAAGTTATCCTCCTCATTGGCCCCGAGCCCCAACCAAAATGCAATAAGGAATGGATACAACTCATGACAACTAACACAATGCTTCCACATCACAATAAAAAAATTTCACAACCATTTAACACACAAGAGAACACAAGATAACAATCACAAGAATGTAACTTTCAAAATACACAAGGCTTGAAATGCAAAGCCAATGGAGCAAGGATTTATGGGGAAATCACTTATGCCTCCCAATGGGATTAGGTGCCCACCTTAAAACCCTCCAATATACATCTCAAAACCCCTACACAACTCTTATGCCTCCCTAGGATCCTATTATGCATCCCACATTCTCTTATGCCTCCCTACAATCTCTTATTACTCCCTCAAAGAACCAAGTAAGAAATGCAAGCATTTTCTTATCAAAGGTGGGGCACCCAACTAACTCCCTCCCAAAACATGAAATAAACTCTTATGCCTCCCGTAATAGAAGTGTTAGGAAATCTATGTTAGTGTTTTCATGTGATGAGTAAATAATAATTACGTGAGTAATTATTATCTTGTAAATGGTTAGTAGTTAATAATATTATTGTTATATTAACAATAATATATATTAGTTTGGAGTTGTTTTAACAACTTATGTAATTTGAGTTGTGCATTGTTACGTGAGTAACAATCACATCTAAATAGATATTTGGGGGGTTAGTAGGTTGAACAAACTCCTCATTTGTAGGAGTGATATTTCATATATATTTGTATGTCCCGTATGAATGTGTAGTGAGAAATAATAGAGAAGATATTATATAATTGTGTTTATTATTATTGTTATCTCTGTGTAGATCTGGTTATATGCATCATTTGGTACCAGAGCAGGGAGTCCAGGATGAGAGGATTTGAATAAATGTTTTCCATCACAGGGCTCATCACAATTTTCACGGCCTGGTAAGGTGGATATGTTGATTGCATCGTCCTGTGTATTGGATCATTCTGCCTGTGTATTGGATCGTTTTGTTTGTGTATTCTAGGAACTCGTGCATGTGCAGATCGATGTCTGTATTGTATATATTTAGTAACTCTACGCGTGCCTCGTGACCGGTCTGTTGTGTATTCTAGTAACTCTGCATTTTTTTTTTTTCCATTTTTGGACATATTGAAAAAATCACAAGGAAAAGAAAAAACTTTCCATTTTTGGAAAGGGTCCAGAAAGATGTTGGACTTATAAGTTGTAAGTGGCATAAGTTTCAGCTGGTAACTCGGAATGGGGTGATTCTTTTTTTGAAAATGTATTTTTTTAGCTCTTTGCATTGATCCTATGCTTTATGCTACTGGAAAAAAATTAGAAATTTTTACTTTCAAGTTTTAAAAAAGTTTATTGTAAGGGTGCATTTTCGACTAAGTTCGACACCCATAATGGAAATTCCATTACAGAAATTCAATGGCAAAGAATTTCACACATGGCAAGTGCGAACTCAATTACTTTTGATCAATAAAGACTTGTGGGAAATTGTTGAAGGTAATATTTCAAAACCAACTGATGTTGATGAAGCCACCAAATGGGAAAGCAAGGATAAGAAAGCAATAACAATTATTGGTCTTGGATTGTCTGATGCTTATTTGCATCATATTGATTTATCAAAAAGTTCAAATTTCATATGGACTACTTTGAACAAGCTATTTGGATCTCAAAAAGGGAGCGCAACGATGACACTCAAGCAAAAACTATTCGGGCTCAAGATGGAAGAAGGTGAGAGTATGGTTGATCACATAAGTAAATTTTGTTCTATTTCAAATCAACTAGCTGGAATAAAAATTGATGTGGGAGATGATGATGCAAAAAGCAGTATTGTTAAATAGTATGCCTCCAAGCTATTCTAATATGGTATTTACATTGAGTAAAGTAAATCTGAGTTTGGAAGATCTGATTTCTTCTCTGATAGAAGAAGAAAATCGGACTAAGAAAATTGAACCAGAAGAAAGTGCAATGTATGGAAAAATAGATCACATACTAAAAGCAGATACAAATCCTCTTTTAACCAAGGATCACATTCCAAAGATACTAGCAAATAGATCACTTGTTACTATTGCAAACAATCTGGTCATTTGTCTATAAACTGCAGGAAAAGAGCGCAAGATTTACTTGATGGAAAACTACAAGAGAATGCCATGGTGGCTGATGATGAAGAATGGGATGATATAGAAGAATCAACAAATAATGATAATGGGTATGATTCGAAGACTATCTATACTAGATAAAATACATCATGGAGGATGGAGGACACAGAGGTTGGAGGTCAATCAATGACCTCTCGATCAGTCATCAGTGACGGGGCCGCACAAAAGCATTGGTGACTTGTGTGTTTTTTCAGTATTTGTTTTTAGTGTGGCATTCATCTTTTGCAGTGTTTTCTAAATAATGGAAATTTCACATTGTGGGGGAATATGACACAATATTCCATTTCCATTCTGCATGAAATCGAGCTATGTAACCTCAGTAGTGTATAAACATAGTGAAGAAAATGAAAGCACAAAAGTACAATCAACATCATGATACTTGAAGAGGATGAGTAGGGGCTCGTACCTGGAACAAGGGTTCCTATTTTTGAATAGGGGTTCATACTGGATGGACAGGGGTTCATACAGAGGTCCAAGATCATGAGCAAGCAGAGGCAAGCAAGCTGAAAAAGAAGTGTGACTATATTTTCTCCCATGTAAACACTAAGGGGGGAATGTTAGGAAATCTATGTTAGTGTTTTCATGTGATGAGTAAATAATAATTACGTGAGTAATTATTATCTTGTAAATGGTTAGTAGTTAATAATATTATTGTTATATTAACAATAATATATATTAGTTTGGAGTTGTTTTAACAACTTATGTAATTTGAGTTGTGCATTGTTACGTGAGTAATAATCACATCTAAATAGATATTTGGGGGGTTAGTAGGTTGAACAAAACTCCTCATTTGTAGGAGTGATATTTCATATATATTTGTATGTCCCGTATGAATGTGTAGTGAGAAATAATAGAGAAGATATTATATAATTGTGTTTATTATTATTGTTATCTCTATGTAGATTTGGTTATACATAAGGCTTGAAGTGCAAAGCCAAGCTTGGAGCAAGGATTTATGGGGAAATCACTTATGCCTCCAAATGGGATTAGGTGCCCACTTTAAAACCCTCCAATATACATCTTAAAACCCCTACATAACTCTTATGCCTCCCTCGGGATCCTATTATGCATCCCACATTCTTTTATGCCTCCTACAATCTCTAATTACTCCCTCAAAGAACCAAGTAAGAAATGCAAGTATTTTCTTATCAAAGGTGGGGCACCCAACTCAACTCCCTCCCAAAACTTGAAATAAACTCTTATGCCTCCCTGCAATAGAAGATCCCATAGCCTTCTCCTAAACCATACTTGGTCATTCTACCCAAGATCCCAACAAACACACAAATCATTCACATACATGCAATACATACATATAAACAAAAACAAATAAAAAAGAGTGTAGCTCCTACCTTTCCATAGTAATAAATTGATCAAAGAATCACACTCTAAGCTCCTTCAAGCTCAATCCAACTCAACAAGCTCCAAGACTTCAACGAGCATTCCAAAAATTTCTCCCTCCAAAATTACAAATGCACAATAAAATGAAGTAACCCCCAAACAAAAAATAAACTTGCATTTATATAAAAAGAGAAAAGGAGGGTGAGGTGGCTCCATGTAGGATGCCGCATCACTTATCCTCAACTCCACATCACAAGTCAAACCTCAACCCCAAGACAAAACAAATTGGTGGTTGAGAGAAATGAGAAGCCTCTTACACACTCAACACAAACCCATACCCCCTAAGGACATAATTTAAAACCCATGTAAGAAAAGTATAATAAATGTCACCTTTTGCCTTACAAAACACATAATGGGGTCTATTTTTGACCCCCAATCCATAGGTAGGGTTGGTATATGAAATTAAGAGGTGTGGAACAAACTTAACTTGTCCCACAAGCCTCCAAAAATGGCCCTTAAGCTCAAATCCGAATTTTCCAAGTAAGGTAGGGTGCACAACACTCAACTTAAATCACAAAATCCAAAGGACCAACTACTCTAATAAATGGCCCCTTTTGTCACATCCCCAAATAAATTAATAAACATGATTAATCCACTTAATTAAGACACATTAATCAACAATGATAAAAATGAATTACATCACAAATTAAATCACATACTCCACAATTAAATAAAAGAAAAAAGAAATAATTACACACAAATCCCATGGTCACAATTGGAGGTCATCCCCCATGGGGACCCCCTAACAAACTAATAACACAACATCAAACATTACACAAGTTGCCATGGTGACCGTCGTTGTATCCATCTAGTATTCGCTATGGTTGGTCTCTAACCCTTTTGATTGTTGTGATATAATTACCTGTAAAATCACACAATACCTCCTTCGGCCTCGTGGCCGCATCAAATACATCAAGATAAAATATACACACATAAATCAATAAACATCTTCATATAACTAAATCATCATCTAAACTAAACAATGCTATCATTTGTCTAAAATTTCAACAACATCTCAATTCTACCATTTCATCAATATCAACAAGATCACGAGATTAGTTCAAATGCTAAATCATAGTCAACATGATGAGAATTATGAATGTCAGTAATATATATGCTAACAACACATCGTTATCATCAATAAAAATGTCTCTCTATGTCTCTAAGAATCCACACAACTCATACTATAAATCACAATCCATTAATAGTCACAATATCTCTATCATCTAACATCATGCTAAACCAAAATGATACAATAATATCCATGTCTATAGTCAACAGTAATCGAAATCAAAATATAATAAGTGTCAAAGAGGAGAGGGTACTATAGTAACCCATTTGTTTGGAGAAAGTAGAGAATAACATTCACAAAAAAAACAAACTATTGCGATACCAAGCCACATTCTCTCCAAGTTAAATTGCTTAGCTATGTATGGGCAAGAGTTTAACTATACCCAACTCCATAGGTTATTTTAAGAAAGTTCATTATCTATAATTGCAGAAACATGTTATCTTCAAAAAACCAATGGTTACATTCGATATGTTTATTGATTTTTCCTTTTATATTTCCATGTCTTTGGTTTTGATTCATGAAAAATCTAGCAGTCTTTTGCAAGTGGTATAAATTTGTATGCTAGATTATTATTGCTAAAAATTACATGTTTTCTCATGCTTATTTATGGTAATAATCTCCATGCTATTACAAAAAAATGGCAAGTGTTTTCATATCACCTATGAACAAAAGATTGTTTCTCTTAAATAATGATTATGTATTCTTTTACTCGCAATGGTTTTCTTTAAAATATGCTTAGGAATTTGTTGGGCATGTTCTTATTAGCGTGAACACCGCACCCATATTGGTGTAATTGCTAGTTATAAAAATTTAAACTTAATTAAATAATTTAGAATTGATTATAAAGAGACAATACTAAATTTATATGCACTACTTTATAATATAAATAACTGTTGAAATCACAAAGGCAAAATTTAGAATTAATGTTCTAATTGAATATAAAACAACAAAAAGTAAGCGTCTTCACGGACATAAAAATATATTTAAAAAACTTATATGGATTTAGAAAGTGGATGAATTATAATAGATGAATAGATAAGAGGACTAAATTTCAAGGTGCAAGCAACTACGTGGACTCAAAAAGTTAATGAATTATAATAGAGAAACCGATGAAGGCTCAAAATTCTAGGTAAAAGTAAAAACATGAAAAATCATAAGGCCAAAAGCAAAATTTAAGATGTTTGCGCTTGTAATAAAGCATGAGTTGGAAAAAAGGAACGTTGAAGGCGAAGGAAGCAAGGCTATAAAGACTTTATAGGCTCGTTTTCTTCACCTTCAACTTCCATCAAAGGTTATATAAGGATCTTAGGTCCATGGCGATAAAACCAATAAGAACTTGCGAGACATACCAAGTGACCGATCTATGGAATATATCGGGGCATGTGAAGAGTCATAAAAATGAAACAAAAACCCCTTTTTCATGTTTTGCACACTTTCCATCTTTATGCCATGGGTAACCCATGTATAATTACCCCATTTATTAAGCATAATTTCGGAGGGGATACAACCAATAACGTATCCTATTAAGAAAAATTCTATACCATTAACATGCAACATTAAAATAAGAAACGAGATGAACAACATCAAGGAGTCATTACCTCGTGAAAAATCCTTCGAGACAAACTTTCGGGGCACTTTTATGATGACACCATTGTTTGTAACTCCACCAAATCTAGTCACGCCATCAATAATTGGACCAAAAGGGGAGGGGACATTATATAGGCCTTCTAAATTATGAGGATCCTAGGAAAAGGCAATAGTTGTGATATACCACAACATCCAAAAGGATCGCTATATGATAATGCACTTGATCACAAAAATTCTAACAGATCAGGTCTCACACCCTCATAAGGTTTTTATACTTCTCCTCGTTGGTATTTTATTGACTTTGACTTTTGGGTTTGACATTTAATATCGCAGTCAATACATTAACTTTTTCATTAGGATTCTTCAAGAAATTTTGTTGAAGATGTAATTCTTGGATACAAGTAAGATCTTATATATTAACATGTTTCCCTTTATTATGTTGACCTTTGATAGATACAAGAGAACTATTAAAAACAACCATCCATAGGAATTCCAATAGATTTTGGTGTGATTTAAATGTTAACATGATCCTCATTAAAAGTAGCCTTTTTCTCTATTTTTAAGCAAACCAAAATATGAAGCATTGAATTATTTACATGATCAATTAGGTACAAATTTAGTTTAACACTTCATTTAGTTGGAGTCTTGAATCTAATCATATTTTTAACATTAAAGATATAACTTGTTAAATAAAAATGAATAACCAATGTCACACACAAGATTTGGTGTTAGAAAATTGAATTAAAAAAGTAAACCCAAGGTAAGTCAACTATATGCACAAGAGGTGCTCAAATCATCCCTATAATATGTCATGCAATGTAAGCCCACATAAAGTATAAAATCCTAGTTTGGATGTTTGATATTAACACGACTCCCCTAAAGGGCCCCTAAAGGAGGAATCGTAGTTAGGTCAACGTTGAGTTAGGTTTACCAAAAGGAAAACCGCAAGGGTTGAGTATTTGATGTAACCCAAGTTCACCAAAATGTAGAAGTAGAAAGTGGTTTTACAATAACAAATGCACTAAACAAATGATATATAATTAACAATCAAGGTCATTAAGAAGTATATCAATAATCATATGTAATTGTAAAAAGTAACAAATACATAAAATAATATACGTTCTTGAAAATACTAGATAATTAGGGCACTATTTAATTTTGTGAGAATTTGGATATAACCATTGTGACATACAACAAGAAACATGTCTAAATGATAAGACAAACCAACCCTAACAAATTGTAAATACACGACCAACTTGACCGATTTCATACTCTTACATATTATTGGGAAATCATCATCATTTGTCAAAACCCTAATATGACCTCAAGACCTTTCAAGCCCATTGAAAAAACAAGGGGTTAATGGGGGATTATGCCATGTCTCCATTATTAGAATGCCCCTCTTATTTTTATCAAATTGAAAATCAACTCTATGAAGTCAACATATAATCCTTTTATATGCAAGTGTACTAAATCTATCTTTTAATAGATACAAAATAACATAAATGTTTGAATGCTTTTCAAATGGTTGAATTTGTTTTTAGATTGTTATGAGAAATAATAAATTATTCTTTTACAACTTCAATATCTATCATGCATTTAATGCTTATTTATTCCTATTTTTTAAAAGTGCAAATACACTCATATATTTGACTTATTAAATTTAAAACAAAATTTATAGTTGAGTAGGAAAACTTATAAGAGGTCGAGTTGAAAAAAGAAAGAAAGAAATTCAAAAATGTTGAACAATGTATGAGACACAACAAAAACAAATCGAAAATAAAAAAACACAAAGAACAATGTTAATAAGAGCACAACTTAAACTAATAATCAATAAACACTTAAATACACTAACATTAAAATAGATAGATAATCTTATACTAAAAAATATCACACAAAAATATACATAATTTTTATAACCTCTTTAAAAGAATTTTTATGGGTTATATATAACCCACATAAATTGAGATTTATACAACATAAATACTATTTTTTTAGAATGGACTATTTTATTCCCTTAAAGAAATTTGGAATGGAAACCTACTATATACTTGAAAAGTTTGATCTCGAGTAAAACGAGTAACCTAGCACCATAAAATAAAAATAGTGCCTTATGATCATAAATCACTTACATACTTGCTCCACCAAAAAAATTCAAATAAAAATTGTAAAAATTAAAACTTTGATCAAATCCATATAAACCAATTTTCAAATCTAAACTCAATTCAAATAGTTTGTGAATTTATTACACCAAAAGGCGTGTTCTATGTGGGAACGGCGGAGGCCTTTTGACATGCACCAGGGCATCAACGATGGGGCTTCGTTGGTCGACGATGGACGGATGCCCAGGAGCCCTAGATGTGGCGGATGGAACAGAGGACCATGTTCGAAGGAGGGAGAGGCGTATAGGTAGTCGAAATAGAGGACACTTGCAGGAGTCCAGCATGGAGGCGGGCATGCATCTGCCATCAGCAAAACAAGGGGAGTATGGCTGGCCCATAGTATACCAGTACGTAGTAGTCCAAGAAGAATTAAAAAATGCCTTGCTTAGGGTTTCGGGAAGGATTTTGTAATGAGGAGTGTTTTTGCCATCAAACATTGTAGACGAGAAGTCCATTTCTCTTTGCCTGCTGAGTGTGGTTGGAGTTGGAGACTGCGTGACTGGAGGAAGCCATCCAGCATCACAGCCACGAATTTAAGGTTTACCTCTCTATTCCCCTGTTCGAGGATTCGGTGTTGTTTCATTATTTCATATACATCGATTTAAGAAAATCAAATTCAGAAAAGGAGTGTCCTTGTTTTCATTTTGAGATTAACTTAAATTCCCATTCTCTTGATTGGTTTGCATTTTATGGGATGAGCAGAGCAATGCCCAAAAATTCAATCTCTGTAAAATCGTAGAAAACCCTAGTCATGTATATTTACTTTGGGTTTTGGTTTGCTTACTTTTATTTTAGGCTGAAATAGTAACAAAATCCTCCAGCACACACCTGATCGCAGGAAGAATCATCCCATCCTTTGGATTTCTTGGGTGTTTTTAGCTTGAAAAGATGAATCCAACAGATCCTAATATAAATGGGATTGAACACAGTATTCAAATTTATGCTTGCTGATGATTATCCATCTCTGAAATCCTGCTACAACACCCACAATAATCAAGGAAGTTTATTCTTGTTGATGCTCTCTGCAAGTACGGATTTATCTTCCTTTCAACCATTTGTCTTTATTTTTATCAACAAAAATACAGTGTTCTAAGATACTATTAAAGGAGTACAAAAGTTACAGAAAAAAGGATCCTTTTTCGTCTCCCTCCAATGACAGGCCTATAGGGTATCTCTTAGAAATTTAGAAAGAGTTACAAAATTTCAGCTACAGAAAAATATAGTTTATATTAAGAATTTATGTATGGGATTTTCCATAAGGGCTCTAGAAATTTGGTACTGATAGTCTGGCTAAACCATGATATTAGCCCATATTTATTAAGATAGCCTGCCATTGCAATAAGTGCAGCAAACCATGTAAGTGTGTCCCAAGCTACAGATTCAGCCAAGCACTCCTTCCATGTCACAACTCCTGTGCATAGGAGGACAGACAAACCAAGGATTGCTGCAGTGACAACATCCACCTTAATCATTCCTCCAAATATCCACAGACCCACCTGCCAGAAGACCAACATACTCGTTAGAGCTATGAAAAAATTGAACGATCGCAAGTTCAAGAAAATACCATATTCAAACCTCGTCATGAAAAGAATATCTATAAGGAAGTGAATAACAAATTCCACTGTGGTGTGTGTCGGCATCAACTACAACATGGGGTCAGAATCCTCTTAAAATGTGAGGGTTAACAACAGGAAGTTCCACCCCTTTGGGAATTAATGCTGATGCTGAATCATTTATCTTGTCTGATGCTAGAACAGGTCATGCTCCTGCTCTGTTAATGCTTCGTGGCTTTGAACAGCCCGAAACACCGCTTTTTAAATTAATCCTCGGTTCATTGAACATAAAAACTTTTCTGGAAATATCAGAAGATGGTGGAATGGAGTCGATATAGAAGGTCTGATATGTATAGGTTCCATTGCACTGAAATATACAACAAAGGAATTGTTATGAAGCGAGATTGAGTCAAAAAAAAAAGTGTGCAGGAGGCTGGAAGTGATAATTAGTCTGGTGATAAGTCGGCTAGGATCAGATGACATCGAACAGAGAAAAAAGAATTATTGTCTTTGTTGGAGAACTTGGAGAAAGAGGAGGGTTCCTTGTGACTCAGATCCAAAACTTTATGGGTTCAACAAGGAAGTGCAAATACCAAAGTTTTCACAAGATTGTGGT
The DNA here is from genome assembly GCA_018340775.1 of Taxus wallichiana var. yunnanensis. Lineage (NCBI taxonomy): Eukaryota > Viridiplantae > Streptophyta > Pinopsida > Cupressales > Taxaceae > Taxus > Taxus wallichiana. The sequence continues at coordinate 443,025,849 of CM031240.1, forward strand.
TGCTCACAGACTGACAAACCATATTGCTCTGGTTAAAAGAGAAGGTGAGGAGGATTTAACCGAGGATAAGACAATTAGAGAGGCAGCCAAGGATCATTTTCAGACATCATTATCTGATGATAATAGGGGAGAGGACCTAGTAGTGGTGCACCCTAAATTAGGGGCCCACCAAATCAATTTAAATATAATATGAGATCCTGATTTTTTCACTAGCACATAGTTTAATATTTTTTAAATTATATATATATATTTTGAGTGTTGAATTGGAGGGAAAGACATATTTTGAATCGATTTAAAATTGTAAATTTGAGTTACACTACATTTTGATTGGGACCCATACTTGATCATGGGTGATAATGGTTGAACATTGACAATTTAAAAATGACAATTCTTACATGGCATGATGGGATTGGGTGTTGTCATATCAAAAATGACTAATCACCGGGTATTTTTATTACAACTATCGTGTTGTGTATTCAAGACACTATATAAACAATGGACCCCGCTCAACTATTGGTGTCTCTCCCCAGAGGCAGGATTGAGGCTCGAGAAGATCTGCTTGAGGTTATCCTAAATATTGGTACAAAAGATATGAATGAGAGGCTGTTGAAGGAAATAAAGCTTAAAGAGATTAAAAAAAAGTGAAGGAAATAAAGCTTAAAGGGTTAAAAAGAAAGTGAAGGAAATAAACCTTGAAGAGATTTAAAAAGTCATCTTCTCCTTTCAATTGGACAAATCATTAGGTCCAGATGGCTTCGAGGCCAACTCCTTCCGTATGTGTGGATGATTCCAGGGTCTCGGGAAAAGTTTGAAAGGCATTTAATTTTCTCGCTTCAATCCCAAAATAAAATAATGCTAACAATATTGATACGTTGAGGATTATATCTCTTTGTAATTTTTCTTACAAAATTATCTATAAATCATGGTTATTAGGCTGCAAACTTGCCTTCCTCATGTCATATTGGAGGAATGAGGTGGGCCTGTTAAAGGACTTAAGATCTTTGATGAAGTAAATATTGCTCTGCAAGCTAAAAGGAAAATCATGATGGTTAAAATTGATTTTTCCCCAACCTATGACCTTCTCAACAGGAATTTCCTTCTTGTGGTGTTGCGTAAGATGGAAGTCTATGAATGGTCAGTCAGTGAGATGGGTGGAAGAGAGCATTAGTCAAAGCTACTTCATATTTCTTTAGGGCTACGCAAGGAGGCAAGGTTGCCTCTTGTTCCGGCTTCCTATATAATCATGGTGGATTTGTTGAGTTCCTGTCCCTTCGCAGGTAATTATGGTGGATTTGATAAGTTATATGCTCGACCATGCGAAAGAGCAGGGCACATTCAGGGTGCCTCTATTTCCTCAATTGTGGATAAGTTCACCCATTCACAATTCATTAACGATCCATAATTAACGGGATATTCTTCTGTGGAAGAAGCTAGGCACCTGAAAAGAACTTTAGACAGATTTTGTGGGGCACCAAGGGCTAAAATTAATGCTGCAAAGTCTGATGTTTATGCTTGCAATTGTTCCATGGTGTTTGCTAAAAAATTAGTTCAGAGTTTTGAAGAGCAATAACATCCTTGACAAGTTGAGAGGTCATACCTCTAAAGTGTGGGAGGACTGGGATATTGATGTAGAGGAGCTAAACCAAAAGTTTGACATGTATATACGCATTTGTATGGGCTTGGACATGTTGTTAGACCTTTGCCTGGGACGTCATTTGATTCATATTTACCTTGATTGCAGCCTTAATAATGAATCTATTTTGTATTTTGAGACATCTAACTGACCTGCATATAGAATGACGGCCCAACCATGAAACAACCCATGGCAAGCCCTTCGCCAGAGACCTGAATAAAACATATTTTCATATAGTTGTCTTAGAAACAATCTTCCTGCAATTTCAGTTATCGGTAGCTTTTTTTAAGTGACAATGTCCTTCACGTAATCTTGCATGTATTCAGCGACAATGGTCACTGGAGATGTCGCTTTATCTGGTAACTGAGATGTATTTATGAACCATAGATTTAATTAATATGACTACAGCCCGTTAGAATCTGAACGTATATTTTCCATCTTTGGAAACTCCATACTTTTCTATAATACTGAAGACCCTGATACATTTTGGAAATCATTTTTTGGAAAAGCAAGATGATAATTTTCAAGATGAACTTTTGTCTCTCACTTGCCTCCACGAGTATCGAATTTCAGGTATCGGTAGCTTTTTTTAAGTCACAATGTCATTTCTGTAATCTAGCTGCTATATTTGCTGACAATGGTCACCAGATGTTGCTTTATTTGGTAACTGAGATGTATTTATGAACCATAGATTTAATTAATATGACTAAAGCCCGTTAGAATCTGTACGTATATATTCCATCTTTGGAAACTCCATACTTTTCTATAATACTGAAGACCCTAATACATTTTGGAAATCATTTTTTGGAAAAGCAAGATGATAATTTTCAAGATGTACTTTTGACGCGTTTAAATTTAAGCCTGACTGTTCCTTGTGGTTTTCTAGATGTCCCTCTAGGCCAGCTCTTCGTGGGTTATTAGACGGAACTGTTCGTAATACAAGAGACAGAAGGTCCTTTAGCCCACTGTCCAAGCATCAAAGGTCCTGTTGTCCAGTATTCAAATTTATGTGTCCTAATGATTATCCATCTCTAAAATCTAACTACAACACCCACAATAATCAAGGAAGTTTGGAACCCTATTCCTCCATATATGATATTATATGGTGAATGAAAGAAGAAATACCATTGTGTTCTTCTACAATGGTGCTCTTATATGCCAAGTTAGTGTCTCGGATAGCCATAAACTAAAAAAACGACTTTGTCATAAATAGATTTAACCCAAATTTTCAAAATAGGTCACTAATTAGTGGAGAGACTGAAATCTTCACAAAACTTGACTGTCCATCGGTTTGGCTGGGATGTTGTGTAGGCATTTTCAAAATGGCACTACAAACTCTCCAGCTAGACTCAAGATACCTTTGCTGAGTTGTTTGTATGATTTTGAGCTTAAAATTGACAGGACAATTTTTTAGATTTATGTGACAGAGGCATCTTTCTGCTGCAACGAATGTAATCTGTTTCTGTGCTATCACAAATGTGATGCATTTCTGTATTGTAACCTTTGGCCTTTATTTGACATTGCCCAAGCATTAACAATGATATCATAGATACTTCCGTATTGTAGAGCGTTTAGGACATGTTAGGCTTTTGGAAAGGTTAGGGTCCCCATATCTTTCTTCATTCTTTGGAGGAGGTTGATGTCTAAAAACACCTCAATGATATCGGATACCTTTCGATTGATGCATCGAAAGTAAGAATTGACTAATTTTCTTACCGTAGGGTTTGAAAATTGCACTGGCATAAAACCTGACATCATTGGTTCCAGATGCTTGGTAGAGAACCATCTGACCGACTCCAACCTATACGTGTATTGACAAAAATAAAAATGGATCTGCTGAATGCTTTGTCATGGCCCATAAATTCTACAAACCACAGTTCATAAAGAGTCTACTCGCTATCATGTGATATGCATATTTGCGCTGAGATAGCTTCAGGATTTCTAACTCCTCCGCATATTCCTTAACTAGATAGATTTATAGTTTAGTTACAATCCAGATCAAAATTTACAAAATTACCTGGCAAAGTTCTTCCTGAATCAAATAAATCATCTATAAGCTTATTCCATGACTAGTTACTTTAATTTAAATTTTCTATATTCGCTATGGTTAGTTTTTATACTGATTTATCCAAATTATATCTTTAAGTGTTAGCAGAATAAACCATCTAAGAAATAAACATTGTCTTGTGCAGATCTGATCTTGTTGTTTTGCATTACTTTCTTTGTGTACTCTCATGTAAAGTTATTTCCTTTCGGTTTACAGAACTCCACAATTCCATTCAATGCACATTGTTGACTGTTTAATGCAAAGATATAATTGTGATGTTCATGAACTTTAAGATTGCTCGTAGAATATGATATTCTTCTTTGTGAACGAAGTGTCTCACTTGCCTTTATGTAGTTGTTGTGTTCATGAACTTTAAGGTTTTTCTCAAAATAACCTTTTTTTTTCTTTATCTCATGGAAAATTCCCTACCATATTGTTTATAAAATTGGTTATTGATTATGTGTTGTTTTTTTGCATTTTTTCCCTTCTACATTTTCATATATACTTAATTATGTGGGTGAATTTGTCTATCTTAAAACATCTTATTGTTGTATGTGTTGCATGAAAAACTATTTTTTTCTTTCGATCTTCAACCGCGGCATGAAGGGGCAAGTGCCTTCGACAATGGCAGGATTCGGTGTGTGCTGAGGGGTTATTGCCCCTGGGATGCCGCATCGGAACGCCCATTATTGGGTGTTAGACTGTCCATTGGCAAGGCTTTTAAAGCTGCCTGCCGAAACAAACGACACACCAATATTTGTCTTTGATTCCTTGTTGGTGCTCCGCAACAAAAAAACAATGTGTTTGACTTCCATTTTCAGCATGGAACTTATCGAGGCTTGCATAACTTCTATAGAATTACTTTTTTACATTTATGTTGCTTTGGGTTGCTTGTGAAATTGCAGCAATGAAGACTCGGAATACAATTGTTCTTCCTCCACATGGTGTGACAATCACCACTCTGCACTTGGAACGGGAAGATGCTTTCAACCGAACAAATTTTGTTGTCAATGTGCTCCATTGCAGGCAACCAAAACCGGTAAAACCTGTGATCGTTGAATTGGTTAGAGAACGTCTCCGCCTGCATCCTTCCTGCCCTCTTTACCTTTCCAAGTTACGTATGACAGACCCAACTCGAGGGGATTTGGCCTTGCATATGATCATCCTGAAGATGCTCTACAATACGAACCTGATCACAAACTGAAAAATATGGGAATAACTACAAGCACAATACATGCTAGAGGGAAAAAACCACATCGGGCAAAAAAAATTGCTAATGTCAAGAAGGGAAAAAAGGGAAATGCCAAGAAAAAATGAAAACTAGTACTGGCGTGCTCCATTAAACTTTTGTACATAAAAGTAGTTTAGGTAGTTATATGCTGCAAACATCTACTATGTGCTCTTTCAGTTGTTCGATCGAAAAAACATTGTCTTATGTTTTTGATAGCTCTTACTTCCTTAAGTTTGAGACTTGCTTCATTGTACAATTGCCGCTTTCTCAAACTTTTTAATGTGAAAAAACCTTTTGATAGATAAATTTCATAGTTTCTTTTGTTTTGCATTTGGACTTCTTGATAAGTAATTCCTCAAAAAAAAAACAAAAAATAGTTTGATTTAGATTCTTCTTGCGTTTTTTCAGATTGTCTTCTTATGAATGTTGAAGCAGCTATATTTCCAATCTGCTTTTAAGTTCCATATTTCATTTAAAAATTTCACAGATCCAGCTTAATGTTCTCCAAAAAAAAATTGAATTTGGAAGTCTTGATAAGTTATTGCTTTAATTAAAAAGAAATAAAAGTAAAAACAAATCTTGTTGCATTATCTTCTCCATATTTGTATAGATAAAACTGGGAATTCAGAGCTTTACAGAAATTACCTAGATTGGTTTTAAATTTTCACACATGTAACTATTCCCCATTCTTTAATCCTATTGTCTCAAGAATTGTGAATATTAAAGTAGCAATGTTTGTTGAATATTATGATTATTATCTCATATTTGAATGTATATAAGTTGGGACCTCACAAAAAAGGTTTTTTCCCCTTGGTTTTAAGGGTTCTCCAAGAACACTGTGAGCCTTCTCTAGCACTTTTGTGCTAGAACACTGTGTAGTGAGTGAAAACATGTCTTGGAACACTTCATTAAGCATATAAACTATAAAATAACACTGATTATCTCAACCAAGAGAATGATTATATTTTTCCAAGGTCTATTTCAGATAAGCAGATGTTTAAAAGCCCTTTACTGATCAAAGGCCTTTCCTGACACCAAACATGAAAACAGAAGATAATGGAAGGACAGATATATTTTCTAGTGTATTAAGGGGATATGTAAGGAGACTAACCGATTGTGATTTGTTTAACAAGCCTGAACATTATTGGCTAACAAAGGTAGCCAAGCATGGTTGTTCTATATGTTGACCAAGACACACATAATTTGTCACCTTATAATGTCACCTGCCACCCAATGCAAGCCTCTCTCTGCCTTCCAACTTGAGTCTCTTTTGTGTTCTAGAAGCTTGTGTAACACACCAAAAATACCAACACAATGACAACACAAGAAATACGGGATAACTTTTTTTTTTTACTTGCTTTGACTCAACACGACACAACATGTCGTCACAAGGTTACAACCAACACTTGGAACCACTTGTTACACTTTGGGAAGACCACAAGGTCAAAGCACGGAAACGCTCACACCTATCAAGGACAATGTACTCTTCTTTTGACAAGACAACATGGAAGTCCGGACCACATGACACACTCACATGCCTAGGGCATCCCATGAGGAGTTTCTTGTTAAATTTTCTTGTTTACTAAAGTGTCTCTTAATTCTTAACTTACGTTCTTATAAAATTTTATGTAATGATTTACACAATTCTTTTCACAAGGGAGAACTTCTTTCTTATCAACGGTTGACTAAATAGCTTAAGGCCAAGCTTTCTAAATTGGGATCATCAATTTGATGTCCAAATCTTTCTTATTCATTTGATTTTAGACATTTTCCATTTCTTACAAGGTTAATTTATCTTATTCAAGCCACTAACACATGTTCCACAACTCTATTACACAGGTGAAGGCATAAGCTCCGATTGAGTGATAAGTACCGCTTAGGGTTCATAACAATAGCCTTCTTGTTTAAGGATTAAATATTGACCTTGCTTAAGAAATATCACCATGAATTAAGGCATGGGTTAACGAGTAACAGACAAATGGAATTTAGCTTTGGGGTCACATTGTTTACTATCAAACTTTCATTGAAGTTAAGAGTTTATCGAGATTGGTTAAATGTTCCATCTAGACTTTACTTAATTAAGTTTGACAAAGGGGAACGTTTCAACGATAAAGAGATATTTAAGGTTTTATTAATCACTTTCACTCCTACTTATTAAATCCTATCATTTTCTAAAATCTAACCATTGATTTCACCATGAGATCATTTAAGGTTTCACTGAAAAAGGATAGTGTTTATTGGTTTGGCTTGGGAAATAAATAAGTAATCATATTTCGTTACAAAGATAGTTTCCTCTTGGTTGTTCCAGGTCTCAAAGGTTATCAAGTAGATCACATCTACATAATATGCTCATATACATAAATTTTCATTTAACTTTTATAAGGAATATCCAGTTCACTTTATAGTGTTTACAAACTCATCACTACTATGCCTTAGGAGGATTTACAACTCAACATTTTAACTCAAGAGCAAAGTTTAACAGTATTCGTTTGCAGAAACAAAACAAGGTTATATCAATTCATTCCAACATGATGCACAAAACAAAGGGACATACTATCTCTATTGAACCATGACTAGGGAGCAAGAGAGTAATAACATGGGACAAGCCCCGCTACTATACTAAGGGTTAAAATTCACTAGAATATCCCATAACCAAGCGGTAATCAAATTTCATCTTTCACATGATAACCAAGCAAACCAAAGTTTCAACAGTTACAACAACAATACTTTACAATACATTTACTAGGCACCGACCCTTCTTCTAAAATGTCTAAAGGCCCTTTCCAAATTTTATAACATAATACACATTCGTACAAAGGAACATTATAACCAAGATTGATGCAATAATCTACAAGTCTTTCCATCATCTAACCACGTAAGCCATCTCGCAACAATTAATAACTCGAGTGGGTTCGTGAGAACGAGCAAGATAAGACTATACATAGCAACAATAAGCTACTAGCTAACAATACCATGAAAGGAAACATTCTATTTCAGGAAATGAATCAAAGTTCTAACCTCTAACAACCTTTTGAAACAAGATGTAATTTTCAACATATCAACTAAGAAGAAAACCATAAGTTTTAGTTATGAAAATACCTCTAAAACTACAAAAGTTTGACAACCAAATACGCAAGACTATGAAATTTAAATGATTAGACACAAGAGTTGAGAGTATTAGGATCTCAATCATGTAATCCCGTAGATTACGTGATTGAAATCTAAAGTGTAACCCATCAATCCACATTCTCAAGGTGAAGTCAAAAGATAAAAACCAGGCCCGATCTTAGCTGCCAAAAAGAATATAGTTTTGGAATCGTTCCGTAGGGACATAGGCCTAATAGGCTATAAACGAACAACGAGGGTAAAAACAAAGTTCCATCATGTAATCAAAAAGGTTTAAAGGATGAAAATCTTATATTCAAACCCACAACCATTATATCTTAGGTAATAAGTGACCTCATAGCTAATAAGGATGAGTGGAAAGGACGGTAAGAATGTCCGGAATAGGTATTGCCTAACCGCTTACCTACTGAACATAACCAGGGCCGGAATAGCGACAAGCCTCATTAATACCCAAGTTGAGTAGGCAATCTAGCATTCTAAACACATCCTTGCAATTTTCATAATACCTTATATTTATAACCCTCCCGTTCTAGAGGAACATAGCCATGAATCTAGACTTGGTTGATATTTTCCGACGTCAACTCACTTCCTAATATCATAAACGATGTAAACAAAGGAAAAGGTCTCTCAACTCTCCTTAATTTACATCTCAACACTAAGTTTATAGTAACCTATGCAGAGATTAAACACACAATATACCATTGAAGATAGATATCCTCCAATAACTAACTTCTATAACGATGTAATTACAATTATTACACTCGACACATAAACAAACTATTCCAGAGCTTCTTTTCCCTTTTTGACAACAAAATATATTCACGACCTTCCATCACAATCATTCTAAATTTGCAATGAAAGGTCACTCATCAAGAAGGAAGTACAAGACAAGTTTGACTAAATTAAGGGACTTCATGTTACCTTAAGCAGTTGATGAAAACCTTAACTTTCACGAACCGTGAAAGGTATTACCTTACTCCATCAAGGCATTATGTCTATACATGATTAAATCGATCACACAAGGAATCATCAACATACCATATCTTAACACCATAAAGGTCATTCATTTTATCAAATTTTACTCATAGAAAGAGTAGGATCAAAATGGGGTTCTATCAATAATTTATGCCCTTCTAACAACCCAGGACATATTTTCGGCCCAAAACTTCCTTCTTAACAAGCATATATATATAGAACTTCTAATTTTCAAAAGCCCTAATAATTTGTACAATACATGAAGTGCATAATCACGCTTATCATAAAAATAATAATGATAATTTAACTGTATGTTTTCCTCTAGGGCAACAACATAACAGGAAACCAATATTAGTCAACGCTACAACGTTCTAGGGGCGATTACATGCCCAGGTTCACAAAAGAAACAACGACATTTTTGCAGAAGGAAGTAACTTTAAAATTGTGTGTGTGTGTGTGTGTGTGTGTGTGTGTGTGTGTGTGTGTGTGTGTGTGTGTGTGTGTGTATGTATATTTTTCATATGATCAATCAAAGCATACACTGGGAACCTTTGTTTGTTTTATATATATATAAATGGGTTTGATCACGTCAACAAGAACAACCAACAGAGGCAATCCGGAAGTAACAAACTGTTAACCATATATTGAACACAAAACCACATAATCACAGATTTAAACCAATTTCTAGAAGGAGAAAGTTTCATTTCAAGAGGTTTATTAGATACTAGCATATTATGTATATGGTTAGTCTATCTTGCCTGTTTTAACGCATCCAATAGTCGATCACAAGATGGACGGGGCTCGCAATGAAGAACCCAACCAGCGCAAGAACTTCTCTTCCTCACCGCCAAGGTCCAGACTGTGTTAACGGCCATGCTCTTGTCCTTGTCGGTGAACAAACTGGGTGCCACATCTATTACATACAACAGGGGATGAACCATACTGGTAACCATTACCATGAGCTATACTCTCACGAAAGAGGCCCTCGCAAGTGCAAACTCTTGTGGTGCAGAAATGAATTGTCACACGGCCTATAAGCATTAGCCAATACCGGATTTTCTCTCTTGACCGCCTTCAAATCAGATCAACAACCAAATACCTCATAAGGGCAGGGCCTAGTAGTACTCAGACATAAGCTAGGCAAGGCTTGCAGTAAGGATGTGTGCATCGGGTTTGCACAGCCTCATTAGGGTAAACAAGCTGCCTACAAACTGGACAAAAACCAATTTATGAGAAGACAGAGGCCGTAGTCGGTGGAGCAGCTAAAGTGGAATAACTCAACGGAGGTAAAAATTGTGTGAAGGCGGCGAAACAGAAGAAATATCTCCATTTCCACAGACAACAGCAACCTTGCCAGCAATCATCACATCAGTGGTTCTCATCAGACCATCTAGCAGAGAGTGCCTGCATCCGTACAAGCTATCGAACTCGCTCTTGGTAACAGAATCATTGTCATTAATAGCAGGGAAGAGCAGCGATCCAATAGCTTGCATCTGGTATAGCCTGTGAACACCAGTAGTTGTTTCCTCAGATACAACAACCAATCTTTCCTTCCTCTTGTGATATATGTGGACAACATCAAACTCCTGGTGCAAACAGTACAGCTGTAGCTTGTAAGGTGTGATAATTCCATCAGCACCCTTTATGCCTGCCAACATAGTGACTCGTAGAAGATGCTCATATAGTTGCAAGGCAAATTGTGCTTCATGAATACTCTGATATGAAACAGATCCGCCCCTATCAGATTCTCTTCCATGAGTTACATCCTACAACAAGTAAGATCTCAATAGAGACTCTTTGTAAATAAATTTCATCAGGCCTGTTGGTAACACCCTCACTGTCACGAATCGGTTTTGGAGAAATGACTCAGTGCAAGCTCTGGATCTGAGGAATATCCTGCTACCTTCATCTCCCAAGACATTTTCTTCAACATTGCATAGATCTCCTGTGCCCGTGGGTGTGATCTGTCCCTTACACAAAAGCATGCACCATTTTATTGCCTTTAAACCAACTGCACCCGAGTTTCTTTTTTTTTTTTTTTAATTCCTCTATCCTTCATCGCTCTCCTTCCTACACCCTCTCTCTCCTTTCACCCCTCGCCATGAGAGCCTGCCTCACTCCTGCTGTCACTTAACCGATTTTGACACAAAAAGTCTTGAAGGAGAATCCCGACTTAGAGGATGCAGCCAAAACTGAACGGATAACATCATAGTTGGACAGCCTGCTTGTTGGAGGCGCTCATGAAGGCTTCCACTATACTGTAGTGTGCCTACCGCCTAGCCAAACCCGCTGTTGTAGGCTGTTGCTTGCTGTGGATCCCCAACAAGAACACACCCCGTAGCATCCAATGAAAGGGGAGGTAACACGCCTACTTCCTTAGCTTGCAGCTTCATCTATAACCACCATATCAAACCCAATGGCTATGCTACGTTGGAAAACTTCCGGTCAGCAAAAGAACAGTAGTGAACGCAAATCTCAGCCTCTCTAGCAAAACTTGCCTCAAGATTTGATCGAGCTTCTTCCATGTTAGATCCGCCACCCGGATGTAAGCAACATTTCCAAAATGAAAAGGCAAAACAAGTTGCTAAAACTTTATCTCGTTCTTCCATTACACTGCAAGATTTTGCAACAAAGAGATCACGATTGCGGTCGCACGCAACCAAAAACAAGAGGAACAACGCCCATGACAAACCAGCTCACGCAAAGAACCTAGGCAAAGAAAAAACGTGCGTTAGAGGAAGCAAAATGCCCACGCAACCAGAAAGACACCCCCAACCACCACACACGGTCCAAGGAAGAAAACACGTCCACACTCCACCTACTCGCATTCAAAGAGAATCAAGAATGATCATGTCGAAGAAAAAAATGTGACTCCGCTCGACCTCACGCAAGGACGCATAAGACGACTGGTCAAATCCTGCGGCAGTAGGGTGGTTGGGAGGAGGCCACTGGTGGCAGTTGGAGGCCGATGCCCACTGGGCATTACAACTTGCAATAAAATTCCTTATATAGTAAGTGTTACCATGGTGATTACAAGCTATACAAGCCTTCTCCTCTACTCCCTCAACACCTACCCACCACCCACTTTTATCTTAGTAACACCTCAACCCATCCTAATCTTAATTACTACTTGCTCGACCCCCATATTTCTCTCAATGGAGTAAATAGAATAGAAATATTGGTCCTTATATTTCCAACTTGTTAAGTTTGTTTCTTGATTCTTTGAAGCCTTTGGTTTTCTTAAAGCCTTATGGTTAATGTTACTCAGAACCTCTCTTTCTCGACTAATCTCATTGGGAAACTATTGCAACCGTTGCTCTGGTGGGCACTTGTTGTGCTTCGTATGGTGGGGTTTGTCCAACAATCCCAGTGTTTATCATCCTGCTTGGCAAGTATAGTTATTCTTAGGATTGACTCCATACAAATTTGTAACTGATGTGAATTCCCATATATTAAAAAAATAGTATTTTTGGCTTTGGAATTCTTTTTGGTGATTTGTTTACTCATGTAGGTCTATGTTGTTGTATTTTTATGGAGTTGGCTTATCAAAACCTTATCATTGCTTTAGCTAGGTTGTCTGAACCATGATCTGCCATTTGAGGTGCCTCTTCCATCTTTTGGGGAATAAGAAATTCAAAACAATATTATTAAAATTATGTCAAACACCCCACTCCCAAGTTGGTGTGGATGCCATCATTTATTTTGAGCAAATACACATATAATAAAGCAGTAGATAATTTGTCTCTTTCCAGGTTTCCTTTGCATACGAAACAATTCTTCTCCGATGCATACTTCAGCCCATTTCCAAATTGTTAACATTCTAGCGTACTATCAAATCTTAGCATCTAATGGCCAAAAGGTCTGATTGATGAGGCCACCCACGTGCTAATGACTGCATCTGCTGGCGTACTACCTGATCCTCAAGTAAATTATAAATAAATATTGAAAAATAAGGTAGGCAGTTCCATAGCAGAAATAAACTCAGCCCAAGAGTTATAAATGGCATCACATTAAAATGGCGCTGCTTTACAAGCAAAAATAAAGGTGCATACATATTTGGTTTTTTGTTTCTTTCACAAGAGCACACCCTGTTCAGAAAATAAGAGCAGCCCATTACAACAACTAGCTTGCCAAATGTGCAGGTCACAAATAATAGCAGCTGAAAAAACAAACAATGACAAGCGCCATAGTGTGGAGGAGAAAGAAGAATCACGTAGCAGCACAGGCAAAGCAAAACATCCGTACAACCTTCAGCAAAGTTTTTTAATATAGAGTTTCAAGTTCATTTAAATTTAGGGCAGCTTTTATTTGTTATTTAAAATGTTTTGAGCTTTTTTTAATGTTTTAACTTTTTAAAACTATAGAAGGAAATTTAAAATTTTCATTAACGTTAGTCTGAAATCGAATGAATTTTGTATCTCTCAATCTTTTGAATCTGTCTACAAAATTTTGCCACATTGTGCCAAATACCATCATTAACCATTCTATAAAAGTGTTTTGCTCCAGCTCCAACCAATTTCACCCTTTAATTTATTTTCTATAAAACTGCCTAGAACCAAATTAATTTAATTTCTTCTTCACCAGCTCGAATCTCTCCAGAAAAGTAGTCAGTTTGTGTCATATGCCATTGTCAATCATCACCCAGAAGCATTTTTGAGCAGCTCTTATATTGTTTAAGAATTAACTGTTTTTGTCCATAGTGTGTTTTAGGCATTACAAATTGCCCGGAATTTTGTATTTAATACGTACCTTTTATGTGGGACATAAATTCTAACAAAAATTTGAAAGATTGTGTAAAATTATACTCAAAATCTGCTTGGTCTAGGCTAGTACCATTAGCATATTAGCCTCTAAGTGTTGTAACACACCAAAATTACCAACACAAGGACAACACAGTGAAATACCGGATAACTTTTTTTTTTGACTTACTTGAAGATAATACGACACTACACAAGTTCTCTAGGGAATACAATCAACTAAAGACATGCTTTCCACAACACGGGCCCACACTGGTTACAGATAAACTTGAGGCACACACTAAGGACACAATGGTTCATCTAAAGTATGCAGTCTTACAACAAGGTCTTCCCACGAAGGTTTCTTTAGATTCATGTTTTAGCTGTAAGTGCTTTTACATTCTTTACTTTTCGCAGAGGAATCATAATAGGAGAATCTGAAAGTCATGTCTCCTTTTAAGAATTTTCCCCTACCTTGATAATGTTAATAGACAGTGTAAACCAATTATTGGATGGTAAGAGGTTGCCTCATTAACTTGATTAACTGGTTCATTGGTTAGGAGGCAGTTTGTTTATCAAGGCTCTTAACTTCATCAAACTGTTTTCAACGTTGTGCTTTTAAACATATATGTTTTACCCCTTTTAAGCGGTCATATTTTTATTTTATTTTATTTTTACAGTACATGACTGTCTAAGACTTGGGTTCATCATTAAGATCTTATTAGTGGTTAAAAAGGATTTCATTGGGGCAAGAGTCTAACCCGAATTATTAAAGGTTTCACTTGGGCTCCACTTGAAGAGATAGACATAAGTATACTGTTTACATTTTCAACGGGTAAGATAGATCGAAGAGTTTCTTAGTCAAGTTCCTTCTTTTTATTATAATCTTATTATCTTTCAAGAATTCAATCATTGATTTCACCTTAAGATCATTCTAAGGATTCACCACAATAAGAGATTGTTGATTAGTTTACGTGGGATCACAAGGTATATTTGTTTCCCTTGTTTTCTTTTTGCTAGGTTCAAAACATAGTCCTCTACCAAACAACACATGACCAAAGGTAACCAAAGTGATGTATGTTGATTCAAGTTTAGATAATTATAATTAGGTGTGACAATTCAAGGATAAATCATATTCTGAAAAGTGAAAATTCAACGAAGGATACACATGTCAAAACAAGTTCATTTAATCTTATTGACAATAATATTTCTCAAATTGACTTTCAAACGATAACAGCCTACATGAGAACAATACAAAATTATAACACAATGCCTTCTATATAGTCTTCACAATTTCCATACCAACGTTTTAAAGCAAGGAAAACATTCGTACAACAGCAGTTCCTAAGAAGGCTGGAAACCACTCTCTACACGTATATCTTTTTCTCTTTTTTTTTTCTACTCAAGAAATCCTCCTGCACATTTGTTAGCACATGTCAGTTCGCAAGAACTGAGCACGATAAAAGCTATAACATTAAGACAATATGTTGTTATCTAACTGTTTCAAGGAAGAAGAAAAAACACCGTTGATTATGAAAATAATCTAAGAGTCTAAACAAGAGCAATTAAAGAGTTGTCCGATAGCATAAAATGTCTGAATAAAAGGGGACGACACAACTCTATTTAATTATCATTTTCTCATAGGAGCAGTTAATAAACATCATAGTGAATTTCACTCATATCACAATAATGACCGTCATTTTAACAAGATAACATTCCGAAACAAAAACAAATTACAAGAAGAGAATTAATTTCAAACGTGATATGTCCCTATTTGTTTAAGTTAGTTCACCAAGCCAAGGACTCACTATGTCATTGGAAGATCCCAAACAATCAATCGACATGAGAACATCTAAACCAACATGACTCATTAATATTAAGATGATGTGCCTATAACAGCTTAATTTTATGTCGGCATGAGAATAAATAAATTGGAAAGAAAAGGGATGAGATGCACAAATGACCCCCGTATGGGCCACGTCCTATTCTAACAACCCTTCTATTAAACTTTCTTCTAATCAAGAGAATGTCTTAAGAAAAAAAACAAACTTTGACAAGACCAAACATAACCATTATAAATCTTACAGGAGGGTTGCTCAATCATTCACAAGAACACAACACAAGATACATAGCTTCCAAAGGATCTATCGTCAACAACAAGTCAACTTTAACCTTTTTGGTCAACACATAACCATTCTACTACAATGACAAAGCAAGGAGGTCGTATCACAACGATCATCACAAAAACCACCAACCAATGAGTTTCAAACACACCAAACTCTAAGTCACAGGAGAATGAAATTTAAGCATCTTTACGGAGCAAAAGTAGAGTAATTTCTTACGCATAAAACCAACATCCCAATTTTAAGATTTGAAAACTTCCTCACTAATGATCCAGTAGATCTCGTATCCTCCAACATGTGTGAAACAAAATCAAGGTACGAAAAAGAGTATTTCCTCTGACATTTTAAACTATCCAAAAGAAATGTGAGTATCGTCAAAAGAAGACATTCCATAGGATCAGCTACATTCCTCAAAACATACAACAGTTACCAAGGGAGAGAAGGTGATTCCAAAGACGACAATCTCCAAACGGTGAACATGAATTGATATCAAATTATGACGATCAACCATGACACTCGAAGAATAAAAGTATTTCTTTGAGTGATTCAAACAAGTAACAAAAGCAACTAACCTAGTTGAGAGTAATATCAACTTGGCTCAAATCGATAATCAGTCAAGCTAAGCACACACCAAGCCAACCGGGAAGGGTTACTAGAAACTAAAAGAAAAGAATAGAGACAGGAAAAGCATCATTCACCTATACACAATGCACTTGCAGTACTCAATCCCTAATTCGCAAATACTCGACATAACCCAGAACTAAAGATCTCGAACCGAAACAAGAATAAGAACAAAACAGGAACTGTAAGGTTGAGTCCAACAACAATGTTCGATAAAACATTCAAATCGTGAGACCAGCATAAGGAACTAGGGGTGTTCATTACAGGACCCCCACCTCTTTTGTTTTATTAGTCTTAAGAACAAAGTTCACCCAAATAATATTTATTAAAACCCAGAAAACAATAAAAGGGCTTCAACCAACGCAATCATTTCTAACGCCAAAACAAATACAAACGAGCCAGGAAAGTGGAAACCAAATAGCATACCATCACACGAGTCATTTATAAGAAGAGTAGAGTTATTTAATGATTCAATTAAATAACAGCATAAGAATTAATGGTATAGAGAATATCGTGCCTGATTAAGCTCCCGCAGTCGATAACAAGATGGACGGGGCCTGCAGCAAAGAACCCAACCAACGCAACTTCTCTTCCTCGCTCTACCAAGGTCCAAACTCGTTAACGGCCATGCTCTTGACTTCATAACATCAATCGTATAGAGCTCCTTTCTTAAACACATACAGTCTTAGTTATAGGTCCCACAAATATCCACCCATAAAAATATGACATTGTGCAAATAAACCATTCGACGGTGACACCACATCCTCCCCTGGATGGATGGAAAGAAAAATATGGAAGAAGCCAAATCTCTGGAGGCAATGGATTGTTTCGAGACCAATCAAATACTCCAAGCGCCGGAAGCCACATTTTCCCCATGAAGGTATAGCAAGAAGACCGCCATGGTCCAAAATCCATACACGACCTTTTTCCATTGCTTCTTTATCTCCTCCATCGGACCCTTGGCCAAGAAGTCTCAAAGTTACATAGTTTAAGTCTTGTCCCAAACATTGTCAGGCCAAGCCATGATCCTGGAGATTGACCTTTAAGCGCTTCCTCGGAAGGCCGGATTTTTTTTTTTTTTTTAGGTGCTGTAGGACAGCCTTAAGAGCCCTCGTTAGCCTGTGATTTGTTGCTTCCTTGAGAGAGGAGTCTGTATGCCTTTCTAATAGAATCCCCATACCAACATCCACATATTCATCTGATAGTGCACGAGCAAGAGAAGTTTTCACATGATCTTCAAAAGAACTAGAAAAGAGTGTGACATCATGAGATCTAGACAGCTCAAATGTTCATTCGACCCAAGGCTTTGGTAAGGTGAGGATATCCGACGTAAAGAAGCAACATCCACACGAAGCACACTAGCGAGATAATCCACAAAGCTCTAAAAGAAAGGCGCAAGAGGCCACCAAAACATTATTTTCAAAATGCATAACAATGAGTGGCATTATTGAGATAAGAAGCTTCTTTTCACTTTGTGTCATTGTGAAAGCAAACATCTCAGAGGAGGCTTGTGAATCTCGTGAAGAGGAGGCTTGTGATTGACCTCATTTCCAATGAGACAATTGAAAGCTGTCCCATTTGTTCGATTCCAAAGGACACAGGCCCTGTTTGAATTGCGCAAATAATCAACCGCTCTCATGATAACGTGCCGCTCGATTTTTTTTCTCAATCTAAAAAAAAGCACACAAGGCTACAAACATGTAAATACAGACAGAAAAAAAGCCAAATATACGTATGAAAGAAGTGCACGTCACCCATCAGGTGCAACAAGTAAGTGGTGTTCGATTCCAAAGTCAAGGAATTTCCTCCTCCGTAACCTCTCACTTCATAGGTTTTGGAGAAATCTACCAAGTGCAAGCGCAGGAATAATGGCCGACATTTTTTCAACATTGCATAGATCGCTCTCGGCTCAAGCGATAACGTGCCGCCTCCAAGAGGCCCTCTTCCATGAACTACATCGAAGAACAAGCAAGGTTTCAGTAGAGAAACTCTGTAATAAATTTCATCAGGTCTGCTGGTAACAGTCACACTGTCACTTAATCGGATTTGATAAAAATATCTTGTAGGAGAATCTCGAATTTGAGGAAGCATTCGCACTGAACAGATAACAACATAGCGGACAACCTGCTCATTGGAAGCGCTCAAAATGGCTTCAACTAAAACTTTATCTCGTCCTTCTACTACGGCTGCAAGATTTTGCGATAATCGCTCACGTTCGTTGTGTGGTCGTGTGCAACCAGAACTTCAGGATTCAACACCCACGGCTCCTTGGGATCGCCCTGTGGCAGCAGTCGCACATAACTCTCTCTGGGCTTCACGAGCAGGGAGGAAGGAACAGGCGGCTGCCACCATGCGAAGGCATTCAACTCCAAAACGTTTGGCCCCAAACTAAACACGACCCAACAGCGGGAAAAACGTTGCAAGAACAGCCTACGACTCCATTGAACTGCCTGTACAGCACGATTATGAGAAGCCAAACCCACCCTTGCAACCTCAGGGAGACAGAGCTTCATATCACCATTAATGAATCCGTTGTTCAGAACACGCTGGAGCAATTTCATCTGTTTTAGCATTTGATGGAGCGCAGGCAAGCATTCGTGGTTCAGGGCAGGAAGAAGGAGGCGTCTAGGAGGAAACGTGAGAAAAGGAACTTGACAGACAAGATTACGATGCCTTCTCAAGCACTCCACATGCAGGCAATCCACGGAGATCTCACGCTGTCCGAGAGGGAACAGGCAGGTCAAACAAAATATTTACAAATTAGGAAAATCAGTGGGTGCGGCCACCGACAGGGAGAAAATTGAACACGCCAAGCAAAAGGGTGCAGGGCTCATTAATGCCATGGCGGGAGGGAGACGAACACAAGGAAAGTCAAATAAAAATCTAATTCCATCACATCGCACAATAAAATCTCCACCTGCCACGCCAAGGAGATGAAGTTGGCCGAGTCCAGGTAAGTTAGGGGGCATTACATTCTCCTCCCCTTAAGAAAGCATCGTCCTCGATGCGACATTACACAGAGGAAAGGAAATGGTACGCAACAAGGGATAGATAAAGAAGAAGACACACCCTATGGTTTAAAATTTTAGTTGATTAAAGCACGGTCACAAAGTAGCCTTAGGAACATTTGGTAGAATTTTTAACTTTCAATGTTCTGTGAAGATTGGCAGTTCTTTCTTGTTCATCATTTCATTAGTCTCTTTCCATTAGCATTATTCTTAGTTTAATTGCTTTTAAAATTTCATCTTTGACGAGTTTTGGTTTATTCCTTATTGTGGGTGCCCAAAATGAACTGCTACCACAACACCCTATCAGGTTCACAAGACATCACAGATTCACAAGTACACAAGTATATACTTCAAGATTGTATTACACCACAAAAGGTTACTCAAATACAGAATAGAATAGGCACACTTCCCATAACATAGGTACTCATCACACATCAATGACTGACATACCAAATACTCAACCAAAAGAGTACTACAATCCACCAGACATTTCCTCAATTTGCATCAATGAAAGACTCACATAACAACAAACCATGCTACAGGTACATAGTGTCCACAAGGGAATCAATGACATGTCCACAACATCACAATAACTCAACATATATCCTGAAACATCAACCATACAGACAAATATCATAAGCCTCCCTCAAACTCTTATGCCTCCCTCAAGTCTCTTATGCCTCCCTCAAGTCTCTTATGCCTCCCTCAAACTCTTATGCCTCCCTCAAGTCTCTTATGCCTCCCTCAAACTCTTATGCCTCCCTCAAACTCTTTTGCCTCCCTCAAGGAGGCCGGTTGTCTCTCTGTGCCCAAGGCACATCGAGTTTGGACACTCCTAACCCAAGTGACATAATAACGCGTAGTTCTCAATAACCCGCTAGTCATATGTACCCCTTGGGGCGTACCCCCATACAACGAAGCGGGTCCATAGGTCCAACCAATCCATGGTGCATCCCATGACCCTATTCCACACATCACGACATTAGAACCGGCCTGACAACAATCTAGTCAAAGTGCCAGTGGCAAAGTACAAGCCTTGGGCAAGGCGGTAAAAATTCCAAATTTAAAAGAAGACCCCAAATCAAGCTAAAATAAATGACCAAATGGCCAAAGTTAGTATCAAATCCCATGTTAGTGCCACAAACAACGGAAATGCCCAAAATTGTAAAGCATTGCAATCAAGAAAGATCTTTGGTCTTGCAAAATAAAATAAAAATCTCAATTTGAATAAAATCAACTTATAATAATGTCACATTACGATAAGCGTGTGGCCCTATCGGCCACCAAAGGGGTACTCAACGAGTTCTTTGGCACTCGGAACATCGAGCCTCGGCTTCGTAAAATATATGGTTTAGAAATATTGTAATGTGACTTAGCTCGTTGTGCAGAATTACATTGCGTGTTGGGAACAATCTTGATCATGACTGCACCTTTGACATATGGTGGAGTCTCTATTTTGATTGAGGGTTGTACAAATACCAAACCAATAGTCCAACTTCTCAACATTTGTCCCCTTCGATCTGCGTTGAACTCTGAGCTCCAACATCGCGTGCATCTCTCCGATGGTGTGCACTTTCAAAAAGCTCTTTTGCCCTCAAAGTTTACAGGCCAGGTTGTAGATGGTCGTCTAAAAGATGGAAGCATTGTCGACTGCACAAAACCCTTTGCAGAATGCTAAAACATGAATTGTAAGCATCCATTTTCCTTTGTACATGGATGCTCCGTTTTCATTTCTTTTATATTCACTAAATTTTTTTCCCTTTTCTTTTTTTGTAGGATTGTTCTTGTCTCCGAGATGGAAGTTGTGATAGAAACACATCCTAAAATTGGTGCTCCCACTCCTATTCCCACCCATGTCATTCATGGAAAGCAAACAACTACCGATACAAATCATGGAGACGACAAAACTTTGGTTCCGCAAACACCTCCGCAAAAGAAAGTTGTCCTCCCTGCCATTCAAGGTTGCCTCTAAAAATAAGTGCCCTGAATACAACCTTGCGTACGTGGTCTATTGAAGGGCATGCCCTTGGGAAAACATCACTCAAGGAATATGCAAATGCAAATGGCACCGGCTCATATTTCTCCTTTGACTTTGTGGATGATGAAGGCGGGAAATACGTGTTACATGCTTCAACAAAATTGCGGCGAAGTTTTTTGAAGAAATTGAGGCTGGAAAGTTATACACCATCGCAAATGGAAGGATAGGGAATGCAAAACCAGGTTACAATCACCTTAACAACGAATTTGAGATATTCTGCAAGCTTCTTCCACTATCTCTCCGCTACTTGTCAATAACGCCATAATTCCTTTGCATAACTTT